>CM037865.1:11790254-12390254 GCA_021292105.1 Anadara kagoshimensis
CAAATTGGGCAATTGCAACCCTTTTTTCCCAGGAGAAACTACCTTTATTCAGTACTTACTTTAGATAAACAAAATTACTTCAACCATTCCACAAAATAAACACTTTAACTTCTATAATAATAATCAACTTGGCCATTTTTGAAGATATGCCTAAATAAATTGCTGTTTTCGGTTCTGTTATTCATTCTTATTGTTATCATTTGAATAATATTATAAACATTAGAATTTTGATGCCCCTCGATAACTTTGCCATTTAGGTAATCGCCACATTAAATTTTAAAGTACCAAGATCCATTTCTTCCATTTAATTCTTTTTAATTCAAGTCCATTTGTTTTTATCACCAAACCCCCTTAAAACACCAAAATTTGACTGATCAAATGGTGGTTTTGAATCAAGGTTTTACTGTACATAAAAGTTTATAAATGCTTCCAGGCTGTGTGGAACTATTCTGTTTTATAAGTTTATATATTAAAGGGAGATTTAGATTTCTAATGCACTGACTGCCCTTTAGTTATACTCTTTGGACAATCAACCTTGGTACTGAGTTATGTGAAGACTGTCAGAGCTGAACATTAATGGTAACGGACTTCCTGGAGACGAAGTAAAACTAAATGTCAGGGAAGTAAAGCTTTCAACGATTGACTCGATCGGCTCGGTGATCATGTGAATTTATATGAGATATCTTTGGTAATTTGAAGTTTTACAAACCAATTGACAGATTCTCAAGGTTGACCGTGTAATTGTATGTTCTGTTAACAAAATCAAAAGCTAAAGATTCGCATAATAAAATGGAGTGGATTGTAAGTGGCATAATGGTGTTTTAAGCCCCAGTCAAGCTACTACCAATTAATCAAGGTGGTCAGTTCTGGGATGGTAAAGTGGAATATTAATGGTTTTGAACCCCTGCAGTCAAGATTATTCCAATTTTATTAAGAAAAACCATTCTGAAATGGCAGAGGAAACCAAAGTACACAAAGAAAATCATCCACTTTTTGGCTAGCAAAATGACAAACTTTTTTACACTATGATCTGTACATGTGCGATTCAACACGAGGAAGTTAGAGGTATTGTGATGTGTAAGCTTGTGTTTTTTACCGCTAAGCCACTAAATACTGTTTCTTTATCAACTCTTGCCTTATTAGCAGAGCTATAGCAGAGAAACAAATACTAACTTGAAACTTAAGTCCATTAAATGGAGTCAAGGAAAAACTAGAATTTGAAAAATAATAAAACATATTGAGCATCAGAAATAAAACCTCAAAACTAGAATTTCAATTTTAATATCAATGCAGAAATATAACCCTAAAACTAGAATTTCGATTTTTGTGACAATTCGAAAATAAAACCCTATAACAAGATTGTCAATATTTATGTCAATTCAGAAATAAATCCTCAAAACTAAACTTTCAATTCTTATGTCAATTCGGAAATAAAAACCTCAAAACTAGACTTTCAATTTTTGTGTTAATTAATGAAAATGATGTGGGATTTGGTGTAACATTTTGAAAGTGATGATGTCTACGATTCCGAGGCTGAGAAGGAATTAACTTCGGTGTCATATACCATTAAACTACTAATTACTTTTTCTGCTTGCCTTCATCCAATCAAATTGGTATAAGTTAACAGGAATTGCTTTTTATCTTATTAAGCTCGGTAACATCATTCTGGGAGAGCTCTGGTATAATCATATCAGTTACGTTACAAATTACATTATACCTATTTCTTTACACAGTAGGCTGGTTCGTTGCTCGCCCTTCAATTTTCAAATCAAATTGTTAATTCTTTCTCCTCATTATTTTCACACTGTGAAAATTATCTGTGATTAAAACACACATAAGAAATAACAATTTCGGTTAATACATACAGGTAAATATGTAAGTAAATAGGTTAATTCATCATTAGAATATGTTGAATTCAAATTAAACTTGAGAGAGGTAGGGGGATAGATAAAGGAAAATGCCACTGGAGTAACATTATATATTGATAGGGTTGCTACCAAATTGTAAAACCTACCTACTAGATAAAAATCTACTTTAAGCAGTCAATATATTGTCTTTTCGATGACATGGTTGCTACCATCAATTTCTCTGTCAGGGTGATGTTTTGGATAATAATAGTTCTCAATTTTTGTCTGACAAGTTTTCCAGCATCAACAGCATATGCTTCTTTTCATGTAGTCATTTTGACGAAGACGACCAATCTAACCTCCGATAATCAGTGTTAAAATCAGAAAACTTCAATCATTTTTACACTATTAATTTTCATTTCATTTTTTGTACAAAAATCCCAAACATCTATCAAGTTAGTTTTGAAAGCAAGACAAAGCCAATTTTATAAATGACGGATGTTATAACTTTACGACAACGATTGACAATCATAACGATTCCTGCAGCAGAGTTATAAAACAGCCGCTAAGATTATTATTGCTGCGAGTACGGTTTTAATTCATCAAACCGATGATGTTACAAAGGTTGTCACATAATGTCGCACACTGAAATATAAAGCACGATGATTTATCGAAACTTTTGATGTAAATAATCAGCTCTCATATTACAAGGATGTAATATCACAAAGAATACATTGAGAATTTAAAGTACATTCCTAAAAGTCATTCATAACAACACAGCTTCTTCTCTTTGAAATTGAAGTATCTTGTCAGAAAAATTAATCCAACGATTTAAACAGGCCTTCTGAATGCTCACATGGGCAAAACATAGTCCAAAAGAATTATTCTAGCATATACTGTGTAAGAAGAAATATTAGGGGTAAGAAACTTTCGCCGTTTTGACCTGCTAAACTATTTCATGGTAAGAAATTTTCACGGTTCCGACTGTAGGAAAAGTGAACCAAGGGGAAAAAAAAGTTGTCACTGAGATGATATATTCATGGTACCAGCTTGCTAATATTTCTTCTTTGTGATTGTTTCTTATTATACAGTAAATCTGTCGTTGGTTATTTAATACTTTAAAAAAATGCAAGTATATTTGCAAGGAAAATAAGAATTTGAAATAACTAATGGCTTAACGAGTACAGTAAAACCAGCAATAGTGACCATCTTAACATAAAGACCACCTGTCTATAGCATGTACCATGTTGACCACCTCTATATAAAGACCACCTGTCCATAGCATGTACCATGTTGACCACCTCTATATAAAGACCACTTGTCTATAGCATGTACCATGTTGACCACCTCTATATAAAGATTAACTGTACATATGTTCCATACAGTAAAACCTATTACAGTGATAACCTCTATATAAAGACCACCTGTGTATAAAGTACATATTATTTCTTAAGATTCAGAAAAGGGTCTTTTACATACAGATTGTACTGTAGATGACTGACATAACCAATACATAAAAGTGCATAACATCCTATAATTCTCAGCTGTCATAAATGTATAGGGACATTAGTACAAAGCTTAAGAGTAAATAAACACAGGGTTATGTATACTTTAATAGTTGATGTGTTGGCAAATGGAATTGAGATGGTCCATGAATACAAAATACCCTCCAATGGCCAACTATTGGGGTCATAACAAGAGGCCCAGGGGCCACATCGCTCACCTGAGCAACTTGCTAGGTAGAAGCCGAAATGAGTTCAGTATTGAAGTGAGTGCAGGGGAGGGAGGTTTTGTACAAACTGAAATCTATACTTCCTACCGATGCTTTTCACTAAACAATTTGTAAGTATTTCTATGTACCGTAAAAGGTTGATGTTTCGACAAGCCTCGGCTTATTCCGTTACCTTTTTCTTACAGCATTTCAACCAATGAAATAATTTTTAAAAAAATTTTCATCATGCAATCTACCAATCTCAAAAGAGAGAAAATGCATAGGCCGAATACTGTAATCGGGAAATGGCAAATAGAAATTATAGAATACAGCAGGATTTACATTAAAAATTAGCTTTTAAATACAAGTACAATTAATATATTTCTCATGAACAATATATTTAACTTTATATCAAAATACTTATATAAAAATACAGCATGAAATACACTATTATTTAACCATGATTTGAACAAACTTGAATCTACACTACCTGAGGATGCTTCCATTTTAATTTGAGCTTTCCTGGCCTAATAGTTTTTGAGGAGAAGATTTTTAAAGATTCTCTCTATATATTCCTGTGTAAAACTTGACCCCCCTCTTGTGGCCCCACCCTACCCCCAGGGACTATGATTTGAACAAACTTGAATCTACACTACCTGAGGATGCTTCCATTTTAATTTGAGCTTTTCTGGCCTAATAGTTTTTGAGAAAAAGATTTTAAAAAATTTTCTTTATATATTCCTATGTAAAACTTGATCCCCCTCTTGTGACCCCTCCCTACCCCCGGGGACCATGATTTGAACAAACTTGAATCTACACTACCTGAGGATGCTTCCATTTTAATTTGAGCTTTTCAGGCCTAATAGTTTTTGAGAAGAAGATTTTTAAAGATTTTCTCTATATACTCCTATGTAAAACTTGATCCCCTCTTGTGGCCCCTCCCTACCCCCGGGGACCATGATTTGAACAAACTTGAATCTACACTACCTGAGGATGCTTCCATTTTAATTTGAGCTTTCCTGGCCTAATAGTTTTTGAGGAGAAGATTTTTAAAGATTCTCTCTATATATTCCTGTGTAAAACTTGACCCCCCTCTTGTGGTCCCACCCTACCCCCAGGGACTATGATTTGAACAAACTTGAATCTACACTACCTGAGGATGCTTCCATTTTAATTTGAGCTTTTCTGGCCTAATAGTTTTTGAGAAAAAGATTTTTAAAAATTTTCTTTATATATTCCTATGTAAAACTTGATCCCCCTCTTGTGACCCCTCCCTACCCCCGGGGACCATGATTTGAACAAACTTGAATCTACACTACCTCAGGATGCTTCCATTTTAATTTGAGCTTTTCAGGCCTAATAGTTTTTGAGAAGAAGATTTTTAAAGATTTTCTCTATATACTCCTATGTAAAACTTGATCCCCCTCTTGTGGCCCCTCCCTACCCCCGGGGACCATGATTTGAACAAACTTGAATCTACACTTCCTAAGGATGCCTCAACAAAAGTTTAAGCTTTACAGGCCGAATAGTTTTTGAGAAGAAGATTTTTGAAAAATACCAACAAAGTTTCAATAATTCTCAATTATCTCCCCTTTAAAGAGGGTGTGGCCCTTCATTTGAACAAACTTGAATCCCCTTCACCTAGTGGTGCTTTGTGCCAAATTTGGTTGAAATCTGCCCAGTGGTTCGTGAGAAGAAGATGAAAATGTGAAAAGTTTACGACGACGACGACAACGACGACGACGACGACGACAGACAACGGGCAAATTGTGATCAGAAAAGCTCACTTGAGCCTTTGGCTCAGGTGAGCTAAAAATACAAAAAAATTAAAAATTATTCTTCAATAGCTGATGTATTGACAAATATGATTCAGAAGGTCCTTAAGTACAAAATATTGTCAAATGGCCAACTAGAGGTGGCCAAAAAAAAAAAAAATCATACAAATTATTCCAAGATATGCCAAGTTCCATTATTGATAAGTTATACTGTTTTTATGAAAATGTATAAAGCATTACATAAATTGTCAAAAAGTAATAAAATATACATGTGTTTTGACATGATAATCATTTGTAAATGCATTCCCATACATCACTAGTGTCTTTTAGTAATGGATCAGCATCTCAAAATCTTATTCATAATTTATCATCCTGGATCGTGTTTTGAACCGAGGTGTTGAAACTTGTGTCTGTCTGACTGCATGTACACAGAGAAATAAAGTAAACCAGACATTTCTTTACCGGTATATATTGATCATATGATATTATATATAATATGTCTACAGAATCCAATTTCTCGCACCCCTGATACAAAAATCCATAAAAAGAGAGATGCAAGAAAATCAGCAAGTGAATTGACAAGCCTCGTTCTGGACCAAATATATTAGAACTGGGGTTGAGATTTTCCTATTTTGCACCACAAGCTGTGTTAGATTCTATTGGTCTTGTTTGTCTTGTTCTGTGCTACCCATTTTAGTCTTGCTTGTCTCGTTCTGTGCTACCCTTTTTCATATGAAGGAACCTCAATGGCAGACTGGTCTTAAGCATGCTTACAGTACCTCTCACTATCTAGGTTTGAACCAAACTTGGGACAGATTCTAATGTGAGACAGTTTGTCAATTCGATTGCTGGTTTTCTCAAAGCACTCTGGTTTCCTCCACCATTCCAAAACTGTCCACCTCAATATAAGAGAAAGAATCTTGATTTGGGCTTCAAACATTATTATGGATCCACTCCACTCCTTTCATATACCAGATATACAATCTATTATACAAGAAGTGGAACCCAAATTGACAGATTGCCAGCCATGCCCACAATATTCCAACAAAGGCATGGCATGCTTCAATTACACACAAAAAGAGTGAAAACTTGGCTTGAATTGTGCCATTTAATGACCTCACTGACACTATTACGTCATTAGTTGCAGTGACACTGCTTTAGTAACGTGATGGTGGCTAGTGTCTGATCATAAAAGGCATGGCCAGCAATACATCAATTGACTAGATGCTACAAGGGTTTATTCCTTATAACCATCCAGGTTGTGTTTCCAAAGTTAATACATGGATTTTATTACATGATTCACAAAAATCTATATAGCTTTTCATGTGATACTGAAAAGTCTATCCTGCTCTTCAGCAAAGGGATGTGTAATATGTTGAACATTTACCCTATATTTAAGCAAGTGAATATGTAACTCTGAAAAATCTATCCCACTTGTGTAACTGAAAACTCTATCTGACTTTTTATCAAGTTCATGTTAGGACTTTGAATTTATATACATACAGATGAGTATCTTATTGCATTATCTTCATGGAAAAATCCAAGGAAAATGTGACATTTTCACACACAGAACAATTAGCAACAGAATCAGACAATGCATGTAGCCAGACATTATCATACTTGTACTACTTCCTTAAGGCAGTCTGGCCAATATAGATTTTAGAGTGTTTATAACTCGGTTTTCAGAATTTTATTACATTTTATGAGTAAATTAAGTACTAAAATAGCAACGTGGATAACATACTATATCATGACATCGTATATATAAGAAAAATTTGATTTAATGTGTTCAATAAATTATGTTATAGATACGTAGTACTGAAGGCATCTTAATAAAGCTGTAAGTGACCACTTGATTTGGAAGTTAGCAGTTCAAAAATCAAACGAACAGTACTCAGTACAGTGCCTTGGCATTTACAAAATGAGTTGAACTGAGTACCGGTAATAGTGTTTTATGCTCTAGTCAAGATTCTTTTACATATATCGAGGCATGCAGTCACTGCAGGAATGGTGAAACAGCCAAAGTGCCTGGAGAAAAGGAGAAAAGCTGGAGGTGGCGAAAAATAAGACCTTTGTGAAGCGAGAAAACCTAGATGGAGGTTGTCATTTCAAAGACAGTGGAGAAAATAAAACCTTGGGCAAGAAAACTAACAAACTTTCTCACTACCATCTGTCTCGTGTGGGATTCAAAACTAGGCTTTGAGAGGTGCTGTGATCCAAACCTTGTACTTTAGACCACTTGATCATCAAGGCCCCCAGAAAATGCTATGTCATGTACTTAATCTGTCCAGCCATCAAAGTGGGTTTCAAAACTAAGGTGGCCAGCTGGCTACCAATTTAACTTTTCAGGTGGCCAGTGAAAATTCCAAGTGGCTAGGCAACCTCTTCTTCCAAATGAAGGAAAATTAAGGCATCTTTTAGGTATGGAGAACGAAAATGCACATCTTTAAAACTGATTTATAATCACTTACATACATCAGTGTTATTAATAACAATACATGTAATAATGATTTAAAGTGTTCATTATATTGCCTAAATTGGTAACATTATCATGAAAATTTTGTGATGCAGAAATAATATGTGTTGTCTGGTCACAAAAGTTCAAATTTAAAGTGGACAAGCTAGCCAAAATTTACAAATCTTAGGTCACCAGACACAATTCCAGGTTGATTTGGACTCCAATTTAGTAGACAAAATTGAGGGCTGTTGTCTAAACCCAAACTCGAAATAAACTGTAACATTTGAAGTATTATTGGCAAATGCTGTAAACCAACTTTAATTCTCAGATATTAACTATTTAAACAATTTTTCGTGATTATGAATTTTTTGCGATATGGACTTCCGGTATAGTTGAGTTACTTCTACACCCAGAAATTAACATTATTTTGGAAAAAACAGGTTTGAAAAATCTTTAATCAAACAATTCACACTTTTTGGGAATGATGACACTTCTGATCTCATTGATTGCACCCAGGTATTTATCAGGGTCTTTTGGGAAAAGGCCCTTAACTAAAAATTGGAAAAAACGATCAACTTTTTGCTCAATTTGGGAAATCTTTGAGTTCATAAATGACTAATGCTTTTAGTGTATTGAGTTGATTGAAGATTGAGAAAAACAGCGCCACATTTATGGCCAGACTTCAGCTATGGTACAATTTTCTAATTGGGAATTTTCTCAGCCCTTTTGAGGAAAAAATCAATTTTTTTTCATTGGGAATGGGGCCAAATTTTGGCCCTAAATAGGCCTTTGATAAATCCCTGGCACCACTGTTACCCCTTGCCAAAAACATTAGACTAGAAATACATTTACATTTCTCTCAAAATACATGGGGCCTCGGTGCTCGAGTGGTCTAAAGTGTGTCTTTATAGATCCCAAAACCTCTCACATGCAATCTTGGTTTGAATCCCGTTTGAGACGATCCCGTGCAGCATAATTGTCAGCTCATTTGTAACAAGATCAGCGGGTTTTGTTTTGGGAGAGGGCAATCAGTTTTTTTCCCATTATATCCCTGAACTGACCGCCTCCAACTGACCGGGACATAAAACTGTATCTCTCCACTCTACTTCACTCTAACCAAAATACAAACTTTACCATTATGATTTAATGCAAGGTGATCAAGCTACAAAGAGAATTATCTTGAGGACAATAAATCAGCCAAGTAAAATTTACTTTTCAATAAACAATGAATATCATAAAATGTGACTGCAGAAATAAATTAAAAAACATATTAAACCCAATAAACTTTAGTATTTTTAATATATTTCATAGTTCTATATTTCTATTGAGAACACTCAGACAGCATTTGACGGGGCTCAAGTTACGAGTTTTACATTAATTTTGTAAAATTTCCATGGTTTCAGTTACGTTACCTCTGATACCATTCCTATTTAAACCAGGATATGTGGGCTGGATTTTGTTTCATAAAATAGTCAAAGTACATATTAGAACAATATATAGAATATTTGTATTTATAATATGTTCCATATCAAAATACACAGCACAAATCAATAAAGCTTTGATCTAAATTACAGGATATATATATATCTATATATATTTTTTTAAATTTGAATTCTCCAGAAACCTTAAAACAAGGATGAGTGAGATCAACTGGTGGTTTCTGAAGTTGCCTTAAAATTAATATCCCTTTTGAGATAATTTCAACAACTTACCTTTCAACCCATGAGTTTAGTTTGTAAAACATGTTTTTATGTATTGGGAACCAGCAAAATTAGTTAAGTTTTTATGAAAAAATACTCTTGATACATTTGAAAATTTACAATAACACTGATAAAGGTCTTCAAAGGTTAATGTCACAGAAAAACCTATTTAACAAAGAAAAAAGATGAAGGCATAAGTCCTATATATCATAGAGAAAGAGAGAGAGAAAGAGAGAGCGTTTCATCATGTCAATTTCCATTTATCACTTTACAAAATGATACTAGACAAGAGATAAAGAAATGGAATACTAATACAATATCACAACAAAGTGAATTAATCTTCACATCCAGAAATATTACACTTTATTGTATAAAAGTTACGCAATTCAATTTGAAATTCAATCTTTTATCTGATAATCTGACGCCTATTATGTGATCAATAAAATAAAATAAAATCGGATGACAAACAAAAGAATGATAAAATGCAGGTATTTAATCTTTCTGATGATCCAAAGAAATCAAAAGTTTTTAAAACAAAATCTGATTGACATACGCCAACCTTGTTGACACATCTGCAAACCCACTTTTGTTTATTTGAAGACAGTTTCTATGGAGTAATTAAAGACAGATATGTTTCCAAATACTGAATACTATTAAAATACAAAATAAAATATTTAAAATCCACTTAAAATATACCTCTGGGGAACCTAGATGACTAAGTGGTCTAAAGAGTTGGTTTACTGATTACTATTGTAGCAGGAAAGGGAAAAATGCAGCGGCAAACTGGGACTTGAACCCGGGACCTTCCCAATACTGGTGGAATGCTCTACCCACTGAGTTACCCTACCAACTATCGAGTCTGGCCTGCAACACTGTGCCTTTCACTGCCTAGGTGGGTATCCCACTCCTAGTGTGAAAAAGTTTTGTCAGTATTCTTGCCAAAGACTGGTGTTTTTGTGTCCTCCACCATCTCAAAACTAACTACAGGTACATCATTCTTGACTGAGGCATAAAACACCATTACTCCAGACAACGCCATTCAACTACAATCATCATAGACTGAGGCATAAAACACCATTACTCCAGACAACTCCATTCAACTACAATCCTCATAGACTGAGGCATAAAACACCATTACTCCAGACAACTCCAGACAACTACAATCCTCATAGACTGAGGCATAAAACACCATTACTCCAGACAACGCCATTCAACTACAATCATCATAGACTGAGGCATAAAACACCATTACTCCAGACAACTCCATTCACTTACAATCATCATAGACTGAGGCATAAAACACCATTACTCCAGACAACTCCATTCACTTACAATCATCATAGACTGAGGCATAAAACACCATTACTCCAGACAACTCCATTCAACTACAATCCTCATAGATTGAGGCATAAAACACCATTACTCCAGACAACTCCATTCAACTACAATCATCATAGACTGAGGCATAAAACACCATTACTCCAGACAACTCCATTCAACTACAATCCTCATAGACTGAGGCATAAAACACCATTACTCCAGACAACTCCAGACAACTACAATCCTCATAGACTGAGGCATAAAACACCATTACTCCAGACAACTCCATTCACTTACAATCCTCATAGACTGAGGCATAAAACACCATTACTCCAGACAACTCCATTCAACTACAATCCTCATAGACTGAGGCATAAAACACCATTACTCCAGACAACTCCATTCAACTACAATCCTCATAGACTGAGGCATAAAACACCATTACTCCAGACAACTCCAGACAACTACAATCCTCATAAACAACTAAGATACTTTCATGACAAAATGAAATAAACTGATATGAAAGCAGACACATAAAACTTAATCCAAATAACTAAGCTCTGAGAGACTTTCATATCAAAGTTGATACTGTAGACCAATTACAACAAACTATACTGATGTGGTTGAAGCATCAAAGTTGTGCTTAGGCATAAAAGAGTTATTTCCCTTTATCAGTTATATGAATTATCTCCCTTGAATCAATTTTATTGATCTAGTCTAGTTAGTTGACATACAAAACAACATAAGAAGGGATGTAGTCGGTTTGTTTGTACATCAATTCATACTGGAAAATAATATACACTCAACAAGTAATTTTTACCGATGATTTAATTCCCAATACACGACATTATACACAGCGATATCAAGTGAAGGTAGGTAGATAATTTGATATATAAACAGTTTTTATTTGTTGTATACAAATACGAAGATTTTATTTTTAATTTCAGATGTGTATTCAGTGAATGTAGTAAGTACTTGACACAGAATTTTTATATTAATTATAATATTATTTTAAACTCATGAGTTTACTAGTGTTATCATTGAATTCATTATCAGTTTCTCCCAGGAGTTTACCAAACATCTCCATTTCTCCCAGGAGTTTATTGTAGTCATGATTGAAGTCAATCTCAGGTTTTACTTATTTTCCTATTGATTTACATACATTGTAAATAGGATTGAAAACCGTGTTAAACAATTGTTGCCTGATTTTGTTAATCCCACTCCTGCAAAATATGGCAGTAACAATATATATTCCAACCTGCCTTAAAGGCCACCGCTATATAAGGGCCACCTGCTTATAAAGGCCAGTAGAATGTTATCCCAATTGTTCTTTATTCATATTATTTGAACCTCTATTTAAAGGCCACCTGCCCATAAATGTCACCTTTATTGGTTCCTTTGGGTTGCCTTAATAGACAGGTATGACTGTAGATAAGTAAATAAACAAACATTTCCCATTTAAAATTTCTATATAGGCTTATCATAATTTTGATTGAAGATGTTTGTAGTCAAGAATGTTTCACTTATGTTGGGACATCACAAGCTATATGTGCAGCCACAATAATTATTACTTCTACAGTGTGCGTGTGGCAATGGGCAGAAAATGTTCTTCAGTATTCCTGCCATGTCACAGGACATCAGTTTTTAAGTACTCATAAATGCTTAGTGTTTGATGAAGGAACAACAAAAGCCTATTTTAAAGTCTTGGTCAAACCAAGCTGGGGTTAGATTCCCCAATCCCCACATATGGAGTGAGCATGCTATTAAATGACCTAATGTAGTGTCCCTTGACATAGAAACTTACAAGAACTTTCAGACAAATTGAATAATGTTTTTAATAGTGTTATGATAAGTTTGCCTAGAATACTTATGGCAGATATAGGACCATAATTAATACATCTTTACAGTTTAATGCATATATTTATAATTGTATTGAATTTCAATGTCTCAAATTTTAATATTTGTGTGGCATAAAAATCATGTGACGGACCTCAATGTAGCAAGCAGTCTTGTTGATGAACAACTTTATCACCATGCTATGAGTTGGAGTGGCGTGATGCAACGTTTACATCTTATTTGTCATTCACACAGTTCATGGTAATTCATAATGGTGTAATAATGCTATTAGGACTTATTACAGGGTTAATGAGAAAAACAAAACAGTAAATATAAATATTTAGCTGTGAAAGCAGGGTAATTTTCTGCTATGGGCAAAAAACATTGACCTGTCCTTTGGACCTTGATGTAATATGGACAAGTTCATGTTGGTGTTAAATATTGATTAACGTCGCATCAGCAATTTTTCAGCTATTCGCAATGAGAACTACTTTATTAATCTCTATGGATTAATCTATGAACAAGTATGTGTATGCATGTGAAGTGTGAGTGTGTTTTTTATGGTCTGCCTTGTACCAGCACACACTCAGGGCGACTTTAAGGTGCTAACTCACCAAGTCAGTATGCCACAGACAAGCGTATCAATTCCCCAGTCACATTATACTGACACCGGGTGAACCAGTAAAGGCCAAAGGCAAGGATAATTCACTTTCCTACATGTGGTCTGAGGGGGACTCGAACTCACAGCAGTGAGAGACCCTGGATTTGTAGACCAACGTCTTATCCATTAGGCCACCGCAGCCTCATAAATAATATCAACGAGTGCATTTAAGTATAGGGATCACATGTGATGACATAATGAGAGCCTTGTGTATATACATGTATTATTATTAACTTTAAACTTTACAGAATTCATTAATTGGGTGGATTCCTTCTACAATCCAACCTGCCTAAAAGACCATCTCTACATAAAAGCCACCTGCTTATCAATGTCAGTAGAATCGTATCTCAATTGTTCTTTATTCATATTATTTGAACCTGTATATAAATGCCACCTGCCCATAAAGGCAATTTTTTCATGTTCTCTTGGTGGCCTTTATAGACAGGTGTGACTATATATGAATATTTCTAATGAAAGGTCAAGCAGAAAGGTCACTCTTGTTTGCCTATAACAGATTCAGTCACTATAATAATTGTGACCAAAATGACAATAGCAGTAATTATATCAGCTAGGGCAGTGACAGGCATATAGATGGTAATTGTACATGACTGTAATTTCCAATAATTATAATGTTTACAAACTCTGATGATATATAATAAATATAAGTATGGGATAAGCCAGTTATTCATTTTGTAAGCTGTTAGAAATTACAAACAAGCTTTTTCATATTAAGTGGTCTCATCAAACAAATTCTCTTTTCATTAGCTATTAGGCCAGACAAATAATCTCTTTCATAAAAGGTTTGACAGGAGAAAAAGTGTTTTTTACATAAATCTCTTGGCAAGACTTATTATCTGTTTTATATGCATTACACCAGACAAAATCTACTTCTGAAAATGACTGGTTGTCATGACAGACTGTGATGACATCATAGAGATCTCTTTAAGCTGGACAGGATTGTTGGAATTACATTTGGTCCCTTTTTGCACCTTGCAAATGGTTTATTATCTATATCTATTGTAGAGAGGGTTGAGAGTTAAGTTATAGTGTTTCATGTCCCAATCAAGAATATTTCACTTACATTGAAACATTGCCACCTATAGGCGAAGCTGTAGAAATTTTGCCTGTGTGTTGCCATTATGGCATTATACAGCAGGGTTCTTTATTGTGCCAAGCCTACTAAGACACAGGACCTCGTTTATTTTAAGTTCCCATCAAAAGGAACAGTGACTTTCATTTTATAATGCTGAGTGCTTGGCAAAAGAAAGTCACTACCCACTTTCAAGTCTTGGGTCAGACCCGGTTGGGGCTCGAACACACAACCTCCCACTTAAGGAGTGAGCACTCTACCAACTGAGCTAGTAGTGGTCTTTCTCAAAGGGAATTTTTAAATGTATCAAACATTGTTTTGGAAAAATTCATTGTCTGTGCTATTATGATCCATATGATTTGTAAGGCATTGACTCCAGATCCAAGGTTAGACCATCAGGTAGACAGACATTGGAATACCTGTTGTGCCATACAATTAATTTCATGTTGTTCCAGTCCAAACAGCTTTTAAACTAGAACTGTCAGTAAAGCTGACATAACAACTGCATCAGTTTTGTCATTTAAACATGAGAACAAGTAACATCTGTGTATAAATTTAGAGTAACTGAATAAATCTCACAACAAAATTATGGAAAAATACTTTAAAGTGGATTATTGTGGGGTGGAAATTTTGCAATTTCTGAAATCTGGCAATTTGTGTGGATGTAATTTTTTGTGTAACCAATATAAGTGGATGTATATTTTAAAGTTTGTATGGTAGATATTTTCGTGTGGATAAATTTTTTGTGGTAATTTCTTAAGCATTAAATAAACAAAAATTTTACCCGCACAAAAATTTCACCCTTTAAAGTAATTGTACAGGAAATCAACAATTCCTGATAATTCTGCAAAATAAATTTGATCAAACTAATAACTGGAGGTATACAGGTTCTTATCACAGTAACACCTGTTCATCATATCTGTGCATAATTTAAAAAAAAAAAAATTACTATGCATAACTAAATAAACCTTCAGATAAAAATATCTATAGATAGACAAAGTGATTTAATATACCTGCTTTACTTTGTTGCAGGTATAATGAATAGAACAGGTAATGGCAAACATATTGGGGTTAATTCTTGCAATAATATAGAATAATATGCAGGATATTATTATATGTAATTGCTTTAACAGTGCATACTTTATTCAAGTTATTTGGATATTTCTGTGAATATTTGGCAAAATCTGCTTTCACAACATAAGTGACATTGTAGTATAAGTATATGTAGGATTTAATTTCCATCACATTAATGCTGGGATAATAAAATGATCAGAAATTTTACAACTTCATCAGCTGTTACAAGAAGTCATTGACAAAACATTATTTATGATTTCCACAATTAATTATGATAAACAATTATATATATAGGGAAAATAGATTTATATTTAGACAGAAATATTTTATAATGCTTGAATTAAGAATGATTTTTATATAGACTCTCTCTCTCTCTTTCTCTCTCTGTCAGATCTGTAATGCCGGTAGTGTGTAAATAATTTGTGCATCTCTCTCTCTCTCTTCTCTCTCTCTCTCTCACACACACAAACACACCCACCTACCCACACACACATGAATACACACAACTGTATTAAATCATAATCAACATATATTCAACTTGTACATAACAGCCACTATATGTTCAAAGGGGGACAACTCTAACATACTAAAGTTGAACAAAGTCAAGACGACAATACTTGAGAGTGTGATGTCTGAAAGAAGAGTGCTTTAAGCTAATAAAGAGCATATTTCCTGAAAAATTCAAGTTTAACTTTCCACTTCATAATTTCTGCAGTGTCATGCACTTTGTTTACAAAACATGATATGTCACAGGTACTGACAAATCAGAACATTGACACTGGTTATATTCTAACTGATAGCGAGTTTTATATAGAACAAATTAACTGAAATGCTATTTCTGACTGAAACAGAAGCATAACACCTGCTATGTAGACAACATAATAAGCAATAAAACCTGCTAGTGGCCATCTCTATATAAAGACTACCTGTCATTAAAAACCAAAGTTAAAGTCCTTTTGCTTCATAATGCAACCAAAAACAACCTCTATAAAACGATCACTTGTCTATACAGTCCCATGGATAATCCCAAGGTTTAACTTTATTAAGTAATTACATCTTAATTAATCAATATCCATTCTTTGTCTATGGTTTTGTGAGTGAGTGAGTAAATAATGGTGTTTAACGTTCCATGCTCGAATATTTCACTTATATCAGGACATCGCCAGCTTTAGGCAAAGTCTTTAGGCAAAGAAATTTTGCCTGTGTGTTGTCCTGATGGCATTATACAGCAACGTTCCTTAACGCACCACACATAATGGACACAGTAACTCTTTTATTTTAAGTTCCTATCTGAAAGAACTGTGACTTTCATTTCATAGTGCCGAGTGCTTGGCGAAAGAACAGTCACTACCCACTTTGAAGACTTAGGTCAAACTCAGAACTACCACAGTGGACACATGATATATTAAATAACTACCAGTATGTAATGTGTGGGAGATGAGACGATTGGGGGAAGGGCTCCCTTCAGAAAGATTTTACTACAAATTCTACCATACAGTGATACTTATACTAAAGATTACAAATCTAATACTTAATATTTATCATTCACCTCAATCCATATTTTTTCACCTATCTGATAAAATCCAATGCATAATTTTTTTTGTAGTTTCCCCCTTCTGAATCTTATCTGAAAATTATGTAATCAAAACAAACTAAAGGAAATAGTTCCTTACACCTGATATTCCCACTTAAAAATGAACTGTGCCAAAAACAGATTAAAATAAGATTTATCACAGATTTCAGACAGATAATCTGTGTCTAAGTTAATCCTTTTTTCTAAGTTACAAGTTAGAATTTGTGATAAATACCAAAATTTTAAGACTTAAACAAACATGAATCATTAGATAGGTAAATACTGAGACATGTTGTTTTACTTTTCTAGATTGGAGAGAATTCTGAGTAACTTGGTTGAAGGTGTAAATTAAGTAAATATTAAACTTTTATTGAAATCTATTTTCAACAACCTTTAAATGCCACAATATATGTTAATCAAGGACTTGGGTATTTTGACATAATCTCCTTACTTTCATGTTTCAAAGCTAATATTAGTCATAATCATCATCAGTAGTTGGGAGGTTAACATTGTGACATGATTTAGGAAGCGGAATATTGGCATTTTGTGGCCTGGTCAAGATTCTTTCATTTATATTGAGACTGTCAGTTCTGGGATGATACAGAGAACCTAAGTTTCCAAGAGAAAACCATTCACCTTTGAGTTTGGCAAGTTAACTGACAAGCGTATTCCCACTAGGGACTGCCCAAGTGTGATTCAAATGTAGGTATTGAGAAACACTGAAATGCATAAGAACACATAACAAATTCTGGGGATACTGTGATCCTGAAAACCACACTATTGACAACTAAAGCATCAACCCAACCCCAACCCCCACCATCACCACCACCATTGAAGGAAATCAGAAATTTCCCCTCACCATTGAAAGAAATCAGAAATATATGACCATACTTGACCCAAATATAATATTTATATGGCTATTTCAAATATTAACCCCACAACACATATGATATACGGTACAACATAAAATGGTTCAAAACAGTTCTTGATTGCACACAAAATTAAAACACTTTGATGGACACACAATATAATCAATCTAAACCCTCAGGTCAAGACTAACTAAGATTCCGTTATTTCGTTTTTATTTTTACCGTAGATATTTTCTACATTATGTAAGCTTAATGTGGCAGAAATTTCATGACAAAATTTCTGATTAAATGAATATTTTAATAACATTCAAACAGGAAATTAGTTTTCCGATTTCAAAAGAAAATGGAGTCCCTTGTGTCGTCTGCTGGTACATAAATCGTCACGATCCAAATAAAAACACAATAAATGATACAACAATGTGTCATCATCTTAGCAACATCTATTTCATATATAATACATCACTGTTATCTCTATAATATTGATATTTTAATTGTTCCTACTGTATTTCAGTTTTAGGGTTTCTATGACGATATGTTTATTATTGAATCAAAGAAAACATTACAGTAACTACTGCTTTTAAACAAGCATTATAGCCCATTGTGCAGTATTTGGGCTTTGTAAATGAATTTGGTTTGTCCATGGGGTACACCAATGAATTACATTTTTACGCAATCTTTACTATATAAAGTATACTCTTCAAGGTATAAAGATAAAGGTCTATTTTGAAAACTAAATTATTCCCAAGATAGGGACGGACAATTATTTCTTGTGACCCAAATGACAACACTTTAGACGAATGATCAGAGACAAATAAAGTGAAACCTGTCTAAACGGAAGGCCTCATGTATAAGAAAAAGACATTTTTCACAGAGTTTTAGTTAACTCTGGGTTCAATTTTAACAGGTTTTGAGTTAACACAAAGTCCAGAATACTCAAGGTTCAGTTTCACACTGATTTTCAGTTTACTCATAAACTGAATGTTCTGTTATCACAATTTTGGGGTTTAATAAGGGTTCAGTTTTCAAAAGGTTTTCAGTAACTCCGGGTTCAATTTTCGGTGGGTCAGCGGCGGGAGTAGATGTGACTTTCGCTGAAGATGACCAAGAGGTATCTCGTCACCAGCAAAGCTCACTCCGAGGTTCAAGACCACAGGTCAATGGCTGGAGTAAACATGACTCTTACTACAGTTTTTTTGTTTACTCAGGGTTCAGTTTTCATAGGTGTATTTCTATTGATGGACAAAAAGTGTTATCAAAATATAAACTGAAAGTTATAAGTTATAAATCACTTATAACATTTATACCTCATAAAACTAAAATTACTAGTATAAAAATATATAAGTACCTGTAATTTGTAAAACCAATAAAACATCGAAAATAAATAAAAAATATATACGATCCTACCTGTGTAAAATGCGTTTCAACATCATGTAACCATCATATATATCATATACATGTATATAAATACCACTTACCTGAAAAATAAATAAAGATAAAGTTATAATTTGTTGATTTGATAATCTGTGTATCATTATCTTCTAATCATGCATATACACATTTTTATACATTTTTATACGTGTACAATATAGGTATGACATTGCTTAAAATACATCTTACTGTAATGTTTTTAAATTTTGCCATATCTTTTTATGAATTTGAACCAAAAACAACCCTACTTATTTTAGCAATATTTGCTATGATCATGACGATACAGGCTTCAGTTTCACAATCTTTCCTTGTCTTAAATTTCTCAAGTTTTGGCAATTCCGGTTGAAATTATATATGTACATGTACATTCTTGACAAAAATAAATTCAGATGTTATAAGCTTGAAGTGATCTTCAAAATGATACCCTAAATTCCTAGATATCTTAATAATTGGCAAAATTATTAACATTTCAAATTTGCCAGATTTTAAGTTAAGGAAAATCTTAGTTAAGAAATGATTGTTAAACTGGAGTCTGTAACATTAATTTCAATTCAATGCCAAATTAAAATAAATAATACTGCACAAGGTGATCCATGAGATTTTGAATTTGTGATTTGAACATGGACTGGTATATTTGTTTTTGATTTACAGTAATTCAAGTCCACATAAATTTAACAAATTATAATTTGTCTGTGTGATGTGATCCATATCTGCACACTTTAGAGCACTTGGCCACCAAGGCCCCTCATTCATACTCTAGTAAATTACATATTTATTGGAACTATTAAGATCTAGAAAATACATATATCTAAGACCACTTTAGTCATTTTATGATACATGAAACAAGTAAAGTGTATACACCACAGTGTACTGTCAAGGCATCTACCTCCAAATTTAAAGAGCAGGAAATGCAGGAAAAGTGTATTGACATTGGGTAAGTGTATAAAGGTACAAATGTGACTTATAACAGTATTAAATAAGTGGTTAACCCAAAATACTTATAATTACACCTCAAGAGAGATCGTTATATTTCAGTACCAAACTTTAAATAATACCTTCCACATTAGACCACAATTTCAAGGATGGTGGTATAAAACAGGATATATTTTTTCCTCTAGAGTAAAACTTCACAAAACTGGGAAAATAGACTTATACGGTACACATAACACTTATGAAAAAGATAAATTTGTACTTAAATAAACCGCAAACAGTCCCTTTATCTGTAATAAACATCAAACTGGTAAAATATCTGAGGAAGTTAAAAACTTAGGTCTTAAGGTCCACCTGATTTCTGATTTGAAGGGGGTATCAAGTGGTCAAAGCTTAAGCATGTTTACAAATCGTAGCACCGCTCACACACTAGTTTTGAGTTCCATGATCAGTGTCACTCCTGTTTCTTCCACCATCCCAGAACAGATTGTTTTCACAGTAAGGAAAGAATCTTGACCTTTGTGTGCAACACTATTCCTTACACTCACAAACCAACATTATGTATGGCAAGGCAACAATATTTGAAATAACATCTAACTGCAATTTCAGAGATGGCCATGTTAAAGGGGCAAAATTAATACCCTATTGTATCTTCCACAAAAATTTTAATTTTATTTCAACTTAAAAATCCTAGAAATGATTTTGAAGAGTTCAAAGAAAAATCTTCTTTTTTTTACATAGAACATAAGGGGGGGGGGGGGGGGTAAACAAGAGGAAGCCTTATTCCCTACTTATATATAGCAACTGTTTCAACTGACTTGAAGTAACTAATGCACCATAGATCTGAATGTTAACAAAACATACATAACACAATCATAAAACACTTATCAAAAAGATTATTATGTATGGTACTTAAATATAACCACAGATGGTCTCTTTATCTGTGATAAACATCAAACTCTGGGAAGTAAAAAACTTTGATCTTAAGTTCCATCTGGTTTGTGGCTTGTGGCTAAAATGATTGTGGGAAGATAAAATATTCATTCAATGTGGAGTAGAGTAGAATAGGGAAGTGGAGTTTTATTCCTCAGTCAAGATTATTTTACAAATACTGAAGTGGTCAGTTCAAGGATGGTGGAGGAAATCTGAGTACCCACAGGAAGCTATCATCCTACAGGAAACTAATTGAGAAATTATGTCAGTTAGGATTTGTCTAGAGTTGGATTTGAACTTAGGCCGAGGCAGTGAGAGGCACTGTTACCTATAAGTGTCCATACACACCTTGGACCGCTCTGCCATTGAGGCCCCTTATTCATAATGCCTCTCGATAACTTTGCCATCTTGCATATGGCCACAGTATTTTGAAGTTGTGAAATCAGTTTCTTCAATGGTTCTTTTTCTAAGTTATTGCCAGAACCCTTAAAAATGCCAAAATTTGACAGTGATTGAGCAAATAGTGGAGATAAATCAAGGTTTTTTCTGTATATGGACTGTCACAAAAACACATTATTTTTTTAATAACAAGGTTGGTATAAGATACAAATTACTAGTAATTTACTAGTTCACCTGATGTCAGTATAATGTGACTGGGGGAGTTATACACTTGTCTGCAGCGTAGTGACTCGGTAAGCTAGCACCTAAAAGTTGCCCTGAGTGCCCTCTTGTACAAGGCAGACCATAAAACACACTCGCACTTGATTTTTCAATAACAGGGTTATCACTATTGATTATACAATATAAATATAACTGGCACACGTGCATTTACAATTTACATAAGTAGATATATAAACTATATAAATAACAAAATTGACACATGGGCTTTATCACTTCCTGATTACAAATAAATGTCAATAATTTTAATATAAATCCAAATTTCCTAAAAAAAAAAAAAAAAAAAAAAAAAAAAAAACCCTTAATAACTAACTGTTTTCCTCGAAAATAAATTTCAATTGATATTATCTCCATTGTTTTTGTTGTTTTTTTATTATTATTCTATGAAATTGCAATATTTGGGAAGAAAGTTATAGACAATTAAATTAGGACAGAGAAACAACATTGACCTGTCCATTTGACCTTTCATTAGGAATATTCATATACAGTGATCTACCTACCTAATTCATGGAAATTGTTAGTGTTCTAAGTTAACACATAAATAATGCATTTTTTTCCATGCAATGTTATAAATGAAAGAAACATCTTTGTTCCCTATACACAAATCTCTTGGTCGGTAATAACTATTTGAATCAAAGGTCAAGTAGACAGGTCAATGTTGTAAGATTAAACCCCTATATCAAATCAATAACAGCTCAATCTGGGTGATGACCTTATTGGTATGCATATAAATTATAACTCAGATTAGATTTTGTTTACCTGCTTTGTAAAACCTACAGGTAGAGATCGCCTATATTCAAATTTGTTTCTTGTACCTATTATAAAATATTGAAATTTCATAACTGCCAACAAATTTTAATAAAATTAAGGCATATGATTTATAAACTGGTAAGATAATAATGTAAAAGGGGGGGGGGGTGTTGAACGTTGCTTAATGTCGCATCAGCATTTTTTCAACAATTTTTCAGCTATTTGCGATGAGTACTAGCTATTTTATAAATCTCTATGGATTAATCCATAAACAATTTTGTATATGCATTTTAAGTGTGAGTGTGTTTTATGGTCTGCCTTGTACTAACGCACACTCAGGGAGATTTTAACATGCTAGCTCAGAGTCAGTACACCGAAAACAAGCGTACTGCTACCCCCATCACATTATACTGATACCAGGGGTTGCGCACTCTGGGGGCAAATGATGTAAGGAGTACAACTATGTATAACAGTGCCTCTAATGGCCTTAGTTCCCTGATCAAATTTTAGTTAATTTGCCAGTTATCAAAGATTATTCTTTGCTTTAGGGATCATGATTTAAATATGCATGGACTGGTATATTTGTGTTTGATTAATATACATGTACTAAGTCACTCAGTAAATGTACAGAGAATGAAACGACCAGGGTTTGAACCTACGACCACGACCCTCTTTAGTAATACTTCCTTTATACATTACATAGTTTAGATACATACTGATAACATACATTACAAATCAATAAAATATCATTAAATCCCTGAAATCACCTGGGTAATATACATACAGAGTAAAAACAAATACTTTTACATTGTATACCACTGAAAGAAATCAATAATTTAAAAATCTCAAGTGCTCTTCATTTCAAAAACCAATGATTAAACCACAGGCCAAAATAGTTATCTCCCTTTTAAAGCACATACTCTGTGTCAACCTTTGTTTCCATTTTTTGTATAGCCAAAATTGTCAATTTCTGCTAATAATTAAAAAATTCCAAATGTTCTTCATTTTGAAATCCAATGATTAACCTACAGGTCAAAACAGAGTTAGCTCCCTTTCATAACTTCTTCTTCATATCGCCCCATGTTTATATTCCAGGTAGCCAAAATTGCCATTTGCAACATACCGGTATTTCTGAATAAATTGTTCATAATGTAACCTAGTTTTAAAATATTGTAAAATTGGCCATATTTCCATGAATATTTGGAAATATGGCTATTATAAATTTTAACTTTATGGAAACCTAGTCACCATATACTCGTACATAATGTATACAGGTAATAAGAAATCAAGGGGAAAGGAATTTAATCCGATTGTGATTTAATCTAACATAAAGAACTGCAAGGTATGATTAACAGTGATATTAACCTTCCAAAAATGCCACAAGCACCAAAAATGTCAGTGGTAGTCGGAGTCATAGAGGATTTTATGATTGGCAGAATATCGTAATTAAAGAAATAAATTGCACAATATAACAAATTCTCCATGTGAAATTCTAATCAACATAGTAATTGCCAACTGCTATAATATTGTCCATTCTAAAACCATGTAGTGGAGTCCAGTGTTTTATATCTGGAGTGAGCAAGGAATATTAGCATGTAGTAAATTTCATTCCAACAAATACATTTCACTGTATCCTAGGATTACAGCATCTTGATCAAATCATGCAAGTCAATACTGTCATAAGCATTTAAAATCAAAATTAAATTGCCTTTGCATATTGCTATGTACAATGAAATATCTCTGAGAAAGTTCAGATACTGCACCTTAAATTCATTTCATACGAAAAAGAATTTTGACTTTTAAATTTTTTTTGAAAAAGGCAAGTTTGTTTTTTTTTTTTTATTTCAATGGAGATGTCAGTAATTCAAAATAATGAGGACTGTTTGCTGTTTAAAAAAAATGTATTGTGAGTGAAACTTAAAGAATATCCAATGTCGAATGTAAATATTGACTTATGTTGAAATTTTATAAAAAGAATTTAAAATATGCCTTGAAACAGAGAGTGATGCTAAGGCATTGTCTAAATATCCAGACTATACATTAAATTGCCTTTCATGATTCCATTCTCACTCTGGACAGATTCCATCATGAGAAAATTTATCTGTTCACTTGCTGGAAGTTGCTGGTTTAATTTTTGAACTGACTGCCTTCATGTGAGAGAAACAATTTTGATAACATCTAATGAGATATTATAATCTCTAAAACAATGCTTTAACAAACTGCATGCAATAATCTATATTGTTCATAAAAAATATACAAACCTGCAAGCAAAGTTCCTCTCACGAGATAGCTTTGAAGTAGCATACATGATACACAAATTTAAACAATTATCCACAATAAACTAACTTGTGATCGTAATTTCAACTCTTAAGTGATTATCCCTGTAATCATCATAAAGGTAAACAATTCCATTTCATTAATTATTAATGAACTGTTGATTTCTCCTATCACGTACTCAAATAAGTAATTCCTTAAACCAGCTCGTCATTATAACATCAATAATCTAGAATTATCCAACACAAGAATTATCATCAAATTCTCCTTAAGAATTAAAATAACTCCCACTAAAATAATGTAGAATCATCCAAAAATATGAATAATCGTCAAATTCTCATTAAGAATTAAAATTACTCCAATAATCTCAAACTGTCCAACACAGAATTTTTGCAAAACTCTCCTAAAGAATTAGACTAACAGTAATAACCTAAAACTATCCAACATGAGAATTATTGCAATATCTCCAATAACCTCAATAAGGAAAGTTATCGCCAAATTCCTTAAGAATTATATTAACTAAATAATTTCTTAAACCATGTTGTCATTAATAATATTTCATAATAATTAGAAAAAATATCCTGAGTAATTCCGAAAATCACAGCATGTATAGAATTTATCACAAGTCATAACAAACAGTCAGTAATGTACATCACAAAGTTTTAAAGATAGATCCAAAACCTGATATATATATATAATATATATATATATATATATATATATAAACATTTAAAATCTGCGAGTAGATGAGTATATTGTTATTAAACACTTTTCGTGACTTCCTGTTGGTATAGGAAGCTTATGTACGAGGAAAAATAAATACGTTCATGTTATCCACCAGCCCACTCAATAGTGAGCTAGAGAGGGAGACTATATCCATGAAAAACTGGAGAACTATACTCATTTTATCCACTCAATAGCCAGTTAGCAGTGGAGTCCTATCTCCATGAAAAACCGTATCCTATTTATGTGAATCTATATTAAATTCTGTTATATTGTCAACAATAGCAGGTGCCCCGGGGCTCTGTATATCTGTATTTTGATTGTGTTTATATGATGACACTGGTGCTGTCAATACACATTATAAACGTCTATAACTGTCTTACATCCCCCACCTATATCTCCCACAACTTGGACTAACGAAAATCAGTTCACAAATATTGTCTTTCCAATACAGATATCAAGTTATATCTGAGGGAATTCCCTGTCTGAGTTTTAACACACCATTTAACCATTAGGTGACCTTTTCTTACAGTTGTGAAAAAATTCTGCCATAATATATATAAATAGATATATTGATATAGGTACACCTATGTGTAGGTATATATATAGTCAAACAACATTGACCTGTCTGCTCGATCTTTTATTAGGAATATCCATCCAATATATGAGTAGTGTTAGGACTTGCAGTTATTACATACACAAAACAGGTGTTTACTCTTCATTCCCCATTATGTACTTATGTTCCCACATATAAATTTACACCTCAATATAAATATTTAAATTAAAGGTCAAGCAGACAGGTTAATGTTGTTTTCATATATACACCTTTATTTAGGTAATGCAAGACATGTTGTGACCTGGTTATGTGACCCCTTAGCAGTCTGATTGATTTTCTTGTGTATATTATTATAATGTGATTAGACAAAGGCTTATTATGATGTAATGGATTTGTCTGGATTAAAGTTATTTATAATATATAAACTAAATAATCTAAAATCACTGACCTGCCAGACAGGTTGTACTTTGAGTGCATTATACATGCAGTTGAACCTGCCTTCAAGGCCACCTCTATATAAGGATCAAATGCTTTTAAAGGCCAGTAACATTTTATCCTGATTTCACTCTGTAATCATGTTATTTGAGCTTGTATATAAGGGCCACCTGTCCATACAGACTACTTTTACTGGTTCCCTTAGGTGACCTTTAAACACAAGTTTGATTGCATATTATGCTCTTTCTCTAGACTCTCTCTCTCTCTCTCTCTCTCTCTCTCTCTCTCTCTCTCTCTCTGTAATCTCAGTTTTTTATCTCAGCCATAGTAGGTGATTGAGAGCTGGATTACTGTATCTGATGCTAATTTAACATACTGGATTTGAATTTCACTCTGGACGATCACAGTGTTTGTCAGTTCACTTGGGGAAGGACATTTATTTTTTCTGGTACTCTGGTTTGCTCCTCCATCCAAAAACTGACTGGTCAATCTATATATGTGAAAGGGTCTTTACTGGGGCATAAAAACAACTTCCGCCTCTCTCTCTCTCTCTCTCTCAGAGGGGGTTGATTTACTGTCACCATTTTGCCTTATTTTGGGAAAAACATAATACATGTATATATTAAGATAAATGTAGAAAGAATTAACTGAAGAAAATTTCATTACATGTACCTGTAACTAACATCCAGACATCTAACTTCCATTCAAAATTATATATTTTCAATAACATAATTTTCAATTTTTTAAAAATATGGATGTTAATAGACAGTGAAAACATTCAAAACTGGTCATAAACACCCTTTTCACCAATGAAAATGTGGCTTAAAAACAATCCAGAAAATAGCTCTGGGTCCGATTCTTAACTAAGATTTTCCTAATTAACTTAAATTTTGAATATTTGAAATTTGAATAATTTTGTTACTTTTCAAGATACACATGAATTTAAGGTGTCGTTTTGAACCTCAAATTTATGTTCTAATTTTGTTCAAACTCTTTATTTTAAGTATGATAAAAGATGGTCAAAATTTTGCCAATTTTAAGTTAAGGAAAATCTTAGTTACAAGGAATGATTGTAAAATTGGAGCCTGGTTGCATTTCAAATGTTGTACTTTTAAGTTGCAGTACTTTAGGTACGACTGTATTATTATAATTATGTATCCAGTATAATGACAAGAATAATGCATGTCTGGTATTAAAAAAACAACCAATCAACATTAATGTCACATGACACCATAAAACAGCCAATCAAAGTCGCTCACGATGCAGGTTTTATTACCGTGCCAATCACAAACATCAGACACATATTATGATTATTACTGAATTATTCCCCTTAAAAGGGTTAGTAGGTGAGAAAATCTTTCTAAAAATATCACATAAAATTGTATAAGATGACAGATATACCTTAAATAAAGAACTAAAAGAACACCACTAGATGTACACAAAAATATCTCAACTTGAAGAGGTTACTACCCAAAAATTTGTTTTGATTTGGAGGGGAAATGAGTTTGGTGAGGGTGCTTACTAAGTTAATGGGTCAGTTCCTGTCAAGCACCAGTCAAAAAACTGCAATGAATATACAGCTGACAAGATTGATTTAGGGCATGAGAAACCAATAATTATATGGACCAATAACTTTTATATGCATCCTCAATCAGTACGCCGCTCGCTAACCCAACAAAATCTGTTTCTTTGAGAAACTGGACTAAAAGGTGTGTAAAACCACAATTCTAAAGCAAACATTTTGTAATCAAAATTTTGATTGGACCCTGACTACAGTAAATTTTATGTTTTACCATCAGAGTAAAAATGTGGCATACTATCTAGGTTATGATTATAAAATTCAATCCTAAATGTTGGTACAGTAAAACCTTGTTATGATGCCCCTCGATAACTTTGCCACCTCACTTATCGCCACACTATTTTGAAGTGTCCAATTCAATCTTGTTTATGTTTTTCTTTATCCGCCTTCCCCAATTTATATCCAAACCCCTTTATAACGCCAAAATTTGATTGAAGAAAATGGTGGCGATGAATCAGGGTTTTACTGTGTTTTTGTCTGCAAAACATAGTGACTGAATTCATTATTGTAACCATAGATGCTGATATTATTAACTTTAGATAGAAATTTATTTTGCAAACGTAGCAAGTACTGGTTACTTGGCTCTTTAAACATCACAAGGTGAACCTCAATATGCAACATTAAAATCCATGTTTTATAGTAGGAACTCTTATCTTCTAATTTATTTTTGATTTAATTTGCAAATTATACAGCTATGCTAATAAACAGATTTCCATTAAAATTATGTATCTTTACTCTCAAATGTTGAAGGATGAGTAAAAACATATGGAAACAAAAATCACTGCATCAAATTTACTGACACAACCTCCAATGACATCTATAACTGTTAGAGTTATGCCCCTTTGACAGTGAAAGTATTGTTCCATCAGATTTTGCAAAGAACATGGAATTTTAAGGTATAGATAATTAAATCTGTCAGTTAAAATTTATTATAACACCTTTATAACTAAAACATCAAAATCAATAAATGTACGGTAACACACATCTCTCTTGTGAATAAATTTAGAGACTCAAATTAATACTGCAATAGAAAAGAATACCTTTTTAATGTCAAGAATACAAGAGTTATCTCCCTTAGTAAGTAAAATCATTACTGGTACAATATCAGATGTATGTTTAAATTTCTAATTAAAACAAATGTATGACGTCATGTTATTGCTGATTAGATAATTGCCATTATCTGTTAAATAGTTACTTTGTTATTGGACAGTTAACAATTAATATCTAACAGATATACAAAATAGGTTGAAATATCTGTAAAGTCCGATAAATCGCTTGGTGTCGAATAAGACAGAAAGCAACCCCCTCTCAGTTCTAACACCCCTTCTACTGTTCTATCCAATTTGACAACAACACATTATCATACATAAAAAAATTGTCTTAAATGTTTTAGAAAAATTATATTAGCATATATATATATATATATATATATATATATATATATATATATATATAATAACAAATAATTTTTTTTTTCTCAAAAGTTTTATGAGTAATAGTAATTATAAACTTTTGAAACATTGGCTGCTACTGTTTCTGCGAGCTTGTTGACAAACCTCTGATACCAGATCAATATTAGCCAGGCAATAAAATATAACGAGGTCATAGGATAGGAGTTAATTACAAGGTAAACTAAAAATTAGTGACCATTATACAGAACAAGTATAAATTAGGCTGCCAAATGTTGTATAAGTATTAACATGTCAAATGACAGGGATTATTTACAGGGTGAACCAAAACTTAGTGACCACCATACAAAACAGGCTGTAACAATCAAATACTACCGTACCAGTATATAAAAATTACCATGTCAAAGGACAAAATTTAATTACAGGGTGAACCAAATAAGTGACTGCAATACAAACAAATTAATAATAATTAACATGTCAAAGGACAGTTATTTACAGAGTGAACGAAAAGTACAGAAAACTAATGAGTTAAAATTAACATGTAATAGGACAGGCAATAAATACAGGGTGAACCAAAATCTGTTCACTGTAATATTGGACATCTACAAGTTAGGTGTTGTGACTGTAAAATATTAGATGACAGAGAGAAAATAATTACAGGGTGGACCAAAAACTATTATCTGTAATAAATTGCAAATAAGATTTTGTGAATGTTAAACATTAGATGGAGGAGAGAAAGTAATTACAGGGTGGACCACACACTTGTGCAAATAAGGTTTTTTTGACTGTTAGCTGTTGGAGAAATATTGGATGGAGGAGAGAAAATAATTACAGTGTGGACCAAACAGTAGTGACCGTAATAAAAACCACTATAAATTATGTTGTAAGGCTGTGATGTTTTAATACAAGAACTGTCCATAAAATTATATAACATTTTCCAATATAATCAAAAATGTAGAACAATGCCTCAAAACCAAATATTAAAGAAAAGACAAAAATACCAAAAAACAGAATTATAAAAGCAGAATTTTTCCCCCTAATGAAGCAGCAGTGACTTCATAAATATTGTGGTTTTATTATAAACATTCTTGTCTAAAATACAAAAATAGAACTATCAAGCAGATTTTTTTTCTCTCCTAATGAAACTATGGTGACTTCATAAATAATCTGGTTTCATTAGAAGCGACATAAAATTGCAGAGAGGAAATCATAAATAAGAAGTAGATGGAATACAGAATTTAGATTCATACCATTATAAATGCTTTTTGGTGTAAATTATCTGTCACATTGTAAATCGTATTAACATCACTGTAATCTTTTCTTATAATCCAGTTTTATTATACATATTTTAGTCAGTTTATCAACAATAGCATGACCATGCTTAAGATTTAAAACTATAATTTGCTTGAAACAAACATTTCTTTTTCTCTTTTCTTTTTTTCTTTTTTTTTTTTTTTTGGGGGGGGGGGGTGTTAGAAACATACATTTCTTCCATATCTGCTCATGTGAGATAGAGTTTTTTGTCATGTGATATAGGTGTATATCACTTGACCATGTGACCTTTTGTGGCATCATAATCAAAAGACAATCACATAACATCAAACATCATCCTATGTGGAAAATATAGGCAACATGACGTCGTGTTGCAGAAAAATGACACCCAAGTCTCCAAAATTCATTAATTTGAGACCAAAGATATGGACTGGACAAGAAAATTGTTAATATATGGACAAACAGAGAGACAGACAGACAATGCCATACTATAAAATGTCCTGTTACACAGGGGTATAAAAAAGCATCTTAACTTGGGCATAAAACATCATTACTCAGTTACTCTACTCTTAATAATCCTCAACCTCACTCATATGATATGCTGAAAATAAATTCATTATCCCCTCAACTTCAAGGTGACATATTTAATCCTCCTCAGACAACCATACCTATTTTGATTTAAATAATTGATATGGGGCATGTGGTAGATGCATGTCCCAGAGGTGTATGTGCACCTGCATCTCCAGTAAAGTAATCAATTTCCATGGGTTAACTTCTTATACTGATCTCTAGAAGCCATTTATTGGGGAAATGTATTTATATGTATATATAAGCACTGGACACAGGATGAAGATCTAAACTCCACTTGTTTGAAATGCAGCAAGAGTCCATAAAATTCTGAGTGGATGAATCAACCACAAACAAACCATTCTCCGTCCAAATCACAACCCAAAAAGTAAAATATAAACTATGAAAATTGGCAAATTAGGTAAAACATGTGAGATGAGTAATGGTATTAAATGTACCAGTCAGGAATATTTCACTTATATTGAGATGTCACCAGCTATAGGCCAAGATGCAGGAATTTAGCCTGTGTGTTGCTCTGGTGGCATTATACAGCAGGGTTCTTTACCCTGACACAGGACCTCGTTTATTTTAAGTTCCCATCTAAAAAAAACCATGACTTTCATTTTGTAGTGCAGAGTGCTTGGCGAAAGAACAGTCACTACCCAATGTCAAGTCCTGGGTCAGATCAGGTCAGGGTTCAAACCCATGATCTTCCACTTACAGAGCAAGCACTGAGCTAACATTATCCAGGAAGAGAGGTCAGGTGTTCAAGAAGCGGTAAAGCACTACCTGTCTAGTTATATAAACTGCCACATGTATAAATCAAAATTGAGAATGAAAGGAACACGAAAATATGAGATGTCAAAAATATCTAAAATAATACTTGATGACACAGACATCATACTTATCAACAATATTGTGGTGGCAATAAAACTTTTTGAGGGCCTTGATAAGCCTAGTATTGAAATATTTCTGAATCAACAAGCAACTTGCTTCATTGTATCAAGTACAGATTCAGCAATAATTTGTTAGCTTAGGAGTTCAATTTTTGACAGGTCTGTACTGTATCTGATTTTCATAAGGTGACTACAAATCAACTCATTTTTATCTATCCAATCCCAAAACCATGGACTAATAATCTGATAGCATTCCAAAGACTGGAAAGAAAAAAAATACCCACCAATCTTAAAATCCCCTCACGAATATAATCCTACATTCTTTATAATTCAGTGCCAAAAATAAGCTCTGTAAAATCTGATATAGAGACTGTTTAGGAATATCAACTAAGGTTGCTGTATTCCATCAGATACATTCTCAATCTATCTGGATACAGAAGTCCAATTTCCATAACGACTCTCCCGAGGAACGGCTTTAACCAAGCCAGATTCCATACATCAATTGCTTGTGTGAGAAAGGGTTTATCCATATCCGATTCTTAACTCCAATTACGTTATTGAAGGAAACTGATATGTTGCATTGTAATAATTCTTATTCCCTTGAATATATTATACAACATTTCTACAATAAAAGTTGATCTTCAAACACAAACAAACATGTCACTGGACTTACCACTGAAGAGTTGTGGGTTCAAGTTCTAGCAGGATGAGGTCTCTGAGTGACCGAGTGGTCTTGAGAGAGCACTTAAGGATCACAGCACTCCTCACTACCTAGTTTTAAATCCCATATCAGGGCTTCGATTATTCACTCGTCCACTCGTCCTGACGAGTGAAATGTGTACTGAAACGAGTGATGTATTTTTTGCACTCGTCACTGTGCCGAGTTAAATTTATCAGACATATACATCATGGGCTTGTTACAATAAACAACAGACAATTTAGTGTAGGTTGGGAAAATCGTGTATAAGGCGGTTAATTGTAACAATCCGGGCCCCTTTGTAAAAATCTTGCTGTTCTGTTACAAGCGTGAATCAACAAAATTATTTAAATGTTTGCATCATATGTGCAAACCATTTCGCATTCGAAAGTCACTTAGTGTAACGTAAAATTCAACCGATGTTTTTCGAGAGGTTTTCTTATTCAACTAGGCACGGTGCCAAGTTGAATTAAAAATTCTATCCAAGGCCTGCATATGAGGCAGATCTTTGTGTAAGAAAGTTTATCAGTGCTTGTCGATATGATTACTCTGGACACTCCGGTTTCATCCACCATTCCAGAATTGTCATAAGTGAATGAATCTTGACTGAGACATTATGCAACATTACTCCACTTGTCTCCGCTTTTGCTGGGCTACATGTTATGACTTTTAGTAAGTCAACTATCTATTTCCACAAAATTAATTGACAAATATGTACCAATACAAATGTTGAGGACAGAACTTGATGTTCTGGGTTATATATGTTCCTATGGCTCTGTATTATCTACCTGTTGTATCACAATTGTAACATGAATATTTACATATCAAACTTACATTTTAGTGCAATTATATCTAAATCCAACTTCTTGCCAAAGTTAACATGTTCACATCCAAAAAATCACCAAAAACTGCTGATTCACTAAACAATTAAAATATCTTTAAACTTATATGGTCTAGAAAATAAAACCTCTTTGTTATGTCTTGTGAAAGTTAATGTAATATTATGTCAAATTCCTTCCTTGTAAACTAATAAATATCATAGTGACCACTCTTATGAACACTACTTAAGATGATTACAATAAGAGATGACCAGTGATTAGTAATTAGTAATAAATACTTGTAAATACTTGTACAAGATTTAAACTGACCATTAAAATCTATTTATTTCCTATAGGTATGTGAATATGACCTTAGAGATGGTGATCCTGTTAACAGGAGGGATGTCAAACACCTAATAAAATCCATTTTTTCACTAGGTACCCCAGGTTGAGATTAAACCCAATTCCTTAATCTATTTCTTCACCAAGTACCCCTTTTGAAGATTGAACTCGTTCCTAAAATTCATTAACTCACCAAGTAGTCCAGTTGAGGATTGAACCCATTCCTAAAATTTATTAACTCTCCAAATACTCCAGTTGAGGATTGAACCCAATCCTAAACCAATTTCTTCACCAAGTACCTAAGTTGAGGGTTGAAATTATTCCTAAATCCATTTCTTTACCAATTGAACAAGTACCCAAGTTGATAACTGAACCCATTGCAGTTGAGGATTGAATTCATTCCTTTTTTAGCAATGTGTAAATGTTCTACCTCAAAGTTTTATGAACTGGCACAGAAAGTCTTGCAGTATCTGTATCATATCCCGAGGTCACTAACTAGTTAAAACTACCGGTACATGTGTCAATTAAAGCATGAACAATTATGGTGGGAAGTATAAAATATATGTAAAACCAGGACAAAATTTGACAAATAGACGACGGAAATGTCGGAAATGTCCGTCAGGTTACTAGGATTACTACAACCTAATAATGTAGTCAAACTCTGAAGTCAAACTTATAATGCATGAACTAGTATATCTTAATTGTTGATTTAAGAAAATTGTTAAAAATATATTTTCATTCATTCATTCATTCTTTTATTTTATGCATTCATTCATTCATTCATTCATTCATTCTTTTATTTTATTTATTCATTCATTCATTCATTCAATCATTCATTCATTCATTCATTCATTCATTCATTCATTATTCATTCATTCATTCATTCATTATTCATTCATTCATTCATTCATTCATTCATTCATTATTCATTCATTCATTCATTCATTCATTCATTCATTATTCATTCATTCATTCATTCATTCATTCATTCATTCATTCATTATTCATTCATTCATTCATTCATTCATTATTCATTCAATCCTTCATTCATTCTTTTATTTTATTCATTCATTCATTCATTCATTCATTTCAATGGGAATATATAGACCAAGTATAAACAATGACTCAGCAATACTGTTTGACTATACAAATTAAAGAAAAAAGTATGTGTGAAATCAAGTTTAAAGCTACATTTATGTAGGATCTAAAATGATTCACATGAAGAATTTCTGCAGCAGACATTTCTAGAAATTCTACAAAATAAATTTAGTTTATTCTCAATAATATTGTTACCAGTAGTTAGGACCGGAATTAGTTGCATGTGATCACGTTTTAATTGGTTACACAGAGAAACATTGCCACAATCCATACGGAAATTACGAATGCATGAATAAAAGAATACTGTCATAAACAAGATTCCAATAAGTCAATTATTGTGTCAAAGCCAAAGGAAGGAAGAAAACACAACATGTTGCTTTGGACTTCATCTATGATCTACGGAAGTCAATCAAGAAATATTGATAAGTCAGGTTATAAGCTGATTACGGGGACAATTTGATTTGCTAATCCTGGACCTAACCTCGATAATACAGGCTTAGAAAATCAATTTACTTTCCATTCAAGAAACTGTCCCCAGATAGCAGTAATATCAATTTTTCATTGACAAGACTTCCTAGACTTTTAACATTTCTTTCACCCTGATTTAGTGGCCAGTGACTGGTCTAATGGAATTTATACAATATTAATCATTGGCTATTTGATACCAGCCTCGCAGACAAACACCTCGCACAAATTAACAACTCAGAATTCATTTCCATCATGGTCAGTTTTATGAATGAAACCTCAGACCAATCTAATGATCTTACAATGCATAAAACAGATTGAATGACAATGTACTTCAACCATTTAACAATATACCACTAACATATTGAAGGACAAACTACTTCAATATATTCATTATCGCCAATAAAGTACCACTTATTTGCAACTGATATACTTTTTCATTTCCAGAATATTGAGAATATTAATAAAGCAATCATTATTAGATCTAGATGATTTAGATTAGACCTGTGAAAAGAGAACCCTGGTGAATAAACCAATAATAGAACATCTAATGGAATGTAAAATCATGATATCCTGCCTTGTTGTGGAGGTATAAATCACTGTACATATTCTATCTATTATTTATTTGCTGTAAATGTATTAATTTCCGCAGTGTACTAATTTTCGTTCACTTTGCCGTTGTTTGTTTTGCGCAAAAATTAATACTGAGCGAAAATTATATTATGCTTATAGTATTGTGGTGCAAAATTAAAGTACCAGTACGTGAAATTTTAACTACCGGTATGTGGATATGTCTAAATTTCATATACCTCGCAAAATATATACATGCTAAATTCAATAACTTTACAGTATTTATTTATTTATTTATTTATTTATTTATTTATTTACTTTTCTTCCTTTATTTATTTATTTATTTATTTATTTATTTATTTATTTATTTATTTATTTTTCTTCCTTCCTTTATTTATTTATTTATTTATTCATTTACTTTTCTTCCTTTCTTTCACTATTTTTTTTTATTTATTATTTCTTTCTTTCATGATTTATTTATTTATTTATTTATTTATTTATTTATTTATTTATTTATTTATTTATTTTTGTATTCATTCATAATCTGTTGGTAATATATACAAAGAGTAAATTTATTACTAGTAATGTTGTAACAAATGAGAAAGCCACAGACATTCTGCCAAAGTTAGATTCAAAGAGCCACTGACATTCTGCCAAAGCTAGACTCAAAAGAGCCACTGACATTCTGCCAAAGCTAGACTCAAAAGAGCCACTGACATTCTGCCAAAGTTAGATTCAAAGAGCCACTGACATTCTGCCAAAGTTAGATTCAAAGAGCCACTGACATTCTGCCAAAGTTAGATTCAAAGAGCCACTGATATTCTGCCAAAGTTAGATTCAAAGAGCCACTGACATTCTGCCAAAGTTAGATTCAAAGAGCCACTGACATTCTGCCAAAGTTAGATTCAAAGAGCCACTGACATTCTGCCAAAGTTAGATTCAAAGAGCCACTGACATTCTGCCAAAGTTAGATTCAAAGAGCCACTGACATTCTGCCAAAGTTAGATTCAAAGAACCACTGACATTCTGCTAAAGTTAGATTCAAAGAGCCACTGACATTCTGCCAAAGTTAGATTCAAAGAACCACTGACATTCTGCTAAAGTTAGATTCAAAGAACCACTGACATTCTGCTAAAGTTAGATTCAAAGAACCACTGACATTCTGCTAAAGTTAGATTCAAAGAGCCACTGACACCATTCCTGACATTGAACTGACTGCTTCAATATAAGTGAAAAAATTTTGATTGGGCCGTGAAGTGCCATTATTCTATTCCAAAGTCTCAAGAAAGAACATGTTATGTTTCAATGCCATACTATATTCATACTCTGTCAGAAGCAGCTATTATAGCTTAGAGAGGATGGTCAGTGTGACCAATTAAGTATCCATGACAACACATCAAAGAAAAATAATGATTTATGAGTAATCTTTTGCTGCAACATCATAATCCAAATTGCTGTGAGCATCTGGCTGCTCCATCTTATAGATGGTCAGTGTGACCAATTAGGTATCCATGACAACACATCAATGAAAACTTACTGATTGATGAGTAATCTTTTACTGCAACATCATAATCCAAACTGCCCAGAGCAGCTGGTGTTTTAATACATTGCTGCATTTTATAACTGGTCAGTCTGACCGATAGGTGACCAAGTATTGACAGGCAGAGGTAATGACAACAAATCAGTTTAACAAACATCAAAGATACATAATTATTTAATAGTAGTGATTTATGGGTAATCACTTCTGTAAAGATCAACATCAAAGCCATGAGACTTAAATAAAGAAATCTATAAATCTCTGTAAAGAAGCTATAGACAGGCTAGGCCATAATAAAATGATTACTATATTTTCATCCCACCCACCCAGTATTTTTTAATCTGGGTAACCCAGATAATGTATTAGATTGATATCTGAATAACCTTTTTTTTATTAAATCATAAATACGCGAGTATAACCTACATATGAGAATTAACTACACAAGATAGGCTGATTAAATTGGGTTTTACATCCCAGTCAAGAATATTTCACTTATAAGGAGATGTCACCAGCAAAAGATGAAGAGGCAGACATTTTTGCCTTTGCAGTGCACTCGGGGTAACATACACAGATGGTTCTTTAACGTGCCACGTCTGCCCTAACAGGGGGCATCAGTTTTTTAAAGATTCTCCGAAAGGACCCTGTGACTTTCATTTCTAAAGGCTTAGTGCTTGGCGAAAAAACAGTCACTATACCTATTGTTAAGTCTAAGTTAGACCCAGCTGGATTCGAATTCACGACCCCCAGATATGAAGAGAGCCATCGTAGTTGTGTAACTACACAGGTATTAACTACGTGAGTACAGTACATGTAATAACTACACGAGTATAAACTGCACAAATATGAAATGGTAAGAAATACGCATGAGTTCCAAAATGGCATGTGTTAATGGTTTGATTTTTTTTTTTAAATTCCTTTAAAAGATAGTCATTCAATCTGTACACTGGCCAATCAGACATTCAACTCTGACAATCATCAAGACAGCCATTTCAAATCTTTCATGTTTGATGGCTTGATACCTGATGATGAAAACTTACATGCGTAAAACGATGTCACAAATTAGTGACAAAGTCAAATGATTGCCCGATCAAAACAATTATCATGTGGCATCACACAAGACCTTGATAACAATGACGATTGTTGAATGTAAAACATATATAATTCTGGCTTTGTTATATCAATAAATGGACAAGTTATGCCATGAATGGTTTTCTATTAAATGTCACCAATGAATAAAAGGTCATGTCAATTTTCTAGGAAAGCTTTCAAAAGAATCTAGACTAAAATAGAACCATTACAATGATTCTTTTCAAAAGACCTATACAATAAAATTAAATCTTCTTTTTCTCCTCTCATCTAGTGGAGATTGGCTTTTTCTGTTATTTGATACTGAATTGATGAATACTGGCACATTGTTTGTGGTAACTGGAGATAAATGGTACAGAAGCAGACATACCGGTAATCAGAATGACACATATTCTAACCTCCCCTTTTTAAGTACAGTACATGTATTGACTTTATATGAGGGCGAGGGGTCTCAGTAACTAAATGGTCTGAGGATCACCAGGTTCTTATTACATTCAGGCAGACCCTAGTGTGAGAACATTTGTCAGTTCAATTGCAAAAGGTTGGTGATTTTTTTTCTAAGAACTTCAGATCCCTCTCCACCTCAGAACCAAGACCATCTTGACAAGTTGACATCAGCAAAAGAATCTCAGCTTGGGTCATGACGTTTTAATGCTCTGGTGAAGATTGTTTCACATATATCAAGCTGATCAGTTATTGAACGATGGAGGAAACTGGATTACCTGGAGAAAATCACCGGCCTTTGACAAATTTTCTAAAACTGGGATCTGTCCCAAGTGGGATCACACCTAGGCAGTGAGAGGCCATATGAACTGTAAGTTGGTGATTTAGACAACTTGGACACTAAGGTTCCTAACATAAATTAACTGACATATCTTATGACAAGCAAGCCTTACAAGATTAAAAAGAAATCTGTGCAATGTACCACAAAAAAATCATCTCTAAAATTCATTATTATTGAAACAGTCACTGTGAAACAATCAAAACAGTTCACAGTTAACTGAAGATGACATCCACAAAGTGTGACATCCGAAGGTAACATCAACAAAATGTGACATTAAGTATCCTGATGTATTCTATAGCACAGATACATTCCATACTCCCAGCTTCTGAAGTAAATTTCAATTATACAGCCAATAATCTGATCAATACTAATAATAAAGCAATCAAATCGGAACAAATTAAATAAGAGGAATTCCTCCATGTTTAATTTTAGGTGACTTTTATTCAAATTAATGATTAAATTGTAATAATAGTAACAGAGATTGAAGCGACTGTTGATTGGTTTGTTATTTTTAGTCCATATTTCTGAATCTCATTTTATTTACATTTCCGAACTGTATTTCTGAATTGTATTTCTGAACTGTATTTCTGAATTGTGTTGCTGAATTGTATTTCTGAATTGTGTTGCTGAATTGTGTTGCTGAACTGTATTTCTGAATTGTGTTGCTGAATTGTGTTGCTGAACTGTATTTCTGAATTGTGTTGCTGAATTGTGTTGCTGAATTGTATTTCTGAATTGTGTTGCTGAATTGTGTTGCTGAACTGTATTTCTGAATTGTGTTGCTGAATTGTATTTCTGAATTGTGTTGCTGAATTGCGTTGCTGAATTGTATTTCTGAATTGTGTTGCTGAATTGTGTTGCTGAACTGTATTTCTGAATTGTGTTGCTGAATTGTGTTGCTGAATTGTGTTGCTGAACTGTATTTCTGAATTGTGTTGCTGAATTGTATTTCTGAATTGTGTTGCTGAATTGTGTTGCTGAATTGTATTTCTGAATTGTGTTGCTGAATTGTGTTGCTGAACTGTATTTCTGAATTGTGTTGCTGAATTGTGTTGCTGAATTGTGTTGCTGAATTGTGTTGCTGAATTGTGTTGCTGAACTGTATTTCTGAATTGTGTTGCTGAATTGTATTTCTGAATTGTGTTGCTGAATTGTGTTGCTGAATTGTATTTCTGAATTGTGTTGCTGAACTGTATTTCTGAATTGTGTTGCTGAATTGTGTTGCTGAATTGTATTTCTGAATTGTGTTGCTGAATTGTGTTGCTGAATTGTATTTCTGAATTGTGTTGCTGAATTGTGTTGCTGAACTGTATTTCTGAATTGTGTTGCTGAATTGTGTTGCTGAATTGTGTTGCTGAACTGTATTTCTGAATTGTGTTGCTGAACTGTATTTCTGAATTGTGTTGCTGAATTGTATTTCTGAATTGTGTTGCATAGTTGTATTGCTGAACTGTAATTCTGAACCGTATTTCTGAATTGTATTGCTGAATCCCATTTCTGATTCGTATTTCTGAATCATGTTTCAGAATTGTTCTGTTGATATCATCTCTAACTGATCAATGATGTAATAAAGGGACATATAAGCTATACAAGAAAATTTCCTTCAATATTAGAGAGTAATCTCATCTTATTTCTCAAGTTTCTGTCATGCAACAATCTCCCAAATGTATGCAAGTGCTGTAATTGTGGTAGCAATAATCGAAAAGATATGCTTTATCTTAAATCTGTTGGTAGTCATATTAAGGAATTAAAACTTCTCTGTCAAACCAAATAATACATATAATGTACACAAAATACCATGGTTACACATAAAGAACCAGAAAACCTCGTAAACAATTTTTTTCTAAGGGAACCTACTTTCAAGTGAACCCATCAAAATAATTCTTTTGTAAATATAATTAATCAAACACTTTTCTTTCTAAGGCGGATCACTACCCAAAAATCTGCAAACCTTGTAACTTTAACATTATCAACAGTAGTTCATTTTCCCAATACTATATAAAAAGAAATATTAGCGGTAGGAAACTTTCGTGGTTTTGAACTTCTAAACTATTTCACGTAAGAAATTTTCACAGTTATGACTGTAGGGAAGCCAAAGAAAATAAATAACTTTCGCCGAGAAGATATATTCGCGTTGTATGGCGACATCATGAAAAAAGTGAATGTTTCTTTCTAGGGAATGTTTCTTTTTATACAGTTTTGCAAACACTTTATATCTGAGTAGGCTCATCCAAACAGAGCCCTTTGACTAGCAATCTAAACACTTTACTTAAAAAAGGATCTGTTCCGAGTGAGGTTCAAACCTATGAGGTAATAAGTAGTTTGAACCTATTGGCTGGAACTTTGGACAATTATGTCATCATGAATGCCAAAAAGCTCCAATATATGTATACATGTAGTAACATCTCCAACCCTAGAATTTCTGGGGTGGTTAAAAGTTTGGCCCCATTAGCTGGGACTTTGGACAACTATGTCATCATGAATGCCAAAAAGCTCCAATAAATGTATAAATGTAGTAACATCTCCAACCCTAGAATTTCTGGGGTGGTTAAAAGTTTGGCCCCATTAGCTGGGACTTTGGACAACTAAGCCATCATGAATGCCAAAAAGCTCAAATAAATGGATACATGTAGTAACATCTCCAGCCCTAGAATTTCTGGGGTGGTTTAAAATTAACTACAAGATATAGAGAGAAACATAATCAGTTGATTAGGAGACATTAAATATGTGTGGTAATTAATAAAGTGGCAACAAATAGGGTAGCAAAGCAATTGAGTGGCACTATTCACTGTAACATGATTCTGAATGGTACCCTTTACTGACAATCAAGCCAATAGCCGAGAAATGCAACAGGAAGCCATAAGCTTTTAAATGTTAACAACCCACTCTTAACTGTTCCTTGGGGGTTCTGTGTGATCAATTTCTCATGTTTATGAAACACCTTTTACACATCTTCCATGCCATTATGGAAATGACCACTTAAAGACATTACGATGACCTGATGACCTGACTGGTCAGAAGTCTCTGTGGAATTATACACTTAATGCTAATAGTGTATGAATGACCAAGATCGGTATATAAAACTGATGGATTTTGTCACGTTTTTGTTTATATATAATATGGTCAACACACGGTCACATTCCAAAGAACTAACTACAGTCAAACCTGTCTATATGGGCCACCCAAGGAAACTAGTAAAAGTGGACTTTATGGGCATGTGGGCTTTATATACAGGTTCAAATAATATTAATAAAGAACGATTGGGATACAATTCTACTGGCATTTATAAGCAGGTGGCCTTAGAAAGAGGTTGCCTTAATGGCAGGTTGGACTGTATGAATTAGAGAACAACTCCCTACAAATAGTTTTAAAGCAAATTTTGCAAAATTTGGGTTATCTCCCCTTATTTTAACATTTCATAAAAATCCATGTTAGTCAAATTAACAACAAATTGGATTTATCACTTCAGCTGCGGCAAATAGTTTCTTTATACATTGTGATTATAATTATGTTTGATGTTAAAATATATAGATTGATTAAGCAGAATGAGATCTAGAAATATTTCTAGGTCAGCAAGTAAACTGGCAACTATTCTCACACTAGAACTTTCTCCGATTGGGAATTCAAACCTAGAAAGTACTAGAACAATGGCCCAAGATATCACAAATTAGAGTCACAGTTAGACCCCCAGAGGGTCATTAATTTTGCTGATTCTGTAAAAACTGTTAAAGGTCCATTACTCTAGTACAGAGTTGTTTTTAAAGTGCAGAGATGTCAAAGATCTGAAGACATAAATGCCTTAACTATCATCCACTTCTGCTTCAGACACAAAAATTGTTTCTTATTAACACGATACAGCTATACGACATGACCAATACATCAGACATGACGGTTTATCCAATGAATTTTTTCCCAATCCCTTGACTCTAAAATCGTTTTAACTTATCTCATTTTATGACAAAAATACATTTAATATTTGTGATAAAATGTCCGATTACACTAAATTACTTATCAAAGTCTAGCTATATCGCCCTGGTGGAATATCTATAACATGACACAGGCTTCCTGTTAATGAACGATATTTGTCCAGGAATATCCAGAATATCCAGTTCCAACGACCTGTCAGTGAAATATGATGATATCATAATGATTAAACAAGACCATTATTTGATTATCTAACTTTTTTATGACACTGAAAAGCATTTTTTCATATTTAAAGGTTCTTGATTTCCATCTGCTTCTCATCTTTAAATTTGTTTGATATTTTGAATTCTGAAATAGGATAAAAACATTCAGCTCTAAATCATTGTATTTCTTAGTAAATCTTTATTTATAATCACAATGGTTTTTGCTGCAGTATTTGACTGTATAGAGTTCAGTGGGGTTGATTTTTATTTTAAGACGGAAAAGCAAGTCAATCTGTCTCATTAGAGGGAGGCCATGGGTATGAACCTGGGACTGGTCATAAACAATGCTTTAAAATTTCAGATACTGCTTTCTAATCTGGCTCAGTGGTAACTAGAACTGTCTCTTGAAAGCGAAATACCCCCGCACCCAACATTTAATATTTCCCACAACCTTAACCTTTCCGATATGACCTTGGTTCAAAGTCATGTCACAACTTTGGACCATGATGATTCTTCATGTGAAGTTTTATGGCAGTCTTCCAAAGCAGCTATGAGAAGTGACCTGGACACGATTTTACATGGATAGACAGACAGACATGGTGATTCCTTTACACCCCCCTCTCAGTTAGTACCTTAAGGTAGCCTTGGCTGCACACTGGTACAAGGCAGACAACAAAACAGATACTCATACCAGTTCTTAGAATAATAAAAAGAGATTAATAAAAACTTTGTCACAAATAGCTAAAAGAATGATCATGCGACATTAATCAACATTACAACAACCCCATCCCACCTTCACCCCCAAATACAAGTGTACCCAGACAGTGACAGATCAAATGCACCTACGATAATCATTCATGTAACTGGAGACATACAACTGCCTGACAAATATACAAAACTTTCAAGATATTTGTCAAAGGTAAGCTTTTTATTAACCGAGAATTTAAGCTTCCTTTCATATGTCTTTTAAAAACAAACATCTGAGGCATAAAACAAAAGATGATTACGAAAACCAAATCCTAATTTTACTTCCATGGCAACACTTAATATACTTAAAATTTCAGTAAATCTTTAAAAACTTGTTTCCTGTTGCCATTGGAAACCATATTAATCTGTTATCATTTATGTCTTAAAAAATCAATCGATTAAAAGCTGCCGATTTACAGCAATAAACTGATAATATTTTAATATCAAAGTGTATTAAGATCACAACGTTCTGAAATTATTATGACTCGGGAAATTGTTTTAAAGTTCCGGCTTCAACAAATTACAGAAACCAACACTGACACATCCAAAATAACTACTTTAGATGTTAAACAGTGTGTATAAAATATTGAAGCATCAAAATGTTTTATAACAAGTAAATGTCATTCTTAAACTTGATATTTCATGGGTTTAAAAACCCTGAGTTACGAATATCCAATTTTCAAAATCAGACCACTATGGCAATTCAGTTGGTAAAGTGCTCACTTTGTATATGGTAGGTCTGGGTTAAAACCCTGATGACTTGAAAACAGGTAGTGACTTTTCTTTTTTCTAGCACTCAGCATTTAGAATTGAGTCATATTTATGGCAGGATTTTCAAACACAGGTTGTTTAATTGGTTTCTAAATAAGCTTATAACAGAGTGCTGTGTTAGTGGAAGCCTGCAGATTTGAACCCTTGATGAGGACTTATTGATCAAGTGTTTAAAAGCACCATTTTGGGAAGGTTACAAGGCATATCGCTGTGTGATTTATTTATTGAAGGTTGATGGTTCTCTTAAAGCATGCTTATTTTTTCCATCATCCCAGAACTGGCCACCTTAATATACAGTCAAACCAGCCTTAAAGGCCACCTCTATGTAAGGGACATCTGCTTTTAAAAAGAACAGTAAATTTTATCTCAATCACTCTCTATTCAGGTTTTTCAAGTTGTACATTAGAGCCACCTGCCAATAAGGGCTACTATTAAATCTTCCCTTTGTTGGCACTTATAGACAGGTTTGACTGACAGTGAAAAACCTTTGCTGGAACCTAAAACACCATTTAGCTTCACTCCTGAACTAGTCGATTGAATATAAGTAAAGAGTCTTGACTAGAGTGTAAAACAACATAACTTCACTTGATTATAAGAGAGCATTGATTGCATTATACCTCAAAAGAGAGCTAGGCCATACCTTTAATGAAGCAATATTTTTCGAAACAGAAAATGACTCTAGCTTTAAAAGTTCTATCAGTAAAATATCAATCAATTCCTTCACTAATTAATTAATCGGCATGGATTACATGAGCATATTGAAGTTTAATTTTAAACAAAGAAGCAGTATTGATTATTGTGCATTATCCTAACGGCAAAGCAATTTGTGTGGGAGAGCGAGCACGAAATAATTAACCAATTATACACATGTTATGACTGAACAAATCATTAGCATCATCTAAATCAGACAGGGCCCCTCGGAAAAACATACAAAACATCAAGTATTAGTATTAAGCTTCAAATAAAATATCTAAAAATATCAGCAATTTTCTAATAATGAAAAAGTTTTTTGTATTAGATGACTGTTACAACTCTTGTATCCATGTGTGTATATGACTGTGTAAAATCAAACAACAGATGTTATTCTTTTTCCTTTCATTTCCGTACTAGATCATGACAACACCACCTCTCCCCCCTCACTTTCTCCCAAATTTTACAAAGATTAAAGATAAACACTGCATATTTTATTATATCTATATTTTCCCTTTTTTGAAAAAAAGGCCAAGTGGTCTGAAGCATTGGCTTAAGGATCACACCTCCCCCAATTGCCTAGGTTAAAAATTCACTCAGGACAAATCCTTATGTGAGAAAGTTTGTCAGTTATTGAAGGTCAGTGGTTCTCTCCAGGTACTCCAGTTTTCCCCATCATCTATGAACTGATCACCTGGATATAAGTAAAAGACAGTAAAAGATTTTTACATGAGAATAAAAGTCTATAACTCCACTTCTTTTTTATCCTTAATCAAATCAGATCATTTTTAAAGTTTGATGGGGTGGGTGGGTTGTGTTGGCGGGGAGTTGAGAAGGCAATTTGAAAATTAATTGTTCTGACTTAATGCATTTGGTGCTTTAAATCAGCATGATAATCATGGACTATTGTAAAAGTCATTGTGTTTGTGACAGCAAATTTTAACATAATTTTAGAAAATTCAATTTACATGAACAAAATTTGCTATTTTCCACTTATTTGTGCCAAGTCATAACAGAAAATCGCTATGTGTACATACAATTACCACGGAATATCTCTTGGCAGAGAAAATATTGCTGCTATAGGGATTTCAAATGTTGACAAATCTGGCAAATGATAGTTCCTTTTGTGCATATGACATCAAATGCCACCAAAGACCATTTTCAACATGCAATATCCCCATACTAGAAACATTGTTCTTTTTCCATTTAAATATTTATTGACTTTGCTGGATGTGCATAGCAATTTTCATTTATAACCAAGCTCAAGTAAGTTAAAAATATTAAAATTTATTTAAGTTTATTTAATTTCCTATGAAAATTTTCTTTCATTTTTGTAGTAATTATGGTGATGTTTTTTTGTATAATTTTCTAATAGTACAATTAACAAAGTTCCGATTGATGTAGCATGAATCCAACCAAACCAGAATATGAAAATCATGGAATAAAATTTTGTTTCGTTTTTGCAGAAATAAAAACCTAAAATGATGTAGTATATTATAACCAACATGGAAGATAACATGCCAAGAAGTTTAAGGTAAGATTTCAGACACATTAATGATATTTTTCAAATTTCAGCCCATTGCAATATAAGTTTTCAAGGTACTGTATAGTTGTTTAATTTCGCAGCTCGAACACTGGAACTTATTCACAGGTATAAAATTCTGTGGTGCAGTGGCCAGTGCTAACAATTTTCTGTACGGATTATCCAAGTCTAATGTTTAGTGAATGCTACATGATAATTTAGTGCTGTTAAGTCAAACCACAAAAAAAGTGAAATAAAATCCCCAGGGAATAAAAGCAACTATACAGCATTTCAATGTTGTTCACATGTGTAGATATAAAAATAATTTTTTTCTGACGTTAATCCAGATAACAGTACAAATCACTAGTGGCTTTATACAGTGTGCAAATTAGACACTAGTGAAAAATGTATTTGATTGAACTAATGAAAACTATCCTTTAGAACAATTTCACTATAACAAGTGAAAATTATCCTTTAGAACAATTTCATTATCACTAGTGAAAACTATCCTTTAGAACAATTTCACTATCAAAAGTGAAAACTATCCTTTAGAACAATTTCATTATCACAAATGAAAACTATCCTTTGAACAATTTCATTATCACAATTGAAAACTATCCTTTTGAACAATTTCACTATCACAAGTGAAAACTATCCTCTTGAACAATTTCATTATCACAAGTGAAAACTATCCTTTGAAACAATTTCACTATCACTAGTGAAAACTATCCTTTTGAACAATTTCACTATCAGAATTGAAAACTATCCTTCAGAACAATTTCACTATCACAAGTGAAAATTATCCTTCAGAAACAATTTCACTATCAGAAGTGAAAACTTTCCTTTAAACAATTTCACTATTAGAAGTAAAAACTATCCTTTTGAACAATTTCACTATCACAAGTGAAACTATCCTTTAGAACAATTTCACTAATACTAGTGATCACACCATCTTTTAGAACAATTTCACTGATGAAAAAAAAACTGTTATTTAGATTGTTGTAAACAAGACTATGGCTTTTCTTGAAATATTATGGATTATTTTAATGTTGTTGTTGAATGTTGCTTTACATCACATCGGCAATTTTTTAACTATTAGCAACCAGGGCTGGATAACTTGAAGCTCTCTTAGCAGTTACGATCACTTAATGCCTATATAACACAAAGATGTTAAGTGTTCATAACTGCTAAGAGAGCTTCCAGTTACTCAGCTCAGAACTACTTTATAAATCGCTATGGATAAATCTATGAACAAGTTCCAAGTTCCTCTACATGCATATGAAGTGTGTGTGTTTTAATGTCTGCCTTGTACCAGAATGCACTCAGGGTGACTTTAAGGTGCTAGGCCACTGAATCAGTATGCCACAGACAAGTGTACCACTCTTGCAGTCACATAATACTGACACCAGGTGAACCAGTAAAGGCCAACAGCAAGGAAAATTTACTTTCCCGCATGAGGTCTGAGTTGGGATTGAATGACTATTATAATGTATAACAAGAGTGGAGTGGAATATTGTGTTTTTTATGTTTCTGTCAAAATTCATTCACTTATATCAAGGCAGTCAAATCTTAGATGGTGGAGAAAATCCTGACACGAGAAACCCATCAACTAAATTTCCTTGCACTAGGATTTGCCCAAAATGAAATATGTTTTGTACATCTAAAGTGAAGATTTCCAAAGCTTTTTTTAGTCAACTGTGAAAAAATTAACACACCGAATATGTCAAAGGTAGGAAATGAAAGTTACTATAAAAAACATCAAACCACTGACATTTCTTCCAAGAAAATTTAATTTACCTGAAGACAGAGCATTAAAAAGGCTTTACCTATGATCTTTTATGCTACACAAGTATGTATGGCTTAATTAACTTGAATATGAAACTGACAATTCCTTCTTATAAAGAGTCTGCTTGAATATCAAACTGGTGATTCTATCTGAACTTAAATATGAAACCAAAGATTTTTTCTTATAAAGAATCTATCTTAAGGTTTGTGTTACATGCTATGAAACTCATTTTTTACAACAAAATTCAATAATTACATCTGTAAAACATCTATTTCAGGATGAAAAATGAGTCATTCTGTCTAAAACTGACCTTTATTGGAACAACTGGAAAATACTTATACAAACATCTAGCCTTAGATATACACTAATTTTGATACATTACTGTGTTGAATTTTGGTTTTTGTTTTAAAAATCTTAGTATGACCAACCCTGTGCTTGTAATAGCTTTTTGAAACACAGTCAAAATAGTCCAAAATTCTGTGCTGAAAAATATTCACATTTGCATGTAAGATGAGTTAAAATGCTAAAAGTGCCCACATGACTGTCATGTGGTCACCTTCAGGTGTCATCTTTAAAGATTTAGGTTTAAGTTTTATTAATGCAGCGTTTTTCAGGCAAGACTAAGGATCCCTGAATCTTGATCTTGTAATTATAATACTTGTAATTAAATCAGAAATACCTGTAAGATGTCTGTTTTCGGATTGAGAAGTGAGCAAATCTATCGGGATAATCCTCGTTCAGGGTTTCGTCTTCTGGTTCTGACATACATTCCGGCGAACATTCTGCCATCTCACTTATTACCCTTCTGTAACGACATTTAACTTCTTCTCTGTAGTCCTGAGTTCAATCATTAATCAGATTCAGTTAAAATAATCTACAAAATGAAAAGAAACAAATGTCCTTGAACATGAAGAAGGTCAACAAAAAGAAACAAATGTCCTTGAACATAAAGAATGTCAACAAACATATATAGACACAGCATAGATAAAGACAAAATAGCTAACATACCACCTGTCTATTAAGACCAATTATAATACCCTTCCAGAGCACCCAGCCTCACTTCCCTGATGGAAAATCGTGTGTTTAACCTAATTTGCCAGTTTCAAAGTTTTTACTTTGCTTTAAAATTGTGATTTGGACATATATTGGTATTTAATATAGTAAAACTGTATATACGGAACATCCATGGCACCCAAGATATGAACTTTATAGACAGGTGTTCTTCGTTAATACAGAGGGTATTTTTGGTTGATATATGAAACAAAAGAAACATCAAAAGACTGGTCTTCATGGGCAGATGATCTGCACATAGATGCGGTTAATATAACAGGTTTTTCTAATGAACAGGTGGTCTATATATATAAGGATGGTCAATATAACAGGTTTTAGTACCCTATAGAGAAGTGATATATAAATAGAGGTGATCACTATTGCAGGTTTTACTTATAGACAATGGTCTTTATATAGGGGTGGTTATTAAAGAAGCCTGTGCTCTTCTACTGGTTAACAGAGCTACTGTAGTATATCAACATCCTTAATCTTCCAAAAAGTTCAAATCTTTTCTAATACATATTTTATTATAATGATCACAAGGATTTGAAATGTTCCATTATTTTCATTTTCAACACCTATGTTGGTTCAGTAACATTTTTTGTTATAAAGGGGTTTGGCATTATAGCAAGAGAGGCTTATAAAGAAGCCCATATTAGAAATGAAATTTTAGACTTCATTAAGTAGGTGAAAAGCTTAACCTATAGCTAGGAATCTTTATCATCATCATGACATATCTTGAAATTTTTAGCCATTGCCACCCATCACCAACAGGTAGTCTCAAAATTTTACATACTGCAGTATTTTAAATAGAGTAAAACATTGTTACCATTTGTTCAGTCACATTTTGGTGTTATAAAGAAGTTTGGTGATATATCTAGGTTGGGTTATAAAGAAACCATAATAGAAATGAAAATTGGAACTTCAAAATAGTGGTGAGGTAGCAAAGTTATCAATCATCATTATATAATTAAGTTTTACGATGAATTTAAAATCCAAAATACCAAAAAGACATCACATCCTTTCTAATTATAATATGAGACAGAATATTCGTTTAAATTAAACCCTGAGATCAGATCAGATGAGACCAATTTTTCTTAAGTCTGGTTATTTAAATGTATACCAATACATGTATAGTAACTAATTGATTTTAAATATTTATACGTCTATTGGTAAGGCAACATATACATGTATTTACCATTTCCTAAAATGTACAATTTCTTATTAATGGTTTTCCATTTTCTATGAGGACCCTGCAGCAATGTTTTATGAAAGATAAATGTCAATGGTACTGGCAGAAATTGGAGTCTGGCTGAGCTGCTAATCAGCGAGCACAGACTATGGACATAGGTCACAAGACATATATCTACCATGTCAAAAATGTACATCTTTAGCCAGGATAACTCAATTAGTTATTAATGATTTTGATAAACATGATTCGCGTTGAACGTTTCAAACCCAAATATTCAATATACTATTTTTCTATAGGAAGCTATGAAAAATATAACATTCAGAATCACTGCATACAAATTTTATGGGGACGATGTAGAGGGTAGACCAGTCTGCACATTGGCTGACAGGCAACATGTAAAAAATAAACTCTGACAATAGTCAAATCTGTCTATAAAGGCCACCAAAGGGGACCAGTAAAGGTGTCCTTTATGGGCAGGTGGCCTTTATATATAGGTTCAAATAATGTGAATAAAGAACAATTGGGATACAATTCTACTAGACTTTATAAGCAGGTGACCCTTATATAGAGGTGACCTTTAGGACAGGTTGGACTGTACATGTAATTGTTACACTCCAAGAATCAACATAGAGGGTACACAAGTAAACCATATTAAGGTTATTACTGATACAGTGGACATATTGTTTTCATGTAATGACTCCATCAGAAGTACTGGTAATATAATTTTCATGAAATCTATTTACCTTTATGACAAAAACAAGACTAAGAATACTTCAGTTTAATTTACAGGAACTAATGTACATATTAACAGTAATGGGGTTCACTGCTCTACCACATGATGTCCTCTAACGTTTGGGCGGAACACTTATTGCCAATGGATATGGAATCGCATGAAATGATGTTTTCCCGTAAACACGATGTCATTCTGGGAATTTGCAACATTAACGTTTTCCAAAATGTTCCACACAAATGTTAAAAGGTATTGATCATGTGGTACAGCGATGAACCCTATTTGTTCAGTTTTCTATAATAATGAGTACATTTGTACTACATCAGAAAATTGATACTTCGTAAACAAATTCAGTACTTGTGTACCCAGTGATTTTGTCTCTTTCATGCAGATCTTTGATTTTTGTTTTTAACTCAATCAGGGCTTTGATTTTTGTTTTTAACTCAATCAGGGCTTTGATTTTTGTTTTAAACACATCCTTCAATTACATCAAGTCAATTTTCAAAAAACAAAAAAAAACAAAAAATGATCAAATGAATGTTGTTCAACTTCAACTTATTGATGAGATAATAGAGACATGCAGCACTAGATCATTTACCTGGTATAAATGATATACATGTAGTTTGATGGTGGTTTACCTGTATAGCTTAGGGTTAGCTCTAGCTCTCAAAAAGTGGAACGTGAAAAACTTAGTTGATTTTAAAACTTAGGTGCTAAGTTATATGTTAAAGAGCCAGTAAAACTAAGGAATTAAAAGCAAAGAAAAAAAGGGAAAGGAAATTCAGTGATTTTTTGTCTGCCTTATAATGAAATTGATAAAAATTTTGGAGCCAGAAAATTATAAAAATTAGGAATTGCCTGATAGCAGCACAAATTGGTTTTACCATATGAAGTGATAATAGCAAGAGCATCACTATGTGGAGCAAGATGTGCACATTTTATTTTTCAATTAAACTATCGATTAAGATCACAAAAGACAAAAACATGATTAAAATTTTAAAGGGGCATAACGTTTTCACAGAGTTACTTCCTCTTTTGACACATACAATGTTGTATCCTGGTAATCATCATGTTTACCAAGTTTAGTGAAAATATATTTTGACATGTAAACTTTTGACAAAGGTTGTTATAAATATCATACCAGCAGGGGACACAGGGATTTTGGCAAGGCCGGAAGAGTCAATTTTTTCTTGATGCTGAAGACAAACTAGGGGAATCTGTGGACATGCTCCCCACAAAATATTTGAAATAAAGCATAAAATCCTGCTATTTCCTGCAATCTGAGCAAGTGACACACACATACATATTATCATTGAATGAAATATGGGAGGGGGGTTCCGAAAACCCTCCCGTCTGTTTACAAGAAAATGTCAAATGATCTACAAAATATACAGGTATAAAAAGTAGGATATCCCCAAATACACGCTTGTTGTGAATTCAGTATTCAAATGTCAACTTCTGGCTGGGTCTCACTTACCAAAGTTCTAATTGACTATAATAAAATGTCAATAATATTTTATTTAAAAAAAAAACATTACGCTATCTATGTATTTATTTCCTGTTTTGTGATTTAGATAAAAGCAGCCACGAGTCAGAAATGTCAAAATAAAATATCAGACTCTTAAAGGTTACCTATTAAGCTATCATTTGGTACAAGATACTCTTTATTCCGGAATTATTTATGCTTAATATTACTGAGTTAATTTCCTGAAATTTCCAGTAAATATCACCTATATAACAAACATTATTACGGATATATAATCAATACAAAACCATAAGATATCAAATCACTTTAAAATCAAAGTTTCGGCACTAGAAAAAATTACATTAGGGTCAGTTGGTTCATTGGTTGGTTGGTTGGTTGGTTGGTTGGTGGGTTGTGGGTTTGTTGATCGATTAGTTAGTTGTTAATTTGGTTGGTTGGTTGGTTGGTGGTTGGTTGGTTGGTTGGTGGTTGGTTGGATGGGTTGGCTGGTTGATCATTTGTCAGTAGGTCAGTCTGTTGGTTGATCTACTATTGGTAGATTGGTTGGTTGTTTGGTTGGTTGGTTGGTTGGTTGGTTGGTTGGTTGGTTGGGTTGGTTGGTTGGTTGGTTGGTCATGTGTCAGTTGGTCAGTCTGTTGGTTGTACTGTCTGTTGGTAGATTGGTTGGTTGGTCATTTGTCAGTCGGTAGGTTAGTTGGCTGGTTGGTTGATCAGTAAGTTGTTGGATCTGTTGGTTGATCATTTTGTTAATTGGATGAATGTTATTATATGTCACATCGGCAATTATTTTCAGCTATTCATGACACAACAATTAAACTCAAAGCTCAATTCAAACACAAATTTAAGAGATTTTTATAGACTTTTAATCAAACCGTTATTCCTCTCCACCACACCAGAACTGACCATCTTGATATCAGTAAAAGAATTTTGATGGAGGTCTTAAGCACCATTACTCCACTCTACCACCCCAGAACTGACTTTCTTAAAATAAGTGAAAGAATCTTGATGGAAGTCTAAAGAACTATTATTCCACTTCACCATCTCAGAACTGACAATCTTGTTGTAGCCATAAGCAAACGTCTCGACCAAAGTTTTTAAGCATCATTTCTCTGTTCTTATTCAAGCTCAAACCATATAACAGTTATATCATTAATATATATATATATATACATTTTGTATTTCATCAGTTTTGTCATGCAAAATGATTGAGGCAAAATAACTAATCTTAACTTATCAAACAGAACCTGCATGGGCAACATAGAAAATTGACTATTACACAATACTGACAAGAGATTCCCTTGTCTGATTGAGGCAAAAAAATATTTTACATTCAAAACTGTTAATAGTTTGCCAATCACTCACATGTCAGTAACTATGGTGTTAATGTCAAATGATATTTTCAAGTTAGTTTCCTAATTAACATGTCTTTAAATACTGAGATTTTAAATTCAAATCCGTTCAGCGATGACACTGTGTTTTCAATGTGATGCATATTAAGATGCATTTAAAAATGTCTGGCTGAACATACAAATGAATTCTAAAAAAATATCCAATTTTATGCATCTTCATGTAATTAAGCTGGTTTGGATATAAGGGTAAAGTCAACAGTTAATTTTCTGAATGAAATGTTTGCAACTAAAAATGAGAAAGGTTAATCAGAACAAACTCAGTTGAAAATCCTTAAAATCTCTCTCTCTCTCTCTCTCTCTCTCTCTCTATCTTTGAGACTTGACCTTTGAGTGGTCTAAGGCATGCAATTACTGTTTACAGCACCTCTCACTGTTTAGGTTTCAATCCCACTCGGGACCTATTTTAGTGTGAGCAATTTAGTCAGTTCACTTGCCAAAGGTCTTCTCCATACACTCAGGTTTCCTACATCAACCTTGAAATGGCTGCCTCAATATAAGTTAAAGAATCTTGACTGGGGCTTAAAGCTCTATTACTCCCTTTCTCTCTCTCTTTCTCGATATCTATCTATCTATTTCATGTTTTTACAACACAATAACAGCCAGCTGTGACAACCAAAAGACAACATGTTTTAGCAAACTATTTCCCACCCCTCCCTCAAGGAAAATTAAATAAATTATAAAAAAGCTGTATAATTCCTGAATTGTGATTATATAAAATCTTTAAATTAGGAATGTTGTCATTGCAAACGTCATTCATTTTTACCCTATATGAGATAAGGACCTTAGTGACCGAGTGGTTTAAAACTTACACTTACCAATCACAGTCCATCTTGTCACTTATGTTCCTATCCTAATCAGGCAGATCTTAATGTGAGGTTTGTCAGTTCACTTGCAGAGGGTTTTTTTATTACTCTGGTTTCCTCCACCATCCCAGACCTGATAAGCTCAATATAAGTAAAAGAATCTTGTCCAGAGCTTAAAATACAATTGTTCAATGACAACAAATTGTTAAGAACATTTTTGTATCCAAGGTACAAAATCGAGGATTTCAAAACAAATGCTACTTACACACCCTGTACCTTTCAACACCTAGACAGCTAATTAAGAATTTAAAGTCCAAGTCAATGCACTATTGCTATCAACATCATGACATCACTTGTAAAAGTACATTTTATACCACCATTATTTGCCAAGTTTAAAAACCACACTTGAAATAATACCTGTGAGCATTATCTCTTAACGAGTCAGGATTATACATACACCTGTCCCTATATAAAACTGGTTCATTCATAAAAGTAATAAAGGTACTTTTATTGTACATGTAAGCACTCATCTACTCTACCAATTAAAGTGCAAGTTTGGCTAAGGAGAGTAAATGATTTTATGGGTGTTATCCAAAGTCAGGTTTGGACTATGATCCATCTCAACACTCACCATTCTAGTGTAAAGTGATGATATTTTGTAAGAATTTGTTGTTAAGAAGGGTTCATTCTTAATGCAAGTACTTGCTGGGAAGAAATGTTAGGAAGTGATAAGTTAGTATTGATTTAATAGATATAAAAAAATTAACAACTTTACTGAAAATGTGCATTGGGCAAAGTGGTTCAAGTACAGGATTACATATCATAGTTTCTCACATATGTGACAGACTATTCTTCCATATCTGCTCATGTAAGATAGGGGTTTTCCCTATGCGAGATACGCGTATCTCACATGGCCACGTGACCTTTAGTGACGTCACAATCAAAAGACAATTACATGACGTCATCTTGCGGGGAAAACGACATCAAATTCTTCAAAATTTAGAACCTTTGAGTGCGTTTCAAATGATAAATATTGAATTTTTTAATGAACCACTTTGTTTTGCAGTTTATACATTTTGTATACACCAAAATCCGGTACGATCTATCCAATGGTCATATTTATTTTAAAGTAGAATGACGAATTACAAAGTTAGATTTTACAAACATGGCGTCGATGTCTATGTTTATCGTACTTGAAGCCAAATATTGGCACTAAAATGGAAGAAAAATAATCCATTATGAGTTTATCCATGTAGGATAGGGAAATCTCACCCTCGGGGTTGAACATTTCTGGTCAGAGACTCGGCAAGCCTCGTCTCTGACTGAAATGTTCAACCCCTCGGGTGAGATTTCTCTATCCTACATGGATACTCATAATGGATTCTTATAATCTCACGGGATAGCTTGTACAATATTTTTCCCATATCGCACCCCACGTGAGCATGTGTAGGGTATCTCCGTACAACAGGGACTACTTTTCCAATAATAGTAAGGGACGTAATTCATGATACAAGGGATATCATAACATATTAAAGTTATTCCCCTAACAACTGATTTCTATAATTATTAATTCTATTTTATTAATATTACTTGTTATAAAAAAGTTCATTTTGACCAATAAGTAGATAAAAAAGAAAATGTATTTTGTTGTTATTTATTATTGTGTACATGTAGGTTCACATTTCTGCTCTGAGCTACACGTTATTGATGACGTTACAACATTACGTCATACACATATTCATCTGCTAGCAAAATCTTTGCTTTGTAGTAGGAAATTTCAATGTCTTTTGGCTACAATTATAACCTATAGCCGAGAAAAATAATCAATTACTCATTTCAGACCGTAAGCCTCGTTTGAGATGAAAATTTCTGACCACTCGACTGGAATTTCCTTATCTCAGTGTGAAACTTGTAATAGATTCTATTTATCTCCTAAGTTTCCATGCAGAAGTTCAAAGGTTTTCACAAGAACTAACTTTCTTGATAGAGAGAAATAATTTTGAAATGAGGCATAAAACTAGGATATAAAAGTGACTGATTGACGGAATTAGATTTAACATCCCAGTCAAGAATATTTCACTTATATTGAGATATCACCAGCTTTGTATGAAGTGTCTTTGCTCTGCCTTCAGGCCAATGTGCAGGAAGGGATCTTTAGCACATGGGACATCAATTTTTATGGTACCTCATAACTTTAATTTTTAAACAGGAACTGCTACCTATTTTCAAGTCTTGGTCAGACATGGACAGTGTTCAAACCCCATTCTCCCACATAAAGATCGTGCACTCTAAATGAGCTACCATAGTATTTTAAAACAGCATTCAAATCACCAAACCATCCATCTACCTTTACTGAAATGAAATCAAAGTATCAAAACTGTAGGAAAATATATTGACAAAAAAGGAAGGACTTCCATTTGTACCTTCCATCAAAATTTAATTTTTACTTAAAAGGCCCAAATTGGGGGAAAAATCCATTTTGAAAATTTCTGTGAAAAATAATTTTTGCATTACTTTTACATTAGGACGATCTTGCAGAAATATCAACAAAAAGAAGACAATTACAAGTGAAAACAATGGCCTTAAATTCCTTTGCCCGTAAGACCGGGCTGAACATAAACACAACAAAAACGAAAGTTATGGCTGTAAATGACGAAATGAAAGAACAAATTACCATTGATAACCACCCAGTAGAAAATGTGGAGGAATTTACATACCGGTACCTTAGAAGCATAATAAGCAATGATAATGGAGCAAAAAATGACATACAGGCAAGACTTTCTGAAGCCCTGACAGCCTTCCATAAACTTCAGCCCATTTGGATTTTAGAAAGCTTTAGTATTAAAACCAAGTAAAGTTTTTTAACAGCAATGTCAAATCTGTCCTTTTAAATGGCTCAGAATGCTAGAGAATAATACAAAGGGACATGCAGAAGATACAGTCATTCTACAACAGCTGTCTCCAGTAAACTCACAAAATATTCTGGCCAAACAAGATAAAAAACGAAAAACCTGGTCAAAATCAGTAAATGTAACAACATCACCATACAGATAAAACAACGACGCTTTAGATGGTTAGGCCATTTGATGAGAATGCCCAACGAGAAATTACCAAAAACAGTATTGAACTGGACACCACCTTGGAAAAGAAAGCCTGGTAGACCTTGTACCATTTGGAGGAGAACCTGTAGAACTACAGGAGCTAGGATACACCTGGGGGCAAGCTCAACATATGGCAAAGGACAGAGAAAAATGGAGGACACTTGTTGATGCCTTAGGTCCTAGTGGGGATGAAGACGATAAGTTTTACATTAGGTAATTTAATGAGTGGGCAGTACAAAGGGAAGTTCTTACCTATAGAATTTTCTTTTTTAATGTCAAGCAAAATGTTGCACTTAAAAGCCAAGGCAAACTCTTTTTTTTTCTTAGAAAGTGTGTTGAAAAAACCCCACTGATAATGTATTTCATGTTTTTGATTGACCAATTAAATTAAGTTTCATGTCCAAGTCAAGTACATTTCACTTATAAGAGATGTCATCAGCTATAGATGATATGGCAGAATTTTTTACCGATCTATTGAATTTGGGACAATGAGTAGAAAGAGTTCTTTAGCATGCTATGCCTACCTTTGACACAAGCATTGAAATTTCAAAGTTTCTCTCAAAGGACCCAGTTACTTTTACTTCTAAATGCCAACTGTCACTACCTTTTTCAAGTATTGGCCAAACCCGACTAAGGTTGAAACCCCAACTTCCCACATACCAAGCGAGCAATCTACCAACTGAGTTACCACAGTGGTATCAATTGATGTGACATTAAGTAATATACAAACATCCAGCCAATATAGAGAAAGAGAGAGTCCTATCAACTTTAATGCTCCAGAAGTGTAAATACAAACTAGGGTCCCAATAATATACCGTTTGACAGTATATCATGGATTATTTTAAAATGATTTGGTTCATGGCATGACATAGTCATTTCAGGGTATGCCAGTCCCAAATTTTTCCAATCGTTGTTCACTCCAAAGTTTAATTATATACAGAACTAAGCTAACTTGGAAACACCAACAGCATAGCAGAAAGTGAAAATATCAAACCTCAGGGACATTCCAACAACATTCAAGTCTAAAGTATAGTATAGACCTTTTTTGGCCTATAACAGTGACAATACATAATTTACAAAGCAATTTTGTCTTTTAGGTTAAATATCACTTTCAGTTTTACCAATAGGTTGTTTATGAAAGTAAGTGTATCATGATGACTGTCATATCGTGAAGCATATATCATGATACATATGGTATTGTGATCTAAGTGTATTGTTGCAGCAAAAATTTACCACGCACACACACAGTGCACAAATACAAACACTCCCACATGCATCTGATACATACTTGCACACATGTGCATGTAACCCTACCTACCAATACACACCTGTCGTGTTGTAATTATACATATTATATATCAAACTATTTAATATCAATTCAATATCACATGTCACCCTAATGATAAATAAATCACATATCTCGTGCAACACCAAAACATCACTACAAGCTGACGGTACATGCAAACTCATGTAACATCGAAAGATCCCAACAAGCAGAGGATATGTGCCAACTTGTGCAACATGAGAAGATCGCAACAAGCCAATGGTACATGCCAACTCCCACAACATGGAAAGATTGTAACAAACTGATGATACACGCCTAATGTAGGATATTGCGGAAAACTGGATCAACTTGTGCAACATTGAAAGATCGTAACAACCCCAAAGTACATGCCTAATGAAGGAGATTGCGGAAAACCCGGATTAGGCTTATGTGTAAGCTCTTTACCTAATAGATAATAAATTTTGATGCAGCAACATAATTAATTATTCTAGGCCATATACCTTTGACAAATCATAGTTTTATTTTTAATCTTCTTTAGGACCACCGGTTCATCAATATCTGCTGATAAGAAAAATCTCATCCAGTAATAATGATAGTAAATAAGAGTTTTATTGAAAAAATCCAATTAACTAGCTGTAGTGAAAATAATGAAATAATATACCATAATATATATATATATATATATATATATATATATATATATTATTATATATATTAGGGATGTCAATCAGTTCTTGAGGACTTGATTGGAAGAACTGATATCAAGAGTTACAAGTTCGGAATTTTAGTATAATATCAGTTTTTCCAATCAAGTACTGTACTCACGTTTCCAGAAACAATGGACATCAAATTGTGGGGACTATTATCAAGAAAAAAAAAGGTTCTGAAAAATGTTTGATGGACCCAAAGCTTAGTCCAAACTAAAACTAACATTGTAAACCAAATAATAATTCATCAAGAATTTGAGTCATTGTGCATATATATTTCAGATATATGACTTTTGTTGTATAAACAAAACTGTGTTCGAGAACTTGGATTAATACAAAATTCAATATTAGCAGGACTAAATGAACACCTCCAATCAAATTCATGATGATTTATTATTTGGTTTACAATGTTAGTTTTAGTTTTGGCTAAACTTTGGGTCCATCAAATATTTTTCAAAACTGTTTTTCTTAATAATAGTCCCACAATTTGATGTCCATTGTTTTTGTGTCTGGAAATCTCAAAATCAACTTAGTCATATTCATAGAACTTGCAGACCTTATAATTCCCCCTGGTCTTTGCAGGGCTGTAATTCTCAATTATTTGTAAATGGGGACAGAGCACTTATTTGTTTTGAGAAAAAACTATGGAATTTTCAACTTTGACTGAGGCCCAATATCGACCCTTATAATGGCCTAGTGAGAGGCATGCCTCGATCTACTTATCTTATGAATTTAGAAAAAAAACAAATATCAAGTGGACCATATCAAATAAACAAACTATACTGAATAATGCTTATATTAAGCTATAGTTTTATTTTCGCTATTTTCACGGTCAGATGTATTCCCACAGAAATAAAACTGCCACAAAAATATAGCATTTTGAGGCATTCAGCAAACGTTTCTGAATTAAAGTTCTCACCCACTTCCTTCCCTTTATTCAGACGTAACTGTGAATATTTGACATCACAAATACACTGGGCATGTTGAGTCGAGTAATGGTGTTTAACGTTCCAATCAAGAATATTTCACTTATATCGAGATGTCGCCAGCTATAGGCGAAGGTGCAGAAATTATGCCTGTGCGTTGCGCTGATGGCATTATACAGCAGGGTTCTTTAGCGTGCCAAGCCCATCATGACACGGGACCTCCTTTATTTTAAGTTCCCATCCGAAAGAACCGTGACTTTCATTCCGTAATGCCGAGTGCTTGGCGAAAGAACAGTCGCTACCCACTTTCAAGTCTTGGGTCAGACCCAGCCAGGGATCGAACCCGCGACCTTCCACTTACAGAGCGAGCACTCTACCAACTGAGCTACCGCAGTGGTTACTGGGCATGATACGAAGCAATATACAGTATTATTTCTTAGAAAACTGGCAGTACATGTAGGCTGTCCACTGGGACTTATAAAAGATCAGAAAGATACAGATTTAAATGATATATTGTAAGAGTCTTACTACTTAAAATACGACAATATAACAGATCTGTTAAACTGTGATTATTACTATAATGATGGCAAAATTAATACGAATGTGAGAAGGGAATGTGAGAAGGAACGAGAAAAATAAGAGTCACATCAAAAACAAATTGAGTGGGCATTAAAAATAACCTAAGACATTATAAAATGGGGTAAAATAACTGAACAATATACTTCTTAAAACACGACAATATAGCAGATCTATAAACCTGTGATTATTATTTAAATGATGGCAAAATTTGTAAACGAGAAAAATAAGGGTCGCATCAAAAACAAATTGAGGGGGAAAAATCTGGTATTATGACATAAGGAGCAAAAATACCCGAGTGGCAATATAATAAGATTGTTCTATAAATAGAAACGCTTACCTTTTAAAAAGTAAACATCCTTAAAATAATGCCATAATAAACCAATATCTTGTATCAGTAGCATATACAATATTAGAGCTCTTTCTAAACAAATCCCAGGATGTCCGAGAGGAAAAAAATTGTACCATACTATACGTTAAGGGCAAAAAAAATTAAACCCTTGGGATTGTGCTATAAATAGATACACTTACCTTTTTAAAAGTAAACATCCCTTATATAAATACGATAATAAAAATGGAATATCTTGTATCAGTAGCATATGGAATATTAGGACTCTTTCTGAATGAATCACACAGGATGTCTGAGTGTTGTTAAATCAATACCAGCAAGGCAAAGACCAATTTTTAACAAGAAAAATCATGATCTGAATCTAGTTAACTTTCTTACCTGCATCAGTTACACTTCAACATGCCTCGTAAGGCGGTATAATTACGATACAAGCCCCAGTAGTACATTTGCTATATACCGTTGTCAACAGAGTAGCTTGATTTTTTTTCTTGTCATCGATATAGATGTCTGAAGCCGTTTGATCAGTAATGTGTCGACGATTATATACATGATGTCATCAATTTTTTCTATATTGTCATTTAATCTTTATTATTAAGATGTCAAACAATTTGTTTTAACAAAGGTTATAGATCATCTAATCTGATTAACAAGAAGGATAATGACATAATACACATACCATCAGTGATTTTGTAATATGTTTAAGATACTACCTTATGTCATTAAGATAGGTTGGTTGGTTGAATGTTGATTAACGTCATATCAGCAATTTTTCAGCTATTTGCCACGAGAACTATTTTATTAATCTCTAATGATTAAACAAGTTTGTGTATGCATGTGAAGCGTGAGTGTATTGTATGGTCTCATTATGATGGGGAAAACTGAAGCTCTGAAACACTTTCTTACATAACCAGTGATTTCCTTAAAATTTGTAGCATGAGGTAGATTGACTATTTCAACAGGCCAGGGGTCAAGGGGAGCTCTTAGGCCGAAAACATTTTCAGGTCTTCTGAAGGCAATTTTATGAATTCTAACCAGCAAATTTGGAGTTTTAGGTGGTCAAATCTGCCTGTTGCCGTCTCTTATTGAAAACGCTAAATAGCTATGTTTCTACTTAATTCCAGGTGGACAAGTTCGCCATAATGGCTACTAATTTCTCAGTAATTCTTTTAAAAAGAAACTTATTTCAGCAAACTTGTGAAAAAATTCTTTCACAGGAGACTATACTTCACAAATTTTGGAAATTTGGTTACTTTTGTGCAAAGCTAGATATCAGCAAATTGCATTATGACAAGCTGACTATAGATGTTATATTTTGACCGTAACTGACATTTTGTGGTAAGAATAACTAGATTTTACTGATAGTGTATAGGAATTTTAAGCAAACAAAATCCCCGTACAAGCAAGGGAATCGTAACGTGTTACAATTCAGAATTTGATAACCAAGGTCCTGTTTATGTTCTATATTAAAGTCAGACAAATGAATTTCAATAGTTTTGTAATTGTGAAGATCACTATATTGCCTATGATAAAGGTATCAAAACTGGATAAAGGTATCAAAACTGGATAAAGGTATCAAAACTGAAACTTTTTTTGCAACTTACATATTTCTGGTGATATCATGAAATAAGTTCACCATTTCTGAAACACTATACCTTACTTCTTTATGTACATAATCATCTCCATGTAATTAAACAAGAGGCCCATGGGCCTGATACGCTCACCTGATAACTAATGGCTAGCTGATAGATTTAAAAACAACATAAATACTAAACCCCAATGACTTTTTTCTTTACATCATGATAACCGTTGTATCAATACCTACAACATTCTAGTATACATGCCTATACAAAAAGTTTATAGTTTTCAAGATAATTAACCATTCAGTATTGTTTCACATCTGTGACCTTGACCTTTGAACCCATGACCTTTTTCTATACATCAAAATGATTGTTGTATCCATACCTACAACATTCTAATATACATGCCTATACAAAAAGTTTATAGTTTTCGAGATAATTAACCATTTTGGGATTGTTTCGCATCTGTGACCTTGACCTTTGAACCCATGACCTTTTTCTATACATCAAAATGATCGTTGTATCAATACCTACAACATTCTAATATACATGCCTATAAAAAAAGTTTATAGTTTTTGAGATAATTAACCATTTCGGTATTGTTTCGCATCTGTGACCTTGACCTTTGAACCCATGACCTTTTTCTATACATCAAAATGATCGTTGTATCAATACCTACAACATTCTAATATACATGCCTATAAAAAAAGTTTATAGTTTTTGAGATAATTAACCATTTCGGTATTGTTTCGCATCTGTGACCTTGACCTTTGAACCCATGACCTTTTTCTATACATCAAAATGATCGTTGTATCAATACCTACAACATTCTAATATACATGCCTATAAAAAAAGTTTATAGTTTTTGAGATAATTAACCATTTCGGTATTGTTTCGCATCTGTGACCTTGACCTTTGAACCCATGACCTTTTTCTATACATAAAAATGATTGTTGTATCAATATCTACAACATTCTAATATACATGCCTATACAAAATGTTTATAGTTTTCGAGATAATTAACCATTTCGGTATTGTTTCGCATCTGTGACCTTGACCTTTGAACCCATGACCTTTTTCTATACATAAAAATGATTGTTGTATCAATACTTGCAACATTCTAATATACATGCCTTTACAAAATGTTTATAGTTTTCGAGATAATTAACCATTTTGGCATTGTTTCGCATCTGTGACCTTGACCTTTGAACCCATGACCTTTTTCTATACATCAAAATGATCGTTGTATCAATACCTACAACATTCTAATATACATGCCTATAAAAAAAGTTTATAGTTTTTGAGATAATTAACCATTTCGGTATTGTTTCGCATCTGTGACCTTGACCTTTGAACCCATGACCTTTTTCTATACATAAAAATGATTGTTGTATCAATACTTGCAACATTCTAATATACATGCCTATACAAAATGTTTATAGTTTTCGAGATAATTAACCATTTCAGTATTGTTTCATATCTGTGTCCTTGACCTTTGAACCCATGACCTTTTTCTATACATCAAAATGATCATTGTATCAATATCTACAACATTCTAATATACATGCCTATACAAAATGTTTATAGTTTTCGAGATAATTAACCATTTCGGTATTGTTTCGCATCTGTGACCTTGACCTTTGAACCCATGACCTTTTTCTATACATCAAAATGATCGTTGTATCAATACCTACAACATTCTAATATACATGCCTATACAAAAAGTTTATAGTTTTTGAGATAATTAACCATTTCTGTATTGTTTCGCATATGTGACCTTGACCTTTGAACCCATGACCTTTTTCTATACATAAAAATGATTGTTGTATCAATACTTGCAACATTCTTATATACATGCCTATACAAAATGTTTATAGTTTTCGAGATAATTAACCATTTCGGTATTGTTTCGCATCTGTGACCTTGACCTTTAAACCCATGACCTTTTTCTATACATCAAAATGATCGTTGTATCAATACCTACAACATTCTAATATACATGCCTATACAAAAAGTTTATAGTTTTCGAGATAATTAACCATTTCAGTATTGTTTCATATCTGTGTCCTTGACCTTTGAACCCATGACCTTTTTCTATACATCAAAATGATCATTGTATCAATATCTACAACATTCTAATATACATGCCTATACAAAATGTTTATAGTTTTCGAGATAATTAACCATTTCGGTATTGTTTCACATCTGTGACCTTGACCTTTGAACCCATGACCTTTTTCTTACATCAAAATGATCGTTGTATCAATACCTACAACATTCTAATATACATGCCTATACAAAAAGTTTATAGATTTCGAGATAATACTTATAATCAGAGGTAAAAAAAATTAGGTCACGACCTTCACAATTGACCTTGACCTCATTTTGAAGATACTAACAAGAAGATGTCAAAACTGAAAACCCCATGTCATTATCTGGTCAAATAGTCAAGTTATAACAATTTGAAGCCATTTTACGATTTTTTCAAAATTAAACGCAAAAACGCGTAACCTATTTTTTGTCCGAATTTTACAAAATGAACAAACTATAGGCTTAAGACCCTAGAGAAGCCAAATATCACATCAGATTTTTTCTCCGATCAGTACTTTCGGAGAAGAAGATTTTTTAAGATTTTTGCACCCCTAGGTCACCTTGACCTAGTTATGGTAGGCATGGCAACGCCACGAACAAATCTGAATTGCACCGGCCCATATATACTTCTGACAAAGTTTCATTAAAAACTGTCCAGTAGTTTCAGAGTAGAAGTCGAAAATAGGTGTTAACGACGCACGCACGCACGCACACACGCACACACGCACACACGCACGCACGCACGCACACACGCACACACGCACATACACACGCTGCGCTATGCCATAAGCTCACATGACCTTCGGTCAGGTGAGCTAAAAAAAACAAAACCACTCACCATACAGTTCGACCCAATTCAGTAAAAATATCAAATAATTCCCCCAATTATATGCTCACTCTACATTTCAGCCTCTCTTATTACAGTAAAACTTGTTTATAAGACTGCCCATGCAACTTAAGAAATATAGGTTTTATAGACAGGTGGTCTTAAAGGCCCGTTTACACTGTAAAATTTGTCATATAATACAAATTTGATAGTGTAAAACCCCTTATGACTTGAAATAATTGTAGGCATGATTTGTCATGGCAAATTAGAACATGTTCTATTTTGCCATGACTAGTCTTGTCCTCAAATAGTGATTGACCAATCAGAAACATGTCAACCAGGTCATTCGGGGTCATGTTAAAGGGAATCAAAAGAGTAAGTAATAAATAAAATAAAATAAAATAAACAATAAATAAAATAAAATTACAAATAAAATAAAATAAAATGATGAACAAAATATCCAACTGGAATTTTTTTTTTAATTTTATGTAATTGAATGAACGAAATAACATGTATAAATATTAATACTTTTAATACCTTCAGAAATTTGATATGTACTTGCACACAATTTGAACATAACAATATGTCCAAAAATCATTAAAACATGTCAATTAAATGCATCTGCCTGACATCATAATTGTTTTGATAAAAACTTGTTAATGCCATAATAATTGTCCAGAGTGTTTCTACACCTACTACTTCAACTAATACTAATATTAATTACACAGTTGTATGCAAAACACAGGTAAATTTACAGGTAAATCTGAAAAATCTTATATGACAAGTCATAAGTGTAAACATAAAATCTTATAAGATTTGTTTAATAAGATTAATCTTGCGGTGAAAACCTGACTTAATACAAAAAGAAATATGAAGCAATGGGAAGCTAAAAGCATGGTTGTAATGGAAAGGTATAATGTGACTAGGGGAGTGGTATGTTCGTCTGTGGTGTGTACTGACTCAGTGAGCTATAGCACCTTAAAGTTGCCCCGAGTGTGCGCTGGTACAAGACAGACCATACAACACACTCACACTTCACATGCATACACGAACTTGGTCATAGACTAATCCATAGAGATTAATAAAAAAAAAAGGGAGTTCTTGTCGCAAATAGCTGAAAAATTACTGATAAGCAACATTCAACCAACCAACCAATCTATATAGTTATTATATTGGAAAGAAATTAAACGTCAATTTTTTTTTTTTAAAAATATAACATAAGTTGTCTTTAAAAGTCATAAATTTTATTTTCAATGCAATAAAAAAAATGCTTAAAAAATTTTAAAAATATGTGTAACATAAATTGCCTTTTAAAGTAATTAATTTTATTTCCAATGTAATTTAGGTGTCATTATTCAGCCACTCCTTAATTACAGGTGTAAAATCAATAAACACATAAATTTCTTCATATTAAAATACTGAGGATGTCATAATCTGCTGAGTAAAGACGCATAATTATGCACCAATCCTACTACTAAAAACTCTTGCTTTTCACACCTTAATTGTTGCCGGCTGGCTCAGCTGGCTGGCTTGTTGCTCATACACACCTGGTGTGATTTAGCATCGATTAATGCCTTCAGCACATCATACTCAACATGTCATCATCACCTTACCTTAACTTAATGATTTAAATACTAGATCCTGCTGATGAAATTTACAACTTGGTTATAAACAGCTGAACAATTAACACAGTTTGATTTTTAATGTTGTAAATTATTGTAAGTAAGGGAGATTCAGTTGAAATTGTTCACAATGAATGCCTGTTTTAACGACTGCCTGCAGTGGAGTGGAGTAGTGTTGTTTTTTTTGTATCATTTAAGATTCATTCACTTATATCAAGATGGTCAGTTTTGAAATGATCGAGGAAACTTGAGTACCTGGAGAAAGCACCTACCATTGTCAAGCCAACCGACAGATTTACTTACACTAGGATTATGTCCGAGAAGGATTTGAACCAAGGTAGTGATAGGTGCCACAATTCATAAGCAAGTATATAGACCACTTGGCCATCCAAATAATCCACATGTTTCAACTTCAGATAATTCAAAGTAAAAATTTGTAACCATTGAACTGTCTAGAAATGGTGTTCATAGTGTGCTATTACTTCCATTGCCATGCAAAGCAAACTGAATAACGAGCACTAGTTATATTTACATTTTGCTTTTGTTTTTTTTTTTGTTTTTTTTTTGGTTTTTATTTTTGGTTTAAATAGTGAAATTACTTTTAACACTGTTGTGAACGGCATGCATTTCCAACCGCTGGAACAGCCAATCAATGATGTCCCTTGTCTATGCATAAATGAGAGATGAGTGACATCACATTAGCAATGGTCATTATACTTCAACAATTACCATGTGGTCTCAAACAGAGTCTAATACATTTAAACATCACAAATATAAATATCCAAAATTGTTTAAAAATAATTCAGAAAGTTTTGGATGTTGCTAATAATTAAACAAGTTTAATGATTTAAAGATGCTGAAATGTACATACAATACATCGAAGACTCCAAGGAATTAAAATTATTTTAATGATTCTCATTTCAAATACGGGATGTTTGTTATTTTGGCAACTGCTTTGATACAGTAAGAGGGCAAATTAACATGGATGGATTGGCTGATAGATTATAAGATGGATGGTTAGACAGATAGAAAGAAAGTGATATGCTGATTAAAGAACTGACATTTGAATGAATTCAAAGTACAACAGTGTACAAGTAAAATTATACCACCAGAAAAAATTATACAAATTCTTGCATTCAAATGGCAAACTTTTTAATCAAAAAGATATATTGAAATTCTTTTATCCAAAGTGCAGAATAACGATTTAGTCTATTTTCAGCCTACATGATTCATTACAATTTTTACTTTTCAAATGTCAATTTTTGTTTTTAAGCAGCAAAGATTTATTGAAAATTTTGCTTTCAAATTCTCAAATTCCTGATTTATTTCACACAGAATGATTTATTTAATTTTTTTGTTATTTCAAGTTACACATTATTCTTCTCTTTCCTCAAAGTGAGCAACATTTCTTTACATTTCTGTTTTTTAATTCATCTACCAAAACCATTTCTTTTCCTTTCATTGACATAACATTTTTATATTTTCACATCAATCTATTTACATTTATATTCAAGCTAAAAAGGATAAGTGTTGGTTTGTTTGATGGCATAACTCTTGTAAACATCATCAGGGTCAACATCATTCAGATCACAAACTCTGACCTTAATCAAGGTCATCAAAGGTCAAGGTCATCACTGTGCATATTCTGAGCTCATATTTTGAATAGGGTCATCATCAATATTCAAATCTCCAACTGATCAGATTCATCATTCAAATCTTAATTTTGCTGTTGATGAGGGTCATCTTCCTTCAAATTCCCAACTCAGGGTCATCATTCTTGAACTTTGGTGTTGATGAGGGTCGACAACATTGAGATCCAAAACTGAACTCAGAGACTGAATTTTAGTGCTGATCAGGGTCTATGGCCAATATTCAGATTCTGAGCTCAGACAATAAATCTTAACTAATACTACTTAATCCCAGGCTTACTGAGATTAACTGTTTCTGTATAGATAGACTGAAGCCCTTTAAATTGGATATGCAGATATTTCACACAAAGAAAGGATGAAATTCTTCCATACACATCAAAGTATGTTATTTAGTAAGAATACATTCTATTCAAAAACAATTTACTAATTCTCTTACAATATAAGCCTATTCAAAATTCCTGCCTCCTTGGTGGCAATGTGGTGTAATGTTGCTTGGCAAGGTCAGTGCCTCTTACACCTAAACTTGCATTGCACTATGGGTAGATCATTAATCATTACTTTGTAGTGTCACAGATTTCAATATTCAGTGTTCATGGGAGGGGGGGTGGGTGTGGATTTTAGTCTAATTTTTCAACAAAAACAAATACATTTATGATTTTTAAATTAAACAACAAAAACTCAAAATCAAAAGTCCTGTTGCAGCTTAATGAGAGGCCCAATTTGCCTCATACACTCACTACTTAAATATAGTCTTGTTGAATTGAAATTCACCTCCAAGTGAATTATCATTGAAATCTGTATGGTAGTTATAGAGGATAAGTGACAACATTTTAAAAACGTATGCATGCAGGTATGTACATACACATACTGTTAGTCGAGTTGAGTTGAGTAATTGTGTTTAAGAGTCAAGAATATTTCACTTATATCGAAATGTCACCAGCTATAGTGACGGTGCAGAAATTTTACCTGTGTGTTGCACTGATGCATTATCACAGGTTCTTTATCATGCCACACTACGGTGACACAGGACCTCGTTTATTTTAAGTTCCCATCCCAAAGAACTGTGGCTTTCATTTTGTAGTTCTTGGCAAAAGAGCAGCCACTACCCACTTTTCAAGTCTTTGGTCAAACCCAGTTTGAACCCATGACCTCCCATTTACTGCAGTGGTTATACACACACTGTGCTACGCCATAAGCTCAAATGATCTTTGACCAGGTGAGCTAAAAATGAGATTTACTTGAAAAGATAAATATATAATATTTGCATGTAAATATTAAAAACCCGTAGGCGTATAAAAAATGGAAACGACAAATTAAAGTCAATATTCCATATTAGTCTGAAAATGTGATTAATCTTCGGAAAAAACAGTATTATCAATCAGTTTGTGGACAATATTCAAATGTCAAGAGTTAACTTATGTATTTGGAAGTCCTGAGTTACGGATTTTCCTCCATAATTATCCGCCAGACATTTTTACAAATACCTTGGGAAATCTGTCGAAGAATATTGAAAAAAAAATTATCTTATTATGAACAGAACATGACAACGCGATGCACCAATCACCAATGTTATCATATGTCAGCCGAAAGTGGCAACAAATATGCCACAGAATATATAAATATATAAATCGGAAAGACAACAAAAAAAATTATTTTTTATGACAGAACCATGACAACGCGAGGCACCAATCACCAATGTTATCATATGTCAGCCGAAAGTGGCAACAAATATGCCACAGAATATATAAATATATAAATCGGAAAGACACACAAAAAAAATTATTTTACTATGACAGAACCATGACAACGCGAGGCACCAATCACCAATGTTATCATATGTCAGCCAAAAGTGGCAACAATATGCCAGAATATATAAATATATAAATCGGAAAGACATACAAACAATATATATAATACCTGTATACTAAATAAAAATAAAATAAAACACAGAGAAAATAAAATGGAGCACAGAATGAATATATCATAAATCATTTTTATAATAACTCTTATAAACAATCAAAATAAAAATAAAACATGGAGAATATAAAATGGAATACATAATGAATATATCAGAAGTAAAAAAAATCATTTTATTATCAAAACTCTTATAAACAAGAAAATGAAAGGTACATATATATGTATCTGATGGAGGATTAATAATATCCAAAACCAGTCAGACCTGAATTTTAACACCACTTATGTGTTTTTAAATGCAGAGTCTGTCTCTTTCCATCAGAATCAAGTAAGTTTTAAGAAAAGATCCTGAAGGTTTTGTAATGGATATTAATTCAGTTTTGTTTTCAGTGGGGAAAATAATCTTATAATCTTTTAATGTAAAACTGTAACTTTGGTTACTTTACTACATTTTAGTGTATAATGTAAACAACATCATTCTGTCAATATTTTTTCATAGTCGATTACAAAGCTCTCAAGTTTAAATTTCATAAAACTAAGGACTGCAGTGGCAATGTGGTCTTTAAGACAGTTTATGGATCATAACATCTATCATCCATCTTGATTTAGATTGCACTAGAGCAGTTATAGTTATCACAGGTACTGTCATCCACCTTGACTGGAATTCCACTTAGGCAAATCTTAATGTGAATCCTATGAATGACCACTCCAGCTACAGAAAGATGGACAGACACAGTGAATGACCAACCCAAAAAGACAGACAGATGGACAGATGGACAGACAGACTGACACTGATTGACAGACATACAGAGATGAACAGACATACAGTGAATGACCAACCCAGACAGACAGATGGACAGATGCACACAGATGGACAGACTGAGACAAAAATGGACAGACAGTGAATGACCAACCCAGACAGAGAGACAGATGGACAGATGTACACAGATGGACAGACAGAGACAAAAATGAACAGACAGTGAATGACCAACCCAGACAGACAGACATACAGATGCACACAGATGGACAGACAGAGACAAAAATGGACAGACAGTCAGTGAATGGCCAATCCAGACAGACAGACAGACAGATAGACAGATGCACACAGATAGACAACCAGAGACAAAAATGGACATACAGACAGTGAATGACCAACTCATCCATAGACAGACAAACAGATGGATGGAGGAATTAATGAATGACCAACTCATCCATAGACCAGGGTTTGTACAGACATTTGGACTCCAAATTTAAGGACTTTATGGTCTTTTCAGGTCTCATTTGCAAATTTAAGGCCTAATCAGAGGGACAATTTTATAAGAAAAACATTGGTGCAAAGACAATTAAATTAACAAAACAATTATTTACATGTCTATAGTAACGGCACTTGAAATGGGGGTTGATTTTGGGTGTCCGGGAGGGCCAGGTACCTTTAAATCGCTCATTTCAATGTAACTTATTTATTTAATTTGATCAGTCTATTTACAACCATTTAATATCAATACCTAATTGGCAAAATTCAAGGGCTTTTAAGGGCCTTCAGGATAAATTCAATGGCTTTTTAATGTGAATGACCAATCCAGCTAGAGAAAGACAGATAGGCAGATGAGCTAATCCCTATATACTGGTATCTGTATCATTAGCAGGGGTATAAAAGATAGAAATCTGAATATATAGCAAAATAATTAACAATACAAATGACATAACTTAACTGTACCAGGTAACCGTTTTTTATAATACATAATATATCCAGTTTTCATAATATCACTAAAGCTCAGAAATTCCTTTGTTACCTGTGCTTTCTCCTATTTAAGTAAAAAAAACTTATTTATATATGACACAGCATCTTACTGTTCTCATGGCAACAGATGTAATGATTAAAAATATTTTTCAAAGGAACAATATCTTTGATAAAGTTTAAACTACACCAGGTTTCTAAGAGAAACATCTTGTTGCTATTGATGGCTATATAATACCTGGGATAATTCACTGAAAGAGAAACACATTGTGGCTATTGATGGTGATATAATACCTAGGATTATCTGCAGAGACAGTGATAGAAATAAATTAATCCCCAAGAGATAAGGACTAAGATGACACACACATTATGTTAAGAAATTGCTCTCATCTATATATCTTACAAAGGTATATATATATAGTGTCTGTCTCAGATTGTTGGATGGGCTTGTCAGTCATAATAGTCAACAAAACTGACCCCATCATGTTTTTATGAATTAAAAGGTCAATACTGCAAAGTTTTCAGCCTGTGTATCATGTAAATGGGAGTTTTTTCCTTAGCATATTATAAGGGTCTAAAGGTCTTGCCTCTTTGGTTAACAGGAATTTGCATTTTTGATTATATATGAACCCTTGTTCAATGACATCACAGAACAATTTGTCTTTTGACATATAGAGTAATACTTCTGATATTTCTGAATCAGAAACAAAAACAAACATTCCAGTCCATGTAAAAAAATTCCATTCCAAAAAGCAATAAAAAAATCTATGAAAACTGGCAAATTAAGTTGAACATTAGAACTTCCACCAGGGAATAGAGGCCTGGTGCCTCTTACGTATATTTGGTGTATCATCTTTCATTCTCGATTTTGATTTCACATCTGGCGAGTGTAGCCTAGCTAAAGAAGTTCTATACTCTTCTGGAACATTCAGCCTCACATCTGGGTACAAAACAAAGGTTTAAGACAAGACTTAAGCAGGATCCATACTTTCAATAATTCCCTTTACACATCCTTAACAACTTTCCTTAGGTCATCTACCTTGACTTAAAAAAATTTTAATAACTGAGAAAATTAAATCACTATTTTTTATTTTTTAAGATTAATAAAAGTCACAAAAAAACATACATTTTTCCTTATAAATATTTATAACATACAATAAATCAAATCTGATTGATGCGAAGACATTGCCCAATATTTCTTCTGGAAAATCGGCTGTGGACGCTTCATTACATAAAACGATCGTCTAAAAGCAATTATATGAAGGCTATAACACGTAAAGAATAACAGCGGTTATCAGAAAACGGGTGCTTCAGGCAAGCAATGTAATATGGATGAAATGAAGCAAGCATATACTTGATGGCAATATTAGTGTTCCAACTCACTAATAAACTCTTGTGTTTTATAACGCAAAATAACATACATCGCTGCTGATCGAAGCAGCCTGTCTGAGTCATATTATGAATTAAATGTACATGTATATATTTAAATAACATGCCTTACATTAGACTTTCTATTTGGGCTCGATTGTAACAGAATCATACTGCCAAATTTTGATTTAGTAACTACAGATTTACAATCACGAATAAATTGTTTGTGTCTGGAAACAGAATATTGTCTGAAAGTTTACGTCCATGTTTGTCTTGTTACAACTGATTAGTCTGATCTACCATTGGTGGATTTATATACAGTAAATCCTTGTTTTAATGACCCTGGATAACTTGCCTTGCTTATCGCTACACTACCGGTATTTGAAAGTCCCAAAATCTTTTTTTTCTGTGTTTTTTCTTTATCAGTCTCGCTTAATTTACCACCAAACCTTTATCAGTCTCCCTTATTTTATCATCAAACCTTTATCAATCTCACTCAATTTACCACAAAAGCACATCCCTGCGATAGCTCACTTTGTAAATGGGAGAATGTGGGTTCGATCCCCCCCAGGTATGACAAAAATCTTGAAAGTGGGCAGTGACTGCTCTTTTGCCAAGTACTTGGCATTACGAAATGAGAATCACACTTCTATCAGATGGGCACTTAAAATAAATGAGGTCCCGTGTCATAGTACACATGGCATGATAAAGAACACTGCTGTATAATGCCATCAGTGCAATGCACATGCAATATTATTGACTGGGACCTTAAACACCATTACTCAACTCATTGTAACTAAATTCTCTTTTAACAGAACTTTTGCTACTTTTCACCATACCAATTGTGTAAGCAATCACAAGATGTAACTCAAAATGCTTTAATAGTATTTTCTACAATGATGTGTGTGTGTGTGTGTGTGTGTGTGTGTGTGTGTGTGTGCTGAATAAATAATAAAGTAACACTATATATATTTGTACTTATACTTTACCATTCTCTACATTTTTCATTGATATCTAAAGAGAAATACATAACAGCATTGCTTACAGTATTAACTATGATGTCATTCTAATTGTTAGAATCTCTTTTTTGGGGGAATTTTAAAAAGTCAAATTGGGAATATTTAGTCCCATAAAATACAGAATTGAGGTTTAAAAGAACAACAAAATAGTGACACTATGAAAGGTGACAAAAATGTTATACAGGTTTCTGACAAATTACACACCATGTACCCGGTTGTCAAAGACGTATGTATTCTTAGCTGTAGGCAAGGGTACATAAATCTTTGACGGCACATGGGGCTGCACTGCCTACCTCAGGGTACATAAGTCTTTCAAATGGTATGTGAGGCTGCACTGCCTGGCCCAGGGTACATAAGTCTGACATGACATGGTACATGGGGCTGCACTGCTTACCTCAGGGTACATAAGTCTTTGACATAGTACAGTAACATGGAACTGCATTGCCTAACACAGGGTCCATAAATCTTTGACATAGTAAATGGGACTGCACTGCCAAGTTCAGGGTACATAAATTCTTGACATTGTACATGGGGCTGCACTGCCAAGTTCAGGGTACATACATCTTTGACATAGTACATAGGGCTGCACTGCCAAGTTCAGGGTACATAAATCTTTGACATAGTACATGAACCCCATGTTAACTCCATTAAAATACAATTTTTCTGTTTGTAACACTTGTACATGTAAACCCAAATTAATTATAAGCAAGATAAAACAAAACAAATCAAAAATCAAAATTATGTAATTTTCTAAGTTTCCATTAATGGTAGCTAAACTCACCATTTGCTACTAATTTCTGAGAAATTCTTTTTAAAAAATAACCAATTTTAAACCTATTTTATCAAATTTGTGAAAAATGTTTTATATAAAAATACATTATTTTTACAAATTTTGAAAAATTTGGCTACTTAAGAAAACCTAGAATTTTTAATTATATTGGACTTACCTTTTTTGAGAAGAAAACACAATGATGAAACAAATAACATTAATAACACATATGTTGTCCTTTTCAAAACCAATGAAATAACAAAAATATTGAAATCATGTTACTAAATAAAATAATAAAATTGCCCTTCACAAGGATTGTCAACACTGTTAGGCTTTTAACTGACAGGTCCTTTTTCAAACAACTTCCAATAAATGTATATACACACATAAGAAAAACTGGTAAATTATAATGAACAATATTAGCGGCTTTCTATACGATTGTGATAGAGATTTCTGTTATAGCAAATAATGATCAATATTGCCTTGCTAATTCTAAACTATCTGATCATGAATGGCTGATTGATAGGAGTGTCAAGAAATAATCATTTATATTCATTAAAAGGTTTTTTCCAAATTGTCTTGCGCTCTTTCCATTTTTTATTTTTTATATTCCATTTATAAACAAACCTGTTTATTCTATTTCTATGAAGGGAAATACTAAAGGTTGAAAAACAGAGCCAAATCAAATTGTTCTGAATACAGAACTGAATAAAATTGTTTTCCCTTTTTTTTAAAAAAAAAACAAAACAAACCCATTTATTTTATAATTATTCCTCAGATGACAAACAGAACTGAATCAAATTGTTTTGCACTTTTTTAAATATTTATTTATTTTATTATTTTTAAAAACCAACCCTTTTATCCTTTTATCTCAGTTCTATTAAGGGAACTACTCCCAGTTGACAAACAGAACTGAATCAAATTGTTTTCCATTTTTAATTTTTCATTTTTTAAAAACAAACCTGTTTATTCTTCTTCTATTATGATAAATGCTTCTGGTTGATAAACAGAGAACTGAATCAAATTGTTTTGCACTGTTTAAATTTTTTATTTTTAAAAAACAAAACCTGGTTCTTCTAGTTCTATATTCCTATTAAGGCAAATACTCCCAAGTTACCAAACAGAACTAAATCAAATTGTTTTGCAATTTTTTATTTTTTATTTTCAAAAACCAGCCTATTTATCGGAAGTTCTATTATAAAGGAAAATACTCCCAGTTGACAAACAGAACAACAGGAATAATGACAACAAACATATCCAATGTCGTCAATTACGATTTACATTTATTAAGATCCTGATTTGTAATGCTGTATCTGTTTAGTGTGGTTTTATCTGACAACGACAGCTTTTCAGTGTACTCTAAGCTATTTACTAATTAATTTAATTAAGTACTTTTGTGTGCAGGGTATTATGACTTTAAACAAACACCACAAACAATAATACTGGTATTGAAGCTAACATCCCAATTAAGAATATTCCAAAATTAATCAAATAATTGAACAAGTAATTAAGCGCTGTGATATTTCAGCTGAAGTTATACCATTACACAACACATCATAAAAATGATATATTGCTGCTAACATCCCAATTAGGAATACATTCCGAAATTACACTGAATAATTGATGAATTGATGAAGGTACTGTTATTTTAGTGAAATATTTCATTGTAAACAATAGCTGGTTCTAAGCTAAATTGTTGATAATATACCAAATAATATTATAATGTAATTAACGAACTTCAGTACAGATTTGTTTAAAAACAAAATTTACCTGTCAACAAAAGGAAACTGCTAAAAATAGTAACAGTGCCAACATCCTTCAATAAAGAATGAAATGAAAGAGTATTTTATGCACCCAAGTGAAAATTATTTTGCATATATTGAAACACGCATTTCTTTCATAACTGGATTTTCAACAGAAAACTACAAACCTTCTCTTATATTGAAATAGGCAGCGTTTGTAAGGTGGGCAAAACTGAATTGCTCAGAGAAAACCTCAGACTTGTGGAAAGCAAAAGGACAAATCTACTTTTACCATACTTGGATCAGCAATAGAGAGATTTAAGCCATTGATGCTTCGACTTATCCTATTTAAGAATGTTCTGTAAAAAGTATATGTATAAATTAAACGCATCCTTTAATAGAAAGCCTAACATTTTAAATTTATTGACAAATAAAATTAAAAAAACAAGAGGCCCATGGGCCTTAACGTTCACCTGAGGAAGAGTACATATCTTATGCAGAGGTTCAATGGTCAATGACATTAATAAAAGAGAATATCAAAATTTTTAGCAGTAAGGGCCAATAATATGCAAGTATTTTTGCAAATTAATTATAATAATTATTATATAAGTATGCTATATATAACATATTTAAAGTCTAGCTACAATATATTATTTATAAACAGCTAAAACATCTGTATATTAAAATGTGCATTAGGCCAATACCTACAATATTCCAATATACATGCCTATACAAAAAGTTTATAGTTTCTGAGATAATTAACCATTTAAGTATTAGTTTGCATCTATAACCTTGACCTTTGAACCTATGAACTTCATTCATATATCAAAATAGTTTTTGAGATAATTTACCATTTCAGTATTTGTTTACATCTGTGCCATTATCACAAGAAATGTTAAAAAAATAGCATTTTTTATCAAAGGTCAAAAACTTGGACATGACCTTGACCTTCGACCTTGACATCAATTGGAAGAAAATTGCAAGACAAGATCAACAGTGAAAACTCCATACAATTATCTTCAGCCGTTATGAAGTTATAACAATAAATGTCTCATTTTAAAAATTATGTAATTTTACGCAAAAAACGCGTAACCTATTTTTTGTCTAATTTTCATGAAAAACACAATTTTAATGTTCCCAGGTATGCTGAATCCAAATATCCAATCAAAATTTGCCTGCACCTTTTGGTTTCAGAGTAGAAGATTTTTTTGTCTTTTTGCTATTTTTAGTAACAGCGGCCATCTTGTTGGGCGTGGCCAAACCCGAACACAATTTTGAAAGGCTGTTACCCAGGCATGATAATCACCAAGTTTCATCAAATATGGCCCAGTAGTTTTGGAGGAGAAGATTAAAATGTAAAGTTTACGCACGACGCACGACACACACACGACACACGACGGACGACGCACGACGGACGGTGATAGATTGCAATAGCTCATCTGAGCCTTTGGCTCAGGTGAGCTAAAAATGCCATAACTGTCTTCATTTTTTCTTTGACAGACATCTATTATTCCAATAAAGCCCGGTTGTTTGAGTGGTTTAAGTGCTGATTTACAGATTTTCACAGGCCTGGGTTCAAATCCCACTCGGACAGATCCTGGTTTGAGACAGCTTGTCTGTTTACTTGCCAAAAGAGGGCTGTTTCCCAGGGCACTCTAGTTTCCTCCACCATCCAAAAACTTATTTCCTAAATATAAAGAATGGAATCATGATGACTGTGTTATAATTCAGCAACACTCCTCCATCCTTAAACTGACCGTCTCGATAAAGTAATCATGAGTGGGTGGTAAAACACCATTCCACTCAGAGAACTGAATTAAATTGTTTTGCACTGTTTAAATTGTTTATTTTAAAAAAAACAAAACCTGGTTCTTCTAGTTCTATATTCCTATTAAGGCAAATACTCCCAAGTTACCAAACAGAACTAAATCAAATTGTTTTGCAATTTTTTATTTTTTATTTTACCTCCATCATCCAAAAACTTGCTCAATATAAGTGAGGAATCCATTTCTGTGCCATAAGACACCATCACTTCACTCCTCCATCCTTGAACTGACCGTCTCGATAAAAGTGAAGTAATCATGAGTGGGAGGGAAGGTAAAACACCATTCAACTCCATTATTTCACGAATATCAAGACATGACTGTCTATAAACACAAATTAAGTTCAAACACAAAATCAAATAGTTAAAGTTTCTTCTCCCACTAATTAGTATGTACATGGAAATTGATAGGATGATAGGATTTGTAACAAACACTATTGGTGCATGCACAAGCAGATAAGATACTCTGTCTCTATTGAACATGTTATACTATCTGGTGAAGATATTACTGTTAATTCAACATGCTAGGTATCTATGTGTTATCAAGCAGCAATTTCAGTAACATGTACACGGCTAATCTGCTGTGATACTTGAAGATATCATCCATGTATGTTTCTCATACTCTTTTTTTCTCTCATTCTTACACCTGCCAAAAAGATGTTTTTCCTGTTTTGAAACCCAAGTTATATTATATATATATACTGGACAAAGTGCCCATCTTGTGAATACAGAAAACTCAGTGATTTTGTTAGGGTTTTTAAAAACTACCTTCTGCCTTTTAAAATGGGAAAAATTTTATCTATTTGTTTATCAAATTCTATTGGTCTTATTGGGACATTTTAGTCATTTTTACCTAGAGGAAACTACCTCTATTTGGTACATGTGCAGCTTTATTAACAAACAAATTCACTGAAATCTGCTAAGAAATCAACATTCAAAATCAAACTGATACAGGTACAGTCCAACCTGCCTTAAAGACCACCTCTATATAAGGGCAACCTGCTTATAAAGGCCAGTAGATTTGTATCCCAATTGTTCTTTATTCATATGATTTGAACTTGTATATAAAGGCCACCTGCCCATAAAGGCCACTTTTACTGGTTCCCTTGGATGGCCTTTATAGACAGGTTTGACTGTATAACTAATATTTACATGTATAAAGGGTTTCAGAGGCCAAGTGGTCTAAAGTACACACCTATTGATGACAGTGCCTCTCAATGCCTAGGTTTGAATCCCACTAGACACAGATACTAGTGTGAGAAAGTTTGTCAGTTCGATTGCCGGTCAATAATTTTCTCTGGACACTCCAGTTTCCTCCACTATGCTTGAACTGACTGCCTGGATATAAGTGAAAAAATATTGACTGGTGCATAAAACTCCATTACTCCGATCCACTTAACTAATATGTATGAATTATTGAGTAATTGTCTTTTAATTACTATTTAGACAAAATTATTGAAAATCTAATTCTAAAAGCAATACATATGCAGTTAAAATATCAAAAACCAATTTTTGTCAACTCAGAAACCAGACACGATCTGTTAATAAATAAATATTCGCCCACATATGTTCTACATTTCGATCTTTACAATCAATGATACAAAATTGAAATTTATGACAAAAACCTTTAATCTGTCCTTCTTTATAACATTGGTTAACTTGTCTTCATAAAAAATGCAATTAACCCATCAGCGACTACTCCATCAGACAGAGGAATATAATGATGCTAGCCAAAGTAAAGGTTCTAATGGTGATAAGACCGCAATTAAACCCAAAATGTAGAAATTGTCATCTATAATATAGTCTTGTCAATCTGAGTAGTGGTGGACATTCCTTAAAGCAGCTTGTACATTGTACTATTATTATAACGTTGTGCTAGATTGTATTTTTTAAGGTTTTGTGCAAATGGCCACGACGGAAGATTTGGTTTGCATGTTGCTTAATGTCACATCAACAATTTTTTCAGCTATTTGCGATGAGAACTATTTTATTAATCTCTATGGATTAATCTATAAACAATTTTGTACATGCATGTTAAATGTGAGTGTGTTGTATGGTCTGCCTTGTATTAACGCACACTCAGTGCGACTTTAAAGTGCAAGCTCACCTAGTCAGTAATGCCACAGACAAGCATACCACTCCCCCTGTCCATTATACTGATACCAGGTGAACCAGTAAAGGCCAACAGCAAGGAAAATTCACTTTCCCAATTGTGGTCTGAGCGAGGCTTGAACTCACAGTGGTGAGAGAACCTGGATTTTGTAGGCCAACGTCTTATCCATTAGGCCACCGCTGCCTCCGCCACGAAGGAATAGTAGACTAAAGTGCATGCTTAAGGATCCTAGTGCCTTCAATAGCTTAAATATGAATTTCATTCCACAGATCCTGATGTGTAAAAGTTTGGCAGTTTGTTTGCTCAAAGTTGGTGGTTTTACCTCAAGTTTCCTATGCTGTCCTGTGACTGACTGCCTTAATATAAGTGAAATAAAGTTGACCAGGACAAAAAACACATTAACTCAATTCTCAATGCAAGGCTTTTGTAATTAATACTTCCTTTTGTAACCCCTCATCATCCCCTTCCCCCCACACATCAGCACCCTCCACAATAAAATATTCAATGCAAAATTAATGAAAAAAATTTCACCTATATCAAAATAGCTTTACTCCATCATTTTTACCAGTATAATTTGAGTAGATGTTGCAAATGGAAGGCTGCAATATTCTGTTATGGGTTTATAGAAATAAGGCAAGACTAGAATAATTGCGCCTATCTTTGCAGCTGACTGGATAAGCCACAGGTTTAGTAATTTTTTTTCATTTTTTCATTGAGAATCAATGATCTGAATTTGAGGTGATGAGAAAATATGATCCACGAAAATTTTAAAAATTCTGATGATGCAACATGATCAAAATATTAAAAAGCTTTTGACGAGACAGGATGATACATGAAAATTAAAACCTAACATTTCAATCCAATAAATTTTCACAATTTCAAATGACTTCCCGAGATAATGATATTGAAACAGACACATAACATACAACATTAATGTCTAAAAATATCTGTTTGCACATAAAAAATACTAATAAAAGTTATAATACAAACTTCATAATAAACTTCATTCAAAAACTAAACTTTATTCACATTCACTTTGTCAATTTTCACCATTTTGAAAATTCAGCATTAAAACTAGTGTATTTGGAGTTATCTTTTTCACAGTTTTGCCCATTTTTATGCTTATTTATACAACTGACATATCACCGGCCATGCCTTTTATGTTCTTAAAGTGGCCACCATCATGGACTAACGCAGTGTCACAGCAACTACTGACACAATAGGGTCAGTGACGTCATTAAATGGCACAATTCAAGCCGAGTTTTCATTCTTTTATTGTGTAATTCAAGCATGCTGTGCTTGTTTTGTCAAAACATTGTTGATGTGGCCGGCCCCAGCCCCATTCACAAAAGGGTGAGAGAAACCCTTGACTGAAATATCTTTCAAAAGTACAGTAAAACCTAGATTCATTGACAGAAAGTGTTCAGTCAAATTTTGAAACAGTGTGGCAGTAAGGAAGGAGGCTAAGTTATTGAGGGAGAGTTTATTGAAGTTAAAGTAGTAGCAAATTCACAAAGGTCAAACCCACTCTGGCAAAATATGATGAGAATGACTAATAGAAAGTTTTCTGTGTGCAATGAAGATCAACCAGAGCTTGACACAAAGAATTCGTCATTAAATATCCCAGCGATATTCCAATGATATCAATACTAGTTCAGAGCTCTACAATGACACTGATTAATTTTCACCATCACGAGTAACATTCCATCTTCGGTTTTTCATTCAGAATAATCTACATCTGCCAATCAAATCTGCCATCACAAACATGCTATACTATTTACAGAAGGACAAGAAATATTAACAGATCCCGCAGACTCTAATGAGAAATCATTATCCTCATGCTGACTTCGTAAAGGACTTAAAAGCCCAGGGATATGTTGATTGTCATCGAGAATGAACATGCTTTTCTGGAAACTTGATTTCCACGATAATGAAGCAGTGGTATTATGCTAAAACATATATCATTTTCATGGAGCTTTTAATGTAAAAGCAGTCATCTTAATGCTGGACATGCATTTTATTCCTGGTATGTCTACAAATTTCAGTCTTGTGGGGCTTTTTTTTAAATTATTGTATTTGTATGTATATACAATAAATTGTTTAATGGGATATCACCAATCCCTATTTCCGCAGACAAAGTTCTGATTTTTACAATTCAAAGATAAATCACACAGTATCATGATACATGTATTCATTTGTAGAAATCAACCCTAACCCACCCCCACCTCTTTCATGGCAAAATTGACATATTGCTCAAGTTTTAAGATATTATATGTGTTAAAAAGCTGAAAATAAAAACTAGCAGTTTTATCGATTGAAGAAAATTATGTCACCTTAGGGAACAATTTTTTTCATTAATTTTGTCATTTTTACACATATAATTCAATTGGGGTCTGGCTAAACGTGTGAATTCTTTTCTCTTGACTTTGGTGTGTAAGATTTAGCCAAGTATATGGATAAGGTAAGCATAAAAACACCAGAAGAAAAGCCATATTTCACTGCTGTCAATCTGAGAAATTCAAAAAGATCCATATAAATCATCAAACACACTGTGCTAGATGTACTGTAAATCACTTTATTTTGATTTATATCATAGTTATTTTGTCACGTGAAATTTCTATTAAATTCTATTGTGAGCCCCTCATTTAAAATAAGTAGGTATGCAAGAAAATCGCCTGTTTTACCTGTTTCTAGAAACAGGTGTAAAGAAAGTTTTTTATCTCAAATACATATTACAAATATGTGCCATTTGGATATGGAAGCTAAACAAATGTTCCAAACAAACAAGAGGCTCAGGGCCTTAACGCTCACCTAAGGAGAGTTTTCAGCTTAGGTGAGCTAAGAAAAAGTACTGTCATCTCAAATGTACTTTATCACATATGATTTCATAACTAGATGTCATAAAAATTATTTTACCAACCGGAAAAAAACACTGCTTTTTTAAGCATGTAACAGTATATTTAAATTAATGTGACCCACATATATCTATTGATTCGGAACACGGAAGTTATGTAAACATCAGACAGAAAAATGACATCACTGTATTTGTTTTAAATATGTGGGATACCGGTAATAATCTAAATATAGGCCCATATGTTGAAACTTAATGTAGCATTTAGTCAAAATTAATTCTGTCTGAATTTAAGAATGCTGTAACATAAGCTGTTTCAGTCTCCAATTTCCACCCCCACACTTTACACAGCGACATAATTCTCTCGTAAAATATTGATAGAAATCAGCACATGATACCTTTATCATACATTATCATAACGATTAAGTCCCATCGATAATAAATAATAGTGCACATCTTGTCATTGTTGTTTATAATGGACGATTAAAGTCTTAAAAGAAGCTAATTGACATCCATCAGGGATGAAGATTAGTGGGGGCCCAGTAGCCCATGGCTCCTAAAAATCAGTTTGGGCCCCCTAAATGTTTAAACAATTTAGCATTTATAACTATTAAAACATCTTTTCTGAAGTAAGCTCGGCCCTTAACTCAAAATAGTTAAGTTTCATCCCTGCTAATCTTTATTTAAAAAATCTCTAGTCTTCTATACCACTACAGTAGATCAGTTGGTAGAGTGCTCGCTTTGGATGTGGAAGGTTGTGGGTTCAAACCCAAACAGGGTCTGACCTAAGACTTGAAAGTGGGTAGTGACTATTTTTTTGCCAAGTACTCAGCATTATGAAAGAAAAGTCAAGGTTCTTTTGGATGGGATTTTAAAATAAACAAGGTCCCATGTCACAGTAGGCATGGCACTATAAAGAACCCATCCTTATAATGCCATCTGTGCAATGCACAGGCAAAATTACCTGCACTTTTGCATATAGTTGACAATATAAGTGAAATATTCTTGACTGGGACATTAAACACCATTTCATAACTCAACTCAACTCTAATCTTATACCACTACAATAGTTCAGTTGGTAAAGTGCTCCCTGTGTATGTGGGAAGGCGTGGGTATGACCAAGACTTGAAAAAGAGTAGTGATTGTTCTTTGGCCAAGCACTAGATATCTCAAGGTTCTTCAAAGGGGATCTTAAAAAACTATGTGCAGTGTCATGGAAGGCATAGGACATTAAAGAACCCTCCCTGCACATTGCCCTATGCACACTTCAAAGGTTAAATTTTAGCCACTTCACTTATAGCTAGTGACATCTTGACTATCATAAGTGAAATATTCTTGACTGGGGCTTAAAAACCTATTTAATCAACCTATCAATCAATTTAATCTAATACAATATTACTCTGTGTCTAATCTAGCTTGGCTCCTTACACCATTGACCCAAAATATTAATCATGTCCCATAAAAATACTGTCTCTGAGCCAAACCTGGCCCATGTTTTTATTTCAGTTTTGAATACTGACAAACAGCCGTTCTATATACATGTATAGGCAAACAACTTTGACCTGTCCCTTGGACATTTAATTCAAATATTTAAAATGGATGAGAGTATTTATGTATAGAGATGACACTGGTTTATTTTGTATGCATAATGTGAACATTAATCATGTATCGGTACCTCCTATACACATTGCCAATCCCTACCCATGTATTGGGTGGATCCTCCTATATGAATATTCCTAATGAAAGGTCAAGTGACCAGGTCAATGTTGTTGGCCTATATACCTTTTTCTTATTTATATTTTTCTTTGATTAAATACTAGTCTTTTTTATTTAAAACACATCAGGTTAAGTTATAATTTTGTAACCAATTTTTTAAAGTATGCACAATGTATTTTCAAAGCCTGGGAAAGGAAGATCCCATCCCATCAACTAAATTTCTGGATTGAACATTTACAACTTTCAATGCGTTTGAATAATAGGGTGTTCCTGTCATAAACATCTTGAAATGCAAAATTCTGAAATGTTAAAATAATGTTTGACAATTTCAAACCATACTACCAGTATTTACAATTTGCACAGTTACCTGCACCTGACATTTTCTATTTTAGTGGAAGATTTAATTTGATTCTTATAGCAAATTACAACTTATTAATAATTTCCAGGTGTTAACTGCATTAAACCGCTTCCATCTCGAAATCATCAAAATGATACTGGTAATTTATACATTCATTTTACAAAATTTAGTTTTTAAAATTGTTTTCAATTAAGTTTAATTTACAGTTACTATGGTAACTTATTTTGGCAGGCTCCCTATTTCCAAATACTGATAAACTTGCCAAATGTTGACCAGGATCAATATATCAATACCTCAATTACCTACATTAATTATATATGCAAGAACAAGATCAAAGTATCAGTATGATGCATGGTGGCATACTAAAGATCCTCCCAGCACATTGCCCTAACAAAACTGTAAAGGTCAAATTATCTGTCACTTCACCTATAGCTTGTGATGTCAATATTTTTTCTCAAAAATAAAAAATAAATCCTCTGTTTGAATCATTTAAACACAAATGTGTAACAATTCTACTATTTATATTGTCCAACTAATTTCTTTTCTCAAACTAGCAAGAAACAACACTAATTTTCTCAATTCCCAGGCCCTCAAACAAAGTATCAAATAGGGGTATAATGTGTCAGTCATGTCGCTTACTTACTCCTTTTTGTGGTTGATAACAATTAGAACATAAATACCAGTAATAGCAAACCTGCCTCAACGTTACTTTATTCATTAATTTTTTCATATTTCTCACCGTCATTTCAATTCCAAGAAGCCTGTACCAAGTACTGAATAGGTTTGTGATGTGTCCATCCTGTTGCTTTACATTAGAACAAACTGTAAAACATAAAGTACCATAACAACAAACCTGTCTCAGCATTACTTTATCCATTAATTTTTCATATTTCTTACCGCCATCTCGATTCCAAGGGCCTTGTACCAAGTACCAAAGAGAGGTGTGACAGTCCTGTGACCTGTTCCTTACTTACTCTTTTTTTTTTGTGGTTGACATAAAGTTTTACTGTTAAAACAAATTGTAAAACATAAAGTAACAACAAACCTACCTCAGCGTTACTTTATCCATTAATTTTTCATATTTCTCACTGTCATCTCAATTCCAAAGGCCTTGTACCCAGTACCAAATAGGGGTGTGACAGTTCTTAGGGACTTTTACTTAATCTTTTTTGTGGTTGACATATATAGATTTTTACAGTTAGAACAAACTATAGGACATAAATACCAGTAACAACAAACCTGCCCCAGCTATACTTTATCAATTATGTTTTTCATATTTCTTACCATCATCATTTTTTTCAAACATAAATAACTAAAATCAATACATACTTATAAAAATTACAAAATAAAATACATTTCAGTAGATAATGGTCATGTTAACAATCCCAGTACTTGTAAATGGACATTTGTATGTTTGTATTGATATATCTTATCCCATTTCACTGTCGCTTTATGGCCGGCCACACATCTGTTACAAATCATGTAAAGAAATGTTATCAAGAATAATCAAAGTATAACAAAACACTAGTATATATATGTATTATCATCCCCGTGTGCACGCTACCTGATCAACAATACCTCTATGGCATATAAACATGATTTCTGGTGATTAAAAATAATCCAGAATAGCCAAAGTGGTGAAAACACATTTCCCATCGATGTCGTAAAAACAGCCTGCATCAGTCCGCTTCATATTCTATTCTTGACATTAGTTATAGGAACAACTGGTTTCTAGTTAAACTAACTCACTCTTAAAATGTACCTGAAAGGTTGCAGTTTGGAGCCACCAGCGTCTCCACCAGAAACAAAAAAAAACGCAAAAAGTCTACAGATTTGTTCAATTTTGTTAATTATTTTGTCAAATTATAATTTGGCTACTAAAATTTGGCAAATATTAGCCAAAAGACTAATAGTAATAAATTCCAAGCTCTAACACAGCATGATCTTAAAATCCTTGAAAAACCTGGGTCTAGTGATTGCGTGGTCTAAAACAGTGGCATACATACCACAGTGTCTCTCACCTAGTCCTTTTGACCTTAACAAACCTGAATTTGATTTGCAACACACCAACCTACACTTGTATACATTGGTTCTAAGTTTGATTAAAATCTGTCTAAAGATTTGGACGTTATGGAGCAGAAATGACATTGGGTTTGACAGACACAAGACAGACAATTCCTAAATACCCCCTATTCTATGTTTACAGTGCTATATTAATTAAACGAACAAATTATTTAGAACTGTCTTTTGAGAGCCAAGTAACCCCCCCCCCCCCCCCCCCCCATTTAATGTTTCCCAGCGACTTTTCCGATATACCATGAAGATTTTTCATGTGAAGTTTTATGACAGTCGTCCAAAGCAGCTATGAGATATGGCCTGGACACAATTTTACACTGACAGACAGACAGACAGACATGGTGATTCCTATATACCCCCTCAAACTAGTTCGTGGGAATATAATAACCTATTTCACACAACAAGAAACAGTTTTTTTGCAAAAGCATGTTGTGTTTCATACTGAAACAACTAGAGACTGTAAGCTAATACTGTAAAGTATAAATATAGTTTTATTCGCAGTGTATTCATTTTTATTTTGCACTTGAAAAATTTTCCGCAAAAAATTGTACCACGTGTAAAATAATATATCTTCTCAATCTCAAAGTCTATTGTCTAAAATTTGTGAATGTTACACCCCTCCTAAAGGTTGAAAAGTATAAAACGGTGAAATTAAGCACATTTGCACAAAAATGGATGCCAAAATGCAACAGGTAATTCACAAAATATTGGGAAAAATAAAAACACAATTCCGTGAGTTCAATGTACAAAACAAAAACCCTAAATATCAGATTGACTTTTGGTTGGCAAAAGGTTTAAACACAATGTACAAGTCCTCCTTCTCTCTCTCTCTCTCTCTCTCTCTCTCTCTCTCTCCCTCCCCCCCCCCCCACCCTTTTCTGATTGCTGCTGACAACTTAAACACTTATTTCGCATTTAAGTCAAACTCACTAGTTTTTTTTTCTTTTTTCATAACATGATTCAAATGTAACAGTATCTTTTAACATGATTGTACATGATTATAACACAGGGAGGCAAGGATAGAGGAAACCAAGATTAAACCATCCCCCCTCAAATTTATCACGTTTATTTCCTATTTTACCTACAGCACTTCCCTATATTTGTCGATTATAATATGTTGCTATGACAACCTATAATAAAACATTGTTTTTTCACTTCTTAACAGCATATTACTTTGCCTTCAAGCATGTTTGATTTCAATAATACCTTGTTCATGTCTAAACATAATCGAGATTTTTTTTTTTAAATGGGATTTAGGATTTAGCTATACAGGTATGATGATGCAGGTGTGCAACTATTAATGTACAGAAGCTATAAAATTTATATTTATCCATAAACAAATAAAAATTTAAATGTCAATTTTGATGACAGAGTATTAAAACCATGATGATGAAAATCAAAGATATTGAATTCTGAATTTAATCTGTCAATAATCAGGGTCTAAACATTAGAGACAAATGGCCATCTTACATTGCTATAGAAACCTTAAAATTTAAACTCTAAACTATAGCAAAAATTACATACCAACTAGCTGGAACCTGAATCTGATCACAATGATCCAGCAAACCAGGTTATTTTTATTAAGGCGCTTGACTAGATGGACCAACTACACCAGAATTTGTAAGACCAAGTTGGTTTCTGAGAAGATTCTTAAATTCCTAGAACCCCAATATCAAATCATAAAAACAGCAACTACTATTGTTCCAGGGAACTTAGATAGTCATTTTTTTGTCAATTACTGGTAAGCTTTTATGTATTGAATCTAAAACATAAATGCCCAATTAAATGTAAAAAAATAAGTGTTCTGCAGCCCTCTGGTTTTGCTCTACATACCGAAAATTAGTTGTTTTTCAAACACTGCACATATGCCCTCTCGTTATCCGTGCCTCGTAGGCAAATTCAGGGGATTGCATGAAGGGTAATTATTATACATTAGTATGAGTAAAACCCGAACCGCACACCTGAAAGACAACATTGTTTTTACCCATGTGATAATAATGAGTATGCAGGTCAACCAGGTGTGATGTACACCTATCTGAGGTACATTTAGGTATATAAACAACACTGATTTTTCTCTGTTATGAAAAAGCAAAAGCATTCGGTATATATACCTATTTTGTAATTCAAGTTCTAGTTAGCAAACGTCATAGGTTTGATAGGTGATATAATTTTATTTACAGGAATATCAAAATAAGCACCAATATTACAATACTTGATTTCATATTAAAGATAAATTGACTATCTAAGTTACCTGGAACAATAGTATGGCTACTGAATTCAAGTTGTAATTGGAGTAGAATGGAATAATGGTGTTTTATGCCTAAGTCATCAACATTCTGTCACTTATCTGAGGCAGCGGGTACACAGATCATTAAAGAGCTGAAAGTATCCAACTTCTGCAAGCAAACTGACAAACTTTCTCACACTAGGATTTGCCACGAGTGAGATTCCAACCTAATTAGGGCACAGTGACCATAAGTGTAACTTTATACCACCACACACCCACCAAGGTCCAAGTTATTCAACTGGCATATATATGTAGTTCTTTAATTTTTGGAATCTTTATGACTTGATAAATAATCATGACTAAGTAACATCTGTCAGTACACAGTTGAAATCACTAATAATAAACAAATAATCACTTTTACAAATACATGTACATCTATAATTTTCCTTTATTTCTCACTTTTACACAACCCCAAGTACAGGTACATGTGTGACATTTCAATTTGCTTCCAATAAGCTAGCTAAAACATTTTCTGAAATTTTACCTAGATTAAATCTATACATGTCAGATAATGTAAATTTCAATTTTGCATACCAAACAAAATTTTATGAAACTATTTTACCATAATTTCTGTATATATATGCTCTCTCTATATATATTAAGGGTCGTACCAGGAATGGAAACATACAATATTTCATTTTGTTTCCAATAAGCTAGCTAGAATTTTTTCTAAAATCTTATTCAAAGCAAATTTCTACATGTTAGATAATGTAAATTTCAATTTTGCATACAAAACAAAATTCAATGAATCTATTTTACCATAATTTCTATATATGCTCTCTAGTTATTAAGGGTCATACCAGGAATGGAAACATGCAATATTTCAGTTAGCTTCCAATTAGCTGGCTAGAATTTTTTTCTGAAATTTTATCTAGAGCAAATTAATACGGGTTAGATATTGTAAATTTCAATTCTTTCATATAACACAAAACTTTAATGGATGTTTTTTATCATAATTTCTGTATATATGAATGTCTTATATACATGTAGTTTACATTGCAAATAAATATCTGTATGTATGGGAATTTGAGACTTTTTTGAAACAACACAAGACCAAATCATACCGATACATTATATGACATCTTTATACTCTAACAGCGTCCTCATTTCATTTCAGAACTTGCATTTTAAACAAATTTACTATTGTAAAATCATGGTTATTGAACCCAAGGTTTTGATCCTGATATATCTAGATACCATATAATATCCACATCGAGACCATTTTAATATGTCAGTTACATCAAAATCATCTGCTTACAAAGATCATACTACCACATTCAGTTTTGTAAGGACCTACTAGGTTTACAAATTATATAAACAATCTACTAGGTCTACAAATTATAGAAACAATCTACTAGGTTTACAAATTATATTAATCTGGTTTTGGCGTAGATTTAAGCTTGTGTGGGATATTGGTGTCTGAGGGACAATGGAAAACCCACATGTACCCATACCTATCAAATACTCACCATAAATCATACCCAGGCCTCTGCAGTGATAGGCAAGAATACTAACCACTGACATCATTTAACAACATGAGTAAAAAGAAAATTGTGTTACATAATTAACGTATCGCCAGCCACGCCCACAATGTTCCGACACTGGCGGCCATCATGGTACCAAAGAAATGTCACGACAAGTAATGACGTTCTAGTGTCAGTGACATCATTAAACGGCACAATTCAGGCCTCGTTTTCATTCTTTTTGCATGTAATTCAAGCATGTCGACCCTTTGTCGGAACATAGTGGGTGTGGCCGACGATACGTCAATTGACTGTTTTAGTGTGTTTACAGTACATGTATATCCATATTTCTGAAAAATGTATTAAAACTGATACTAGTGTTGAAAATATCAGCCAGTCCCACAATCCATACTGGTAACTTTTAAGGAGGACCGGTAATTTTTTCAATACAGTTAAACATGTTTATAATGAAGCCCTGGAAACTCTTTGTTTTAGCTTTGTTACAAAGCCACTTCAGTATATTGTTATATATAGACTTATATAGAGAAGTGGTCGGTCGGGGCAAATATTTTGACTTGGTACTATCCATGTATTCAGTATAAACCCGTTTGTTATATTCTTGTTTTACTGTAGTGTCTTTTAAACCACAATAGAAAATGTTGAAATCATTAACACAAGGACTGGTTAACAATTTGTCTTATTTCAAACACTGCTGATACCTAAATTTTATAAAAGCAACTTTTTAAAGCAGTAACTTGTACATATTATTAGTACTTCTGTGTGTAGGTACTACAGTATGTTATCTACAATACTACAGTAGATCAGTCGATTTACACAGGATATTACACTAATTAAGATCAGTGACAGGTGCTCTCTGTTCTTTTACTCCCATTCATTAACAGGACTACAACATTCAATAATTATATTGACAGATTTTACTCACCTTTTTCCTGCAACAGATGCCTAGCCTATGATGTGGTAGACCAGGGATAGAGTGATTAACACTTACAATGACTATTAGTACAGCAATGTATAAATCACTGAATCGCGCTCGAGGTTACCCTACCGACCATGTGGCAGACCAGAGATGGATTTTTAACACCAAGACATTCATATCAAGAAAGTTAGTTCAGAGATGGTTGAGGAAAAAAGATTGTCCAAAGAAAACCGCCAACCTTTGGCAAGCTTTCTTACACTAGTATCTGTCCCGGGTGGGATTCGAAAATAGGCTTTGTGCTGTGCTGTGATCTGTAAGAGTGGCCACTCAGTCACTGTGGCCCCTAGGGATAGATTTATTAATACAAAGGTACACAAAACAGTATAACTAGTCCTCACACTTTTAAGTCAACTAGCCTGCTGTGTGAGCATGGAGAAATCAATATTTTATTTATCTTTTTCCAGTAGTTGTCTAGCCTATGGTGTGGTAAACATTTAGAGATGAAACATCAGTAAGACAGATGCAGCCAATTTAAGATACACAAGACAACATGTGTAGCTCACCTGCCAGCTATTACCAACTGTAGAACTATTAATATTCGCTGACTTACAATTTTGTGGGTCTTTTATTTAAAATCTAGCTATTACCTACTGTAGAACTATTAATATTTGTGGGGTTATAATTTTGTGGGTTTTTATTTAAAATCTAGCTATTACCTACTGTAGAACTATTAATAATATTTGTGGGGTTCCGATTTTGTGAAGTTTTTATCTAAAATAAAATAATTAGGTGAAAAATTCATAGAATTGTGTTTTTGTGAAAATATTTCTATTGAAGCCTTAGTAAGTGTAACTTAACTTTTTGAAAATAAACCCCATCGGGGCCATAGTAAAATACTAATTGAAACTTTTTTGTTGACATGATTAAGGTAAATTCTGTGTGATAATTTTAGCTGCCAGAAATAGAATTTTAGCTAATGGTAAAACTTCTGTTTTCACAAAGCCACTCATTGAAGTCATCTATATTGTTTTATTTTATTTTTATTTATTATTATCATAAGGAAGTTATTTATATTAATTTTTGACATTAAAGTAAGAGTTCAAATGGATAAGTCTCTTGTAAACACACTTGTTTCTGTTTACAATGCCTCATTTAGAGGTTACTGACCTTGTTCTTCACCTACCATAACATACCTGTTTATTTCATTTTTACATATTCTGTTTAAGGACAGTCAGGACATTTGAGTGTTTTAAGTTGTTTGCTTATATTATAGAAGAATTCTGCAACCTTAAACCAATTAAAAGCTTATAAAAATATAATTGTAACAGCAGGGAGGAAACGCCCAAAAATTCTACTTCCTTATAACCAAGTGCCTCGGCTGAGGACATTGAACCCGGCCCTCCAGGGTGAAAAGTGAGCCTTCTTCCACAAGTCTAAAAGATCTGGACCAGAAAGTCTGGCAGTAAATCACTCTGTTATATCTATAATATACAACACTACAATAACACGACTAGCTCAGCCCCACTGCATAATATTAATTTAAGAGTACCACAATAAATAGATTTTAGAGTTAAAATGTATATTTATACAAATCAAATTTGTGTTCTTGCTGATGGAAAAATCCAAGTGTACCCATTGTGGTTTGGGCTGGTTAGAATTACAGCCTATTTCCGTTCAATGCTAACAAGTAAACTCTGATTGTGAAGTTATATTTATCAATTAATTAGTCTCATATTAATCTATCTCATAAGCCAGACAATTGACTGGGTTTCTTCCTTCGACATGCTCCACTAGCTGTTGCAAAACTTGACAGGGCACCAGTCTATCCAGACCAGAGGGATACGATGGGCTAGATGTGTTGAGGATGGTGTGATGGTGTTGTATACTCTAGACAAGATTCAATGACTTGTTATGATCAAGGCAGTCAGTTCAAGGTTGGTAAAGAGCTCAGAGAAAACCCACAGACCTTTGGCAAGCAAACTGACAAACATTTTACACTAGGTCTGTCTAAGTGGGATTCAAATCTAAGTGGTGAGGGGTACTGTGATCCATAAGCACACATTTTAAACCAGTCTGCAACTGAGGCCTCTAAATGAGGTGCTAGAGTCGAGATCCAAAATATGTCCACCATAAATTCTAAATCTTATCTATGCTCAAATAACCCCGCCTATAGTATATACTACATACCCTATAATAAAGTTTGAATTTCAATGTGTAAATTATGCAAATAAATCATATTTCTGTTTATACATTTAATCAAAGACAAGGAAAGATGATAAGAAACACATTTAGTGTGTTCAATTCAGGATTATATTGATGTATAATTTGTAAACCACTTGATCTAAACTGTTAACAGTCTTATTTATACACAATTTGCACTCTCTGTTCAATCTAGAACTTTTCAGAGGGGACCATTTTCAAAAACTTTTCTCTAAAACCACGGTAACATCAGTAATTTTGTGAAGATCATAAATTGTTGTTGAAAGCATAAAGTTCTCTTTCAATTAGCAGCAAAAAGGTGTTCCTGCGCAAGCAGAAGGTACAGAACAACACCAAGAAACTACAGACAGTACTTTGTTTTAGATCCTAATATTCCAATTATGGAATCCGTAATTTGTTCTATTGCCTGCTAGGAATACAAAATGCTTATGTATTTATGTATTCACTACTGTTTAAAAAATTCAGACTGTTCAAATTCCAACTTAATGTAACGCATGCTATACAGATCAATGAAAAGTTTAGTGATATCTATAAGTTATATTTGGATATGTGTCACGGGCAATTTAATTTTTCTCATTCTTAAATAATCCAGCACCATATTATCAAATTTCTGAAATCAATTGGAACTAAAAGCTATATTTGGTAATAAGTCTGTCAGCTATTTAATATTAATTCAAAAATTCTTATCACATTGGTTTTGTTACAATTATTTTAAAAGCCACCTTTTTGTCTTTCAGAGTAGAATTTACAAAATATAGCAAACTGCATTATGACATGCATATATAATGTGGCAATATCTGAAATTTTGTTGGTAAAATACTAGATGTAATTTAAGAGTGTATCGCTGTTGTTTTGGGGAATTTGAGTGGTCAAAATGAGAAAGTTAATTATTTTTTCCTCAGGGGAACTACCTGTATTATGTAGTAATTTTAGGAAAACAAAATCAAGGTATCTCATTGATGATCAAATAAAAATTTATGATCACCTGTCACCAGGTAAAAAACCAAACTGATGTAATTTATACTTAATGTACATATGTACTGTATCATATTCCTTATTATAAAACACTTCAACTCACCAGATAAATAAATATTTATTGATTTATGACAATCATATTTGATTGATTGATTGAATGGGGTTTTAGGTCCCAATCAAGACCATTTCACTTATATCAAGACATCACCAGCTATAGGTGAAGTGGACACATAAAATTTTCTGATTTTCAAGACAGAATGTGATCAGATATTTAAAATCATTTGCCCAGTACATCAATTCATGGTTCATTCAAAACAATTATATTAATATTAAAAATGTAATCAATTTCAAATTTCATTAACCATTGATAGTACACACCATAATAAAAATCATTTAATCTTTTCCATATTTATTTCTTTTTCAAACAAACAAAAATTCAATATAAACCATTTTTATGAAGCTATCATCCTTTTACATAGCTCAAGGTTGCAGTTCAGATTTCCCATAAATCAAATTAAATCTGAATCAAAATGTAATTTCCTTTAGAAGAAGAAATCAAGCTCAAAATACTGGTCTATGTTCAAATTACAATCCCAAAGGTAAATTTCTTAACAGTGAATTTATATAAATTCATGAAAGATGTTGATGCAAAGAGTGGGTGGGGTCTGGAATGGTGTTTTACACTCAAGTCAAGATTATCTGACTTGTGGCACACATTTCAAGAATGCATATGACAAAGGAAACTGGAATACATATAGTTGTAGAAAACTAAAGACCTTCAGCAGCTTTCTCACACTATTATCTGCCCCAAGTGGGAGATGAACCTAGATGACAACTATAAACATGCTCCTCAGACTATTCAGGCACCGAAGCCCCTAAAAGTGATGTGTAACTTATTTGTATCTGAATTTTCTTGAAAGGACTTCCATATGCACCGGCCACATAAATTTTAATTTTGACCAAAATTGATGGAATCAAGCCATTTTGAACATTTCTGTGATAAATCTCTTTTCAAAAATTCTGCACAGAATTTAATGAAAGTCTGCCCTCTTTACTTTTATGTAAAACTAAATAAGAAGACCATTACTATGTCTACTATGGGTTCTATATGTGTAGTCTTCCAACCATTGTTATATTATGTTTCACTTCAAAATAAATAAATTTTAAAACTGAGTACAATTTGAAAATGTTTTAACTTAAAATTTTGGAACATTTTCCCCAAGAAGGTTCTTGATTAAATACTTTGAAGATTTCTTTACTTCAAAGTTCAAAATTTTATCTGTAATTAATGTTGTTAGGGATGGTGATTTCAGATATCCGTGATTTCTTATCGACATGTGCGTGTTTGCATTACTCATCATCTCTCCCTCTCTCTCTACAGGATTTACATGTATGCATGCTCACAACATTTACTAAAATAAGAACATGTTATCTTCATTATAATTTTCTAAAAAGCACGTTTCTGGGTCATTTTTCACATTATCATAATCTAAAATTGTCTAAAACCGTATGTCAATCGTCAGCTCTTTATATAGCAACACAAATCAATTTCCCAATACACACAAAATTTTATGTTACACCTGTGAAATTAGTTTCTGAAAAATGACATTTCCACTTCCGCTTGTAACCTCGCCCATGATTTATCAGCCCAATTACCAACACCAAAAATGTCTTCAATTATAAATTTCTAATTCATTTACAATTACATTTATGTGTTCATTTTCTCATAAAATTACAGTTATTTTGCTAATATTTGTAGAATTACCAAAGTGATAAAGTTTGAATGATCGAACAAGTCCCAACAAACTGTCATTTTCCGACAGCCCATGTTTGTGATGTGCAAATTGACACATAAAAAGGTGACCGCTCTCTGACACAATATTTCGTCTTATTTTGAATATCAACCCCCGCAAGACAAATAAATAAACAAAGTATAAGACTTACATATGTATCGCAATCGACTATCTCCACTTTTCGTTTGCAAACATTAATTCGCCATATGCTACAAAGCATGCCGGGAGATTTAGACAAGATATGCGGGGGTGGATAATAAACAATCTACCTGTGACTTGCCTGTGCACTCATGCGTACACATTATATTAGATTGACGGTTTTATTGTAAAATTTAAAAATATAAAATGTAAGTTATTTATACTGGGCTACCGAAGCAAGTTATACATTGTATAATATTGTATATATTTTTATTACATTTTGATACTTCGCATTGTACATTGTATATCTTATTTGTTTCTGTCTACAGTACTTAGTATTTATCTATTGTTAAAAAAAGTAAATATGATCTTTAAACTGAAATAGATCTAGTGAATACAGGGGAAAAATTCGTAATTTAAATCAGAGACACATCTCTGTTTAGAAATAGTATTTCGAAACTTTTAATCTTAACCATAAATATTTATTCAATTTTAAATTAAACACTATTTTCAAATAATAACTTGATGGGGAAAAAAACCATACTGAATCCATGTCCGAATCACAATCCCGAAGCAAAGTAAAAACTTTGGAACTGACAAGTTAGGTTAGACCTGAGAAGCGAGGCCGGGTGCTTCTGAAGGGTAAGCACCTCTTGTCTAGCTAGGCTACACCCGCCACTGTGACATGTGTAATCATAATTGTGTGAAAGGAACACGATGACGACCATAAAACTTTTGAAGACCTTGATAACTCTAGACTTGCAATATCCCTGGGACAACAATTTATTTGCAGGCAGCCTGTTTCGTTGTACAAATTAATAAATTATTTGGTATATTTGAACTTGATAATTATTTCGTAATTTCCGATTAATTAATGCGTTATGTTTCTTATTTTTATTGGTGTTTTTTCCGTTCAAGTCTTGTGTTTGTGTGCCCCTGCCCCCCCCCCCCCTCTCCGGCACTGAGAGAATTAAGGTTAAGGTAAGGTAATTGGGTTTTTAAAAATAAAAAGTGATCTCGTAGAAGTCCTAGTAATAAAAAAATTGAAACTTAATATAAAAACCTGCAATTTCCTGTAATCTGAGCAAGTGATAGACACATACATATTATCATTGACAGAAATGGGGGAGGGGGTACCGTGTCAGCCACTGAGGTCACTGCGGTTCTTTGGAAAGGTTTGCTTTTAGTTGTACTACACAGCAAGTGTCATGCTCGCAACAGATATTTAGAAAGAAAATGTTGAAATCTGGTAGCCATGTCCATATCACAATCCCAAATGCATAATAAAAATATACACGCGAACTTCCACCAGGAAAGTGAAGCCAGTTGCTCCGGAAGAATAAGTACCTTTGGTTACACCCACAGGGGCCAGTTTCATAATAAAATTTAAAAAATACCCCTAAGTATATAAAAGAGTATACTTAGGGGTATTTTTTAAATTTTATTATGAAACTGGCCCCTGTGGTCACACCGTTACTAGACCCTCCACATGCCAAATCAAGTTGAGAACTATAGGATAATTGAACGACCATACTGAGATTATGGCTAAAAGTTCGCCCTTTGATAGGTCATTTTGCAAAGATGTTTTAGTTGCAAATAAAATTAATGCGATCCCGATTTGAGTTGAGATTTCATGTCAGGTAATGGCAGCATCTTTTTTTTTAAATGTCCGGCGTTGACAGAAAACTAGATTACCAACTTGGTTTGATTGGAGATGTCCATTTAGTTGATCACCATGAAATACCTATTTAAACGAAACAGTTTACGATCTCTGATTGGAGATGTTTATCTTGTCGGTGGCTATAAAATAATTAATAATTTCTGGTTTGATTGGCGATTTTTCATCTGGTCAGCGAGGCACTAGGAAATCTCCAATAAACGATCGAGCTATTGGACAACTCTCATTGGCATATCGTTGCAAGTTAAGAAGTATTGTTAAAGAAAAAAACAAAATGAAATTTATTATACATGTCCCGAAACTGGGTCTTCTGAACACATCCACCGACGAGACAACGCCCGTTGAATAGGACCAAGTGAAATGTACAATCAGACCGATGGCGCGAATGACATTAATGCGGAGACAAAATATGACAAAATAAAACCAATATGTCATTAGTCAAAGCTCTCAATTAATTTGTTTACCAAGCTTTCATTTTAAAATTGGCGAAAACCTTTGTTTCACCTTCGATAACTGAACATCTTGATTTCATCTGGAGTCCAAAAAGACAAAAGTTTAGGCCATTGAATCTGACTAGAAAGCTTAGTTTTGTCATTGGGTCATAACCTTTGACCTATGCCCATAAATCCAGTGTTTATAAGACGTGTTGGTATACATTTGTTCCAAGTTTGACCAAAATCCATCCATTGAAGCGAACACGATATTGAGATGAACGGTCAGCCGATTCCTATATATCACAAAACTTAGTTTCCGGGAGATGTAATAATGCTATAATGAATCCGTATTTCAGCCGCAAGATGGGCCTTTTTTCTCCAGCATCCTCAGTTCTTTTTGAGATTTTAAAGCCATAGATGGACAGTGGTGCATTTTTTGTTTAGAATTGTCTAATTTTTGTATTTTACGAAAGTCGGAATCTTGCCGAAGGTAGGTTATTATCTCCTTGTATTCCGGTTTCCTTTTCCATACCAAAAGTGAAAGCCTTGATATTATATGTGAAAAAGCTCTCTCTCTCTCTCTCTCTCTCTCTCTCTCTCTCTCTCTCTCTCATAATAAGACCGTCGGAAATTTCTAGATTTCCCACATACGGTAATTAATACAATGTGTAGTAATTGTTTTGATGACTGAAGTAATTGAATTTGATTTATATTGATTAAGAAATATGGTCAGGATCGGCTATAATTAGAAATTCGTGATAGTCATCTTATTTACTTTAAAATGAAAACGTGTACATCTTAAATCGCATCAATAGGCAGATAATTATAATTAAGATTTGATTATACGGCAGGTGGGTCTATTTTTAGTTGATAATGATAAAAGTAATCACAAAATATATTTTTATGAAATTGAATTCATATTCCCGCGGTTTATGATGATGACCATTCATTAATAATCAAATAGTTAACGTTTTTGCACTTACCTTTGAATGACCAATTAGCAATTTAACAACTGAAATAAATACATTTAAATAAATACTAGTAAATAAATAAATAAATAAAACAATTTTAAAAAATTGAAGTCCCACATTTTGTAGGATCAAAAACAAATACACTACAGACATGTCGAAAGTTTAACACTAGACTAACGACTAAGGATCGAATTTGGGAGCTATTTCGGCATCTCGTTACTTGGCAGCTTTTTGTCAGATCCTATCTATTTGCTTTTCGGCCTCTATTTATCAATATTTCCACCACTCGTTAGTTATTTCGATAGCTCAGTCTTCAATTTTCGACAGGTTTGTTCTGTATACCTGCCCATGTCCAAATCACAATCCAAAAAGCAAACGTAGAGTCTTCGAAAACTGACAAACTTAGTTTAATACAATGTACGTGAACTTTCACCAGAGCATAGAGACCGGGTGCTTCGGAAGAGTAAGCCGTGACCTCATGTCTAGCTAGCTACACCCACCAGAAATGCTAATTGTATTCGGAGTACAGAGACATGATACATATCAACAATATTGTGACCATAATACTTTTGAGCCTATGCTTGCAATATCCATAATATACTAATATTTTTACATGTTCCCTCCCAAGCGAGGCAATTTTGTTTTCTAAAATATGTAAAATGCGGATCTTTATTGTCGTCAGATCAATGCAACATCTCTGACATTTGGACAATATAATAAATAAATAAATAAATAAATAAATAAATAAATAAATAAATAAATAAATAAATAATAAATAATAATCCATCCGACGTTTTATCGCTTTCTTGTTTCCTTGGTTTGTTGTACAAAAACCTGAGCCGAATGCATCTCAAAAAAGTTTTGCCTTACTTGAAGGGTCTTTCACAATTGGCGCAAGAGCAGAAGCGACTAAATATTTGTGCGACCGATTAATTTTGGTTTCGATCGTAAACTGTTTGTCGACATAATCGCACATGAAAAAGTATTCGTACAAAATTCGCAGAATCGTTGTGCGATGCAAACGCATTAAATCTTTCGATATATCGTGTGTCTATATGCGACTGTTGTCCATTGAAAGCGAGTGTTATAAGAAAATGCGATAAGATCACCTGAGTGATCAGGTCAGGTGATCGAACGATTGAACGTGCGGTGCTCGCACGGACATTTGTTCCATGGCACGAATGCTCGTGCAGGTTAGAGGGGATATTTATACAGCCCGCTGTCGATGCTCTTGTGAATCCCAGAGAAGATGTTGCAGTAGAATATGACCACAGTCACAGCCAAAGCCAAGGTGATGGACCGTAGAAAGAAGGTCCAAGAGGAAGAAGGGGATGCCCAAGACCTGTCGCAGCAGCCGAGCTCTGTTGATGTTTATACATATATACTAGTGACAAAGCATTTGAAATTGAAATTGATAAAATTATGCAATGAGTACACAAAACGTTGCAAGGAGTTCGTACTGATGTTCGTGCGTTGCGTTGCGATCATTTGGATTGCATTAGGTCGCGTCTGAATAGTGTGCATGTCCACTATTTTGAGGAGATTTGGTGCGACCACTAAAACGCATGCAATGAATGAGAGACATTGTGCAACGTATGCGAGAGCTCATGTGAAGCTAAAACATTCCGATCGCAAAGTGTTGTAAAGTGCTCGTGCGCCAATTGTGAAAGGGGCTTATAATAATTAAGATCAATACAGAGCTATGATAATTATAAAACAGAACCTGTTCAAATGTAATATTTCCGGTATCTTTTTAAAGATTCCATTGTCGTGGTCGCTTGTCTAGATGTCAGATGCAGAATTTTGATTTAATTCAAAATTCTGATCTTGACAAGAAATAAAATAATTAAGATTTTACAACTATGTGTAATATCAGAATCTATTGCAATGTTCATACCAGGTGTGTTTAAAATTTTCCTTGAGGTCACTTATCTAGATGACAGGTGCCATGTGCAGAATTTTGACTTTTTACCAAAAATAAAAATGCTAAATTCTGAACATGACAATTGAATGAAAGATAGGACATGCCCAATTTCTTTTAAAAGTGAAAGTTTTGATTGATAGAATGGGGTTTTACGTCACAGTCAAGAATGGTTCAATTATATCAAGACAGAAACAGCTGAAGGTGAAGCGGCCGACATTTTGATGAATCTTTGACGTGTCACGCCTGCCGTTACGCAGGACATCGGTTTTAAGGTCTCTTCCGAAGGACCCGTGACTTTCATATACTGTTTGACGAAAGAACAGTTGTTACCTATAAGTCTTGGTCAGGCCCAACCGGGGTTCAATACCAGATCTCCCACATGCGAATCGAACACTACCATCTGAGATACCGCAGTGGAATTTTAAAGTGATTCCAAAGGTACAAAAATTTCCCTAAAAGTACACAAAATATCAAAAGGTACACTACAAAGCATCAATCAACAGGTGTTATTTTGTTAATTAGAAGTTGCTAAAGAATTTTCTTTAGAATGACATGTAACAGTCGTAAAGGTACTGTTGTGACATCGATTGTTGCGTAGTACACTTGTTAAAAATATATTGTACTTTTAAATAGTCCACCCAACGACATTGAATCTATAAGCTACATGTATATTGTAATGTACAGTTTTCAATTAAATTCCCTCAAATGTCTGGTTCTAACAGGTCCCAGTTTTACAATCTAAGATTTTCTAAATCTTTCAAAGAAATAAGCTTTCAAGACAGTTACGTATGGTGTTATTTTGAAGATCACCTGAACGACTTATTACATTTATATCGTAATTTTGTTCAATCTTTTTATTTGTAGGAACATAAAATATTGCCAAAGTTGTCAGATTTAAATTAAGGAAAATTTTAATTGTGAGGCCGGAGTCATTTGTATTCAGAAAATTAAAAGACTTCCATTTGTACCCTCCACTTAAATTTTAATTTTGATTGAAAAATGACTAAAAATGAGAGTTTCAAGCCATTTTGAACATTTCTGTAAAAAATGATTTTTCAAAAATTTTACATAGAATATAATGGGTGGAGGGTACAAAAGGAAGTCTTACCCAGAAAATATTTGAATCGTAACATGCAGTGAAGGGTCTGTCTGTCAGTCTGTCTGTCTGCCAGTCTGTCTCTTTGTCTGATTGTCTGTCTGTCTGCCAGTTTGTTGACTAAGAACATTCAACCCGGACAGATTATATAATTGATATTTATCTCGTGTTACAGTCGGAGTCGAAGTTATTGATTTTCAAACATTTGCATAGTTATTCAATCACTCGCTGTGATAATGGATTAATGGTGTCTACAGTACAGTCCTGTCGTATGGATTAACACTAATGAATTAGTGTCGAAATCGGCGGCTCGTCTTTGTCCCTCGTTGCTATTATCTAGACAGGGGCGGATCCAGAGTCTTGGTGAATGGGGGGGCACAAGTACGCGCCAAAGGCGGGACCTTCTAGGGGGGTCTGGAAAAATTTCGCTTTTTTCAGTACAAATGGTGCAATTTCCTGCATCTTGAACACTGTCGAGCGTCTTTTCACCTCGCATTCAAAGTAGATCTAAACCAGTCTAACTTTTTTCAAAAATTGTAATATTGACGCAGGTAGCTGAGTTCATAATATCTTTATCGATATATGTCTATCAACTGTACTGTCGAAATTTGTCACCGTCGGTAACTTGTATTGTCGGTCTTTTAATATTAATCTGCCGAGGTGTAGTTGTGCACCGCAGATCCAGACCGACTCTTTTTGCGTTATATTAAAGGAGTTCGTTCGACCTTTGGAAGTTGTAGATCGATAGGTCGATCCATCGGAGGGATAACATTTGGTCCGTGGTCTGGGTGATCCAGTTGAGTTGATAAATCAAGCTCATTAGAGGAAAGTCTTTCTGTTTGAATCCCGGTCCTAAGTTTGATTGATCATTGATTAATGGGGTTTAACTTCTAAGTCAACAATATTTCACTTATATCGAGACATCACCGGCTATAGGTGTAGGTGCAGAAATATTTACCTGTGTTTTGCGGTGATGCCATTATTCTGTGAGGGTATTTTATCGTACCACGCCTACCGTGACAAGGGGCCTCGGTTTTTAATGTTTGTCCGAAAGACCCGCATTCATTTCTTTAATTCCGAGCGAATTCTTGGGTCAGACCTGACCAGAAACCAAACCCTCGACCTCCTTGACTTACAGAGCAAGCACTCTACCAACTGACCTGCTACATATACCGAAGGGGTAGGTCTCCTACTGACATAACCCCTTTTCCACACTTGTTTAAATTAACTGTGTGACATCCATCTGAACTTTCAAGTTAATTTTATTATATTACATTTTGTATTAGTTTTAAAATGACTAGTAAAGTCAGTTTCATCATTGTATAATGTGCATTAAAGGTGCAACAAACAAGAATCTTGTCACTAGAGAAAAAAAAGAAAAAAAAACACTGATTATTTCAGACTGATTTGTTCCGTAAAGCCGATAATCGGATGATTAGAATAAAAAGTGAAATGTGATAGATTTTTTCCCCATTAAAACCAATTAAAAATGAAACTGTACAAAAATTTGTATTTTTATATAGAAATAGAACATCGCGCTATAAAAATATACAAAAAATATAATCTTGTGTGCTAAAAATTAGTTCCCCTCCCCTCTCTCTCTCTCTCTCGGTCATGTCCCTTGGTTTAAAAAGGTAAATTAGATGAATTCACGTATGATTAATGGAATCACTCTTAATTAGTATTACTAATTAACGTTATCTACTTATAAATACTACCTGGATTCTTTCACGCCTCAGCGATCAGGTAAATAACATTATCACCTAAGACTACCTGGATTCTTTCATGCTTCAGCGAACTGGTAAATTACATCATCACCTGATTGCAATTTCCTACCCGTGTACACGAATAATTAATCAGTACCGCTAAGTAACTGGTCATTACGCTGGTTGATTGACAATCAGCTGTGAGGGAGAGAGGGGGAAAGTCGGGGCAACTGGGGGGGGCACGGGCCCCCTGTGCCCCCCCCCCCCCCCCCCCCCCCCCCGCTGGATCCGCCACTGCTAGACATCTTATGGACAACTGCATTTTATCTTTTGAAAGCTTTTTCAGAAAGTAGCTATCTATATCTCGGTCACTAGGGAAGTCGCTTTGACTTCTTTTTGTTTGCTAAGTGTTAAACTTTCGACAGGTCTGTACTGAATAATATTAACAAAGACCCCGGTTATGATATCATTTCTTGATGCTGAAAATGTGGTTATGGTTACGATCACCATGTGCATTTTAGAGACGTTCGTTATCTGATCATGTAAACTTGTGGTATAAAGCTTAATGTGCGAAAAGACGTCTTTTTGTAAAACCACAGGATATTTTTTGTAAAAACAAATTCTAACAGAAATTTCAAAATGACTTCTTTCCGTCATTTTTAGACTTCAAGTTTCAGTTGAATTTAACTATTTTAGTGGCAGTCTTTCCAAATGTAATCAACAGCCGCGCGTTGAGACGGCTAAGATTTCCCCTTAAATCTTGGAAAATTTCTAACCTTAATTATTTTGTTAATTTTCAAAATATTCAGGAATTTAAGGTTGTATCAGTTTTATGATCGCTTCTAGATTAGAACATGATTTGCATTTAGTTAAGTTTCAAGTGACAAAAATATCCGGCTTCAGTAGTTTCAAACTGAGAAATTTCCAAAATTTGCCGAATTAAACTCTTAGCAAAGGTTGTGAAACCGGGGCCTGAGGTGAAATTTGAAAATAACATTCTTTTTTTTTAAATTTATAACCTACACATAACCAGTGATAACTGCACTTCTGAAGTAATGGTCCAAATTTTTTCACAGGTTATCAATACTGGCTACAATTTTTCAATTTTCTTCAGAAATTCGTCATTTTGCAAAATAAACTCCGAAATAAATCATATTTCTTTTATGTAAATCTTGATTTTGTTCAAATTAGAAGCTTGTAAACATTTATTTTTAAATATAGCAGGCTTTAAAAAATCATTCTAATTGATTTTAACTGGATTGTAAATCGCAATTTGATTCCTGTTGCTAAGTTATTGCTATATTTTTGAAGTTAAAAAAATAACAATTAACACTTGAACCAAAAGAATCAATTAAAACTTAAAAATAAATAAAATAAAATAAAATAAGAATGCCAGATATAGCCTTCCCTGATTGAATACATTCGGGTTATTATTCAGCCGCTGTAACAATTTGTCACGTGACCTTTACTATCCAATAGAATACTGATATACAATGATGGTGGATGTTGATGAAGAACGGGCACCTGCTGTTCTATGAGTTAAAAACATTGGTTATTAAATGCCGTGTATATAACCTCAGGTATAGATTGAATTAGTTTTCACTTGGTCATGCATTTTTAATGAGTAGTTTGCAACCATATTGTCCTTTTGCACTGGAAAATGCAAGATTTTGTCCAAGTACAGAGACGCCTCCGCCTACTGTTTGTAAAATTAAAAAGTTTGTACACAAATTTTGACAGGATCGTACTGTTGTACTCACTCTAGGCTAGAGGAGTGTTTAACGTGTATTAGTTATTTTAAATATAGACTTAACCATGCTTAGATTATCTTCAGTATTGACTAGCTAATTAAATTATCGAGATGATGATCAATTAAGTAGCAATTTGCATTGCAAGGGAAATAACTCTAACAGCCCAGAGATGCCTGCCATGGTCTAAACTGATAATTAAAAAATACCAAAACAGAAGACATAAATAATGAATGATTGTGATTACGTAAATTCTCCCCATAGCAGCCATGAAAAGGGGCAGATTTCCATTCTCCTACTTGGTTATTTCCACAGGCCGCAAGGTATGAACTAAATACTGTGCTAAATCACATCCATCCCAGTCCCTTTAGTCTATGATATGTCCTTATCCATACATAATCATATATATTTTTTAATTATCATTGATGTTCATGGACTCTTTCCTCTGGATGCATTTTGGTGGATCCCCTTGGCCATTCAAAGATGGATCCTAACGTGGACACTGCATAGAGTATCTTTTAGGTTAAATGGTGGAGAATTTGCTTTACAAATAAGCAAATCAAGTTCTTACATGAGAAGGATCAAAAGGATGCTCTAGTTTTAATTGCGAACATTGGATTTTCAAACACCAGTGTTATAACCACTATAAACATAACAGTATTTCAAATCAAAATGTCTTTATGAATTATACAAATATAACATTGCAAAAAATTGATATCTCACGATGACAGCAAAACATAAACAATAACGTCACATGATTCCTTTTTACACCAGATTTCAATACTTTAGCTCATGTACATCCAGGTCAAAATCAGTCATGATGACAGTAGCATAGCTATCGAACCGAAATATGTCGACACACCAATAAATAATACCATTAATGTTTCACCATGTGTTGAGATCCATTTATTTAGTATAAATACAGCACATGTATTTTGTGAAATGATCTTTTTTTTATGTTTCAGTTTTTTATGAAGTAAATCCCAGTGACTGAATAACAATGTAAACATGTAAACAGGATCCAATACTACAAACTTATATATCCAATATATAGCAATTTAAAAGAATAATATAAAAGTAAAAGCTCAGTTACCACAACAGTATACAGATTGAATAATGGAGAAATCTTGTGTCTTCCTATTAGCCTGGAATATACTTAGTTTATTTACAAATGAAGCACTGTCACTACAGACATTTAGGATTGGTGGCATGTTAAGCTCGCCACAGGATCAACAATACTTTGATACCTTGATAAGTTCTCAGAACTCGCAAAAGACGATGGCTGCAAATCTTGTCTTCAATTCAACTTCCATAATTATGAGTGAAAATCCCATTCGTTCAGCATTAAACTTGTGTGATAATTTAGTAGCTAAAGGTGTCCAGGTCATGGTTGTTAGCCACCCCCCTTCCACGGACAAACAAGCTCCCATCTCGGCATCCTATACAGCGGGATTTTATAGTATACCCGTCATGGGCATTTCTTCACGAGACAGTGCATTTTCAGACAAGGTAAGTTTTAAATTAACACATGCCAAACAAAGGGGAGTGCATAGTTTTGATTTTATCTCTTCCACCAAAATTTTGTCTGTCAATTTTCTTAAAAACTAAATCAACAGATCTTAATGAAACTTCACTTAAAAACTAAATCAACAGATCTTAATGAAACTTCACTTAAAAACTATATAACAGATCTTAATGAAACTTCACAGGAACAATCTTAGGCAGAGTAGATGTTCCACAGTATTCAAATGTTGATCATTCACATGGTTGGGGGGAACATGGATTCCGATTAGGGGACACTTGAATTCAGAAATGGCATCCCATTTGAATTATTGATTTAGTTTTATTAAGAGTACTATTTATTTAATATAGCATTGTTTTAAAGTAATGAGTGTCAGTTATTGTTGTTCATCTTTCAAAACATTATAAAATCCTAGAAATTTATCTTCTGAAGTTATTAGAAATTCATGCAGACTGAAGTTTTATCCAAAAAAAAAAATGAAAATCAGCTGATCACTCCAAGACATTGTGCTTGACTTTGCGTTGAAACAAATTTGAATTTACAATAATACTGTAATTTAAACATGTCATAGTAACATGAATTATGAGTTCAAATTTTATCCACACTTCAGAGCATTCAGATACATGTATTTTAATGAATCTCCTGCATGATGTTGTAGAATGTCCACCCTACATTTCTGAGGATTGTGCCACCATATTTCCATCAAGCTGATGTATGGATTGAAATGTTGAAGTATTTTGAATGGAAGAAAGTAATATTTATCCACAGTATGGATGAAGAAGGAAGGATGATACTGAGTAGATTTCAGGCGCTAGCAGAAAAAGATAAAGATAATATTATTGAGGTCAGTTTTATAACAGGGTTGGTCAGTCAGAAGACTTTTTATACCCCTATTTCTGGAAACGAGAATTACATGTATTATGGTAAAGTGCTGTCACTCTGTCCATAATAGTTTGTTCAGTCAACTGCTGCAACACTGCAAATTTGAGTCTCAAGAGTTGTGGCTCTTTGAAATTTCAATTAAATGTTAACTGATGTATCTTGATCTGCCCAGTAGTGCTCTTATTAACATTGCAATCAAGACTAAATTAATTCAAGATAGCAGTGTTCAGTCAAGGATTTTTCATGGGGGGGGGGGGGGGTCAAAACTTTCCTCTAAAACAGTATAAATGGTAAATATGGCCAACTAAGGCCTTAACAATGAACTCATTTGGCAAAATAATGAATCAATGTTCCCATGGCCCCTTCTAGAGTGAACACTGGAAGTTTAATTTTTGAAAACTTACATATTACCATTTTCAATTGTATTTAAGTAGCAATATTGCAAATACATGTACATGTATTTCAATTATTGTACAAATTAAAAATTTTCTACATGAAATTTAATCAATTTCTGTACAAAAAAATGTGAATTCAACAAAAACTCAAAATACCTATTTCGTCTATCAAATTGTATAATTTAAACCCATTTTACAGTTCACAAGACCAGAAAGTTTATGCATATAATTTGTTGTATGATTTATCTATATTTCAGATAGAAAAGGTTATCAAATATCCATCAGGTACCCAGAGCTTTATGTCATCATTAAACAGTGTGGATACTCTCCAGTCAAGAGTCATCTTATTATCAGCTACGTAAGTGATTTAAAACAAAAGGAATTTTATAAAATGTTTTATGCCCCAGTCAAGATTTTTTCACTACTATCAATGCAGTCAGTTCAGGAACGGTTGAGAAAACCAGAAAACCACTGATCTGCCATAAGGGAACTAACAAACTTTCTCACACTAGTATCTGTCTTGAATGGGTTTCAAACCTAGGCAGTGAGAGATGCTGTGATCTGTTATTGTGTGCTTTATACCAGGTAAGTGAGTGGTTAGGTGACTTGAATGGAATAATGGTAATTTACACCACAACATTGTTCAATCTAGAGTGGTTACCGGTAATATCGATTAACTCCATCAAAAACACCATAACAGACCAATATTTTGCATTAATAAAATTTAAAATTTGACCTGCTATCAGTCTGTGACCTTAGAAGGTGGGCTGTTTGATAAAACAAGGGGTCGGTGACCCCATGGCTCCCTTTAGATCAAACATTGCCACAGTCAAGATTCTCTTATATAGATCAAGATACCTGGTAGTCAGTTTTGGGATTGTGGAGGAAATTGAAGTACCTAGAATGCCACTAACAAATGAAAAAGAATTTTTAGTTTAACAACATTTAGGTCTTCGTCTAAAACTAAGTAAATTTCCTTTCCTATATTTTATATCCTTGGTTTATTCTTTTACAATTAGTGTTATTGGTATTCCTACATGTGTGTACAAAATGTTGCAGAAAAACACCAAAATGAACCTTTTTATATGGTCTATATATATCTATTGTCAGTGGGTTTGGACAAGTGAAAATGATTGTGAAAATTTATTGGTAAAAATATAAACAAACTTCTCTGTGTTTTGAAATAACTTAGAGTACAAAACCTCCAATTAGATGAGATACAGGGTGTTATAACTCCCCTCAATAACTTTTCAGCTCGCTTATCTTCACATTTTTGGAGCCAAAATCTATTTATTCTGTGTTAACCATAACTCTGTAATGGTTTCTCAATTAATTTTGCCAGTGTACCATGTGATACCGCTAACATTTGTGCAGAAAGAACAATTATTTTCATTTGATATGGAATTGTCTCATTTGACATATTCACACAGAAGAACCTTATTGTGGGAATTTGTGACATAAACTTTTTCCAAAATGTTCCACACAAACAATAAAGGTATCAATCATGTGGTACCCTGGAGAAATACATTATATACACAGTGTGTATGCACACCCCTCCGTATCAGGCTGAGTCCTTTTTTTAGTAGTTGCACAATTGCGATGAGTAGTGATACGGCTACTAAAAAAGTACGAGACTTGAAACGAAGGGTGGTACATACACACTGTGTATATGATATTTTTATCTAACATTTCCAATTAGGTTATTAAAACTAATAAAAACAATACTTTATGTGAAAAAAATTAAATTTTACCACAGAAAAACACTGAACTATGTTATGACATCTGCTCCGAAGTAATGACGTCATTATAAACATTTGACAAATCAGAAAATTCCAATTATGTCACAATGAGAAATCTAACTAAAAGTGCATGTGTACTTTACTGCCAATGTTGTATCACCAGATTCACCACAGTGTGGTGATACAAGATTCTGTATCATGGTGGTGATAAAATTTCTATTTCGTCAAATCAGATAGAAAAACTACCGGTAGTCTAATGTTAGATAAACCCATTTATCACAAACTTTTTAACGCCAAAAATTTACTGGACAAACAGTGACATCTAGATTTTACTGTCAATGTAATTATTTGTATGGGTATGCTTGTAATTAAAATGCCAAGGTTGATAAAATGGAACCTTGATGATATTTTATACTTATTATACACTCTTAAGAAATCAAATCTATTTATTTTAATTTTAGAAAAGAGGATGCTTTCACTTTGTATGAAGATGCTAAAAAATTAAACTTGACCGGAACAGATTATGCTTGGATCGTTAGTGAACAGGCCTGGAAAGCTTCTAATGTACCTGTTGGTCAGTATAAATCTTCTCATAATAAATGGACAAACACCAATGTCTGCTAACAACTGTTTATTAGTATGTTAATATAGGTCTGGGCAGGCTTTCAACCTGAGGTGGTCTTCATCAAGACTGTCCTGATGCAGGCCATCCCAGATTAAAGGCTTGACCAAACCTATTAAACACAAAAAATACACAATTATTAACAGACTTTGGTGTTTGTCCATTTAACCACTGTCTACGCAACATCCAGCATCAGTATCTTACAGATCTGTCTCCTACAATTACAGAAGTACCACAATAAATACAAAGCATTGGAACTTAACATGCTTAACTCTTTTCATCAAAAATATTTACTTGGGTTTTAGTTGATGATATGATCTAGTGTTATCATTTTGAAAGACAAATGCCGAAATGGCAAATTAGGACTTAAAATTATTAAAAGGAGTGTCTTATGTTGATTATTACCAAATTTCATATTTACTATGTCTGGTAAAATGAATTGCCCTTAATTATTTTCTATCTGCTGGCACCTGTCTAATATCCCAGTTTGCTGAAAAATTGGAAATGAATCCCTGCACAGTTCATATTCAAAACTGTTTTATAAGGAGCTTTTTGTTTTCATTCCTCATAGCCAAAATCACCATTAGTTATTAATTTTGTAAAATTCTTTCAAAAAGTAAACTGTTTTAGCAAATTTGTGAGAAAATACTTTAAACAGGTCTATATTTTGAAATATTTTGGGAATTTGGCTACTTATAATTTAAAATTTTTGGCAACCTGGAGTTGTGTTATTATGATTTAATATTTTAAATATTTTTTCTCCACAGGTGTAATTGGTCTAGAGTTAAAGCCAGAGACAGAGGAATACATGAGAGACAGCATTACCGTTATAACTAGTGCAGTGACTAAAATGTTCAGAGAACAAAATAAAACAGAAATCAGAAATACACCAATGAGTTGTAGAGATGAGAAAAAATTTGGATGGAAGGATGGGGAATTAATATTAAAGTAAGTCTTTTATTTATTTATATTTATTTATTTATTAATTTATTTTGTATGATATCTACTGTAATCTGCTTTATATTTGCAAACAATTATTTAAGCTATATATGAGTATGCTCATTATATTAGCACAGTTGCAATTTAGCGCTAAAGACACTTTACAATTTTTGTGAGTAAACAGAAGGTAACTTTGAATGTATTTCAGTCCATGATAAAGACTCAACTGCCAAAACGTTTGAAGATGAGCAAGAAGTAAATATTTATTTAATTGATTAAAGATTTGGGAAATTGTTTTTGAATACAAAATTATTTATTTTGATCCTTTATAGATATTTAAAAGAAGAGAAGATTTCTAAAGGAGCTACAGGACAGATAAGTTTTAATGATGCCGGAGATAGATTGAATCCTGTCTACTACTTCAGAAATGTTCATCCTACAGTGGTCGATAAAGTTGGCTTCTTTGAAAAGAAAGATGTAAGTTTTATGGCTAAAATTAACACCAAATTCTCTGTTAGCAAAATGTTGCCAGAAGTGATATTTAGTTGCCAATTTTTCCAAAAAGAAAAAGAGAAACATTCAGAGTTTAGCCTGTAATTCCATGTGTTAAAAATGGGTCTCATCTTAGTGTGTGCACATTGTTTACAATGTTTATGTTTGGGTTCTAATGTAAGAGCCATGTTTCCATTCTAGGTACCCAAAATCTCCAGTGGGTACTAATTTCTGAGAAATTCTTTCAAAAAGTAATCTATTTAAACAAATTTGTGAAAAAAAGTACTTTTAAAATATTTTTACTGATTTTAAGAATTTGGTGACTAATAATTCTAAAAATTTTTGAAACCTAGAAATGATTGTGAATGTTAAGTTTAAATTTGAAAATTTTTGTTCAATTAATTTTGGAAGTATTGCTATTATCAGTTATGCAAAACAATGAAGGACATTTGAAGTGAAGCAATCTTAGGATGAGAACATTTAGTTGCCATAGAGTCCAGCTTACGTTTCCTGAAAAATTGTAAAATCCATAGAAATTATGACATCATCACATCAGAATGTCTGAAGAAACAACTTTTGCCTCTTAAATGAAGTTGATTACTTAGGCAATTAAATGATCTGGTCCTGTTTTTATTCAGTGACAAATGCTTCTCATTGACTTTAAGTTTATTTTTCTCCTTTTAAAGTTGTTTAATTTATCAATAGTGATTATATTTGTATCATCTTTTTAAAGCTAAGTAAATCTGCCATCCAGATAAATGAAGGAAGTATAAAGTGGCCTGGTGGAGGATCTAAAAGACCAATAGGGCTAAAGATAACAACTCGCTTAAAGGTAAGTACAAACTGTTTATGTTAATTGGGGTAGGTCTTTTCAGCAATACCGGTAGTTACTGGTAATTTTTTTAGGGGAGGGAGTGTAGTGTTACAAAGATTTTGGTGTTAGTGCTTACAGTCCCTTCCTTATTTTTGCTTTATGTATAATAAATAAAGTAAGCACTTATTTATAAAGATACAATTGAGCATCCATATGTTAAAAAGGGTCCTTAGGTAAAAATTTAATAATTTCACTTTTTTGTTATGTTTTGTAAGCAATAATTAAAAGTGAACTTGATCCAGTATAGTGGAGAAATTAAAAAAAAACACAAAGCCATGTTTTCATAACAGACAATATTTTCTTTATTTGCTGTTTTCTACATTAATGATTTCTAAAGGCTCTTTTTGCTTTTGGAATGTCACATGTGTAGCAGGCTTAGAAAATAAGCACAATCTGAAGGTCAAGAATTCAAGGCAATCTGGAGGTCAAGAGAAGTTTGTTTACTGAAACCAATTTGAACTCTTTCTTGAGCAAATCTAGAGACCTTTGCTTTTAGCTCTATAGATTTTACTAATGATCCTGTGTGTTCCAATATTGTAACCTGAAAGAATTAGTATCCCGTTTTAAAAAGTGGACAAGGTCCTGTTTGAAGGTGGGTCCAGTGTGGCACTAGGCCTAGTGTGACAGCGTTATTTTCCTGTCTATTTTCAGGTTGTTACACTACAAGCTCTGCCATTTGTTTATGTGAAGAAATTAGAGGAAGGGAAACAATGCAGTGATTATAATGCAGAAACCAACGAGACACATCTGCCATGTCCACAGACAAACACTACAACAGGTGATATTATACATAATGCAAAGTTCTTGTTAAATAGCAGTCATAACCTGAAACATGTAGTCTAAAATATAATCCTTGTGACTGACAATAAGTGCTTACCCTGCGAGAGCACCCAGCCTCACTAGCGAAAGTTCACATTTAATTAAATTGGTCACTTGGTATACAGTCAAACCTGTCTTTAAAGGCCACCCAAGGGAACCAAGAAAAGTGGCATTTGTAGACAGGTGCCCCTTATATACAGGTTCAAATAATATGAATAAAGTGCAATTGGGATACAATTTTAATGACCTTTAAAGGCAGGTTGCCCTCATAAAAAGGTGGCTTTTAAGACAGGTTAGATTGTATGTGTGTTTGATATGATTGGCTTACAAAACATCAATACCAGAATGTAATCAGTCTTTCTCCATTTCTAACAGGGGAAGTAACTCAGTATTGTTGTAAAGGCTACTGCATAGACATGCTGATCAAAATAGCCAAAAAAGTCAACTTTACCTACGATATTCATCTAAGTGAAGATAACACTTTTGGCACTTATGCAAGGGTGAGTAGAACAATATACAATATTACAGGGTAAGCTCTGAGTCTATAAAAGCTTTGAATAATGTCAATATTACCGACTATACAGTTCTAAGTGAAGATAACACTTTTGGCACTTATGCAAGGGTGAGTAGAACAATATTACAGGGTAATCTTTGAGTCTTCGAACGCTTTGAATAATGAAAAAGTCAATGTTACCTATGATATTCTTCTCAGTGAAGTTAACACTTTCAGCACTTACACAAGGGTTAGTAGAACATTTTTCCAGAGTAAGTGCTGAGTCTTTCAAAGTAATTACCAAATCTTAGTCAACTCTAGAATCAAATACCTTTCATTAATTCTTCATTTTATTATTCCCACTTAAATGCAAGAATGTATCATAACTCCATTATACACCATCCCAGAACTCTGGTAACATCCCTGAACTCACCACTTCTATATAAGCGAAAGAAACTCCATTACACACCATCCCAGAACTACCTTGCTTTAAATGAAAGAATCCTGACTTAAGCACATAAAACTATATTATTCCACTCCACTCCACGCAATATGACAGATTTAAAAGTGAGATAGATTTTTTTTCTCTTTTTAAATGTTACAGGTAAATGGATCTAAAGAGAAGGTATGGAATGGTATGATAGGAGAAGTGATCAGTGAGAAGGCTGATCTTATTGTAGCTCCACTAACCATTAATCCAGAGAGGGATGGTCATATAGACTTTACAAAGCCATTCAAATATCAAGGACTTACTATTCTGGTGAAAAAGGTAGTTATTAAAGTTTTTAAATAAAATTTGAGAGATACTCCCAAGTGAAAAAATAACTGGGATCCCAGGTGGGTTTTGCCCAGGATTTTCTACTTTCCAGATAAGTTTCGGGATCCTTGATTGAGCTTTGGATTCCAATACAATGTTGGGATCACTTTGAATGACCAGGATTTTGGCTATCGATCTCACTTCTTAAACAGGATGTTATATAGAAAACAGTATTTTTAGCATGTCACTCCTGCCATGATGTAAGGAATCAGTTTTTTTTTTCAGTCTCCTCTGAAGGACCCAGAGACTTCCATTACTTAATGTCAAGTGCTAAGCAAAAGAATAGTCAATACTACCTATTTCCAAGTCTTTTTAATGAGTAGGGCAAAGAAAATCTGATAAATCAGTCTTATTAACTTGATATTAGAGAAAACAATATGTACCAGTTATCAGTTTCTTATTAACATGTATGTATGTTGTATGTTAAGGTTAATGTTGCTGTTTTTAATTTCAGATGCAAAAAGATTCCAGTTTGGCGTCATTTTTACAGCCATTTCAGGATACATTGTGGATACTTGTTGGTTTATCTGTTCATGTTGTGGCATTAGTTTTGTATTTGTTGGACAGATTCAGTCCGTTTGGGCGTTTTAAGTTGGCAAAAAGTGATGACACTGAAGAAGATGCTCTGAATTTGTCTAGTGCCATGTGGTTTGCTTGGGGTGTCTTGTTAAACAGTGGAATAGGAGAGGGTGTGTAAAATTTTTTAGAGCATTTAGTATCTTAAAAACAAATGATTGCAATTGGAAATGCTAATTAACATTGTATTGGTAGATATCTAAAACAATCTAGGTCTTTTTTTTTAGAAATAGAGCTTAACTGACTAAATTGTGATCTTTAAAGTCTTGTAAAATTGTAAAGTTTTGTAAAAATCTAGTGTTTTGAATGGATTATTCTGTTTGATTCATTTCTCAAGGAAGTAAATGATGTCATAAGTAAGCCAGTCTGATATAACGATGGTGATTTAACAGTCGATACTCACAGTTCAATGTTAACTTACTGCAAAATAGAAAATTGAAATAATTGGAGTGTTTATTATTTTTTCTGAACTTAAAAAAATTAAGTATAACCATTTGTGCTTATCTTCATTTGATTCATTGGGAATTGAAAATGAACTTAGACCGCACAAGTTGTAATTCTTCTAGTATACACACAACAGCATGTCTTGTTTTCAGTGATACCACTATGGTAGCTCAGTTGGTGGAGTGCTTGCTGAAATAAGTGAGAGGTCGTGGGTTCTAACTGCAGACAGGTCTGACCAAGACTAGGTGATGATTGTTCTCAGAAATAAAACTCACTTGATCCTTCAAAAGTGACCTTAAAAACCTATGCCCTGAGTGCACAGCAAAGGTCAAAATCTCTGCCACTTCACCTATGGATGATGGTGTCTTAATATGAGTGAAATATTCCTGACTGGGTCAAAAACCCTATTCAATGAAATAAATATTGTTTTTATTGTTCTCTATAATTACAGGTACACCAAGAAGTTTTAGTGCACGTGTACTAGGTATGGTTTGGGCTGGTTTTGCTATGATAATAGTAGCCTCATACACTGCTAACTTAGCTGCCTTCCTGGTGTTGGACCGTCCTGAAGCTTATATATCCGGTATTGATGATGCTAGAGTAAGTCAATTTCTTAGAAATCATAATTTTTACTGGAAATGCAGTTTCATTTATGAGAACACACCACAGTTGGTAGATTTATTGCTTTGTACTTGGAAATAGGCTGTGGCCATTGTTTCACCAAGCACTTGGAATTTAGAGGTCATGTGGTCCTTTGAAAGAGACTAAAACTGATGTCAGTATCATTGTAGGTCCACATTAAAGAACCTTCCTCACACTTGCCTTGAGTACACTGCATAGGTAAAATTTGTTCCACTTACCTATAGCTGATGAGGTCTTGATATAATTGAACCAATTTTTACTAGGAGGTAAAACCATATTCAATCAATCAATTTGTGAGAACATTATTTTTGTGTTATTTTGCGATGTGGCCCAAATGCAAGTACAAATGTGGGGGCGATTAAGGCTAACAAATTACAAAGTGCATTGCAACCTGTATCAAATGATCACACACAGGAAGAAAGAAACATGCAGGGACGAAGCTTAACTATTTTGAGTTAGGGGCCCAGCTCACTTCAGAATCAGAAAAAAGAAGTTGTAATAGTAATTAATAGCTAAAATGTGTAAACATTAAGGGGCCCCAACTGATTTTTAGTAGCCATGGGCTGCTAATGGGGCCCCCTGCTAATCTTCATCTCTGACATGGGATTTATAGACAGGTGGTAAATGTACATGTAGAGGGTCTATTTGTTTGAATTATGATGCAAAGGGACCTTATAACACTGATTTTAATGGACATGTGGTCTATATATATGGAGGTGATTGTTGTGGCATGTTTTATTGTAGTTTGTGTATGTGTAGGTGTAGTTTGTATTACTGGGACACACTGAAGTAAAGAATTATGGGCACTCTGGGTTTCCTTCATCAGTCCAGAACCGACTACCTCAAGCTATAAAACTATCTTACCTGGAGTGTAGAATACCATTCCTACTAACCACCAACCTGTAGAGAGTACAGTTGAGTAATGGTGTTTAATGGTCCAGTCAAGAATGTATCACTTATATCGAGATGTCGCCAGCTATAGGCAAAGGTGCAGAAATTTTGCCTGTGCATTGCGCTGATGGCATTATACAGCAGGGTTCCTGCTACGTCTTTTGTGACACAGGACCTCGGTTATTTTAAGTTCCCATCCAAAAGAACCACGACTTTCAATTCGTAATGCCGAGTGCTTGGCGAAAGAACAGTCACTACCCACTTTCACATCTTTGATCAGACCTGGTCGGGGTTCGAACCCACAACCACACCAAGCTGTAGAGAGGTTTACTGTAAACATGTGATATTAATGTGCATGTGTTATTGTGAATATTTGTTTCTGTTTAGTTGAGGAATCCTAATGAAGATTTTACATATGCCACCGTAAAAGACAGTGCTGTTGAAATGTACTTCAAACGTCAAGTAGAGTTATCTACCATGTACAGACAGATGGAGCCACGTAATTGTAAAACAGCAGAAGAAGCAATCGCTAAAGTTAAATCTGGGTAAGAAATAAAATTAACTTGTATATGTAGAAATTTTCTGTCAAAGCGGCATGTTAACAGAAATATTTTATGGAGAATTTTGTGAACTGAAATAAAAAACAAATACAAGTTACAAATCTATGTTCAAGTTACTTCCCTTCCAAAAATTAAATTTTCAATCATTTTTCAAGTTTTACTCAATCTGTTTGATTAATTTTAGGGGAAAATACATTTCTTTGAATACTGTCAAAAATAATGCTCATGTACTAGTACTTGAATTTTAAAGACTTTTAACATTTGAGTGGTATACTCATCAAGTTCATTGTGATATCAGATCTACTTCTATTTGGGAGTACTAAATAATATGTTGTTATTTCAGAGACCTACAGGCCTTTATTTGGGATTCTTCAAGGCTGGAATATGAAGCTGCCAATGATTGTGAACTTATCATCGCAGGAGAAATGTTTGGAAGATCCGGACTAGGAATTGGTTTAAGGAAAAATAGTTTATGGACCCGAGCTATATCCCTTGCTATTCTCAAGTTACATGAACGTAAGTGTTTCTTTGTTTCGTCTTCTGGAGGAGATTTTAAGAATGTATTAGTTTGTCTTTGCCTGTTTCCACCACTGAAATTTGTTTTGATGACTTCTTGGAAACAGATAAATGTATTTTAACCAAAACAAGCCATGACAATGTTTTCAAAAACCACCGTCTCTAACACAATAAAATAGTCACATGACATTTATTTAGAGGAAACGATAATGAAGACGTGTTTTGAAGAATTAACTCAAATTATAGCATTAAGCTGCAAGATTTTTTTGGGTCCACTGAAAAAAGGTTCCAATTGGCAAATTTGAAAAATCTATATACAAAGACAGCAAAATTTGGCACAACATTTTCATTGAAATTTCTGTTAACAGTTTTGTCAAATTTATGTCGCCAGCTAGAAATTTTGTCAAAATTAAATGCCTAATTTGTGTAAATTAACATGCAACGGTAATTGTTTGTTTTCAGGTGGTATTATGGAAGAACTTGATAACCAGTGGATATTAAAACGTAGTACAGACTGTCCACAGAGATATTCTGCACCGGCTACCTTAGGGTTGACTAATATGGCAGGTTGGTATATAAGTTCGGATTTATCAATTCTGATTAAAAGCATAAAAACAGGAACAAAAGCGTGAATGTGTGTCAGTAATCTGGACGGGTATGATGTTGATTATCAGTAACACGCCAGCCTGGGAACGAGGTTGATTGTGATTGAGAATGGATTTTGCCAGTGTATCATGTGATCATTACCGACTAACGTTTGTGCGATATGTTTTGGAAAACTTTTATGTCACAAATAATGTCATTTCTAAGGAAAAAAACGTCAACTGAGGCGATTCCACATCCAGTGAAAACAATCGTTTTGCACAAACGTTAGGGGTATCATGTGGTACCTTGGCAAAATCCATTGTTAACATTTGTACTTTTTCGTTTAAGTGCTCTGTTCCTTTGTCTCTGTAAACAAGATATAGAAAGATATTTGGATGAAGTAAAAATGATTTTCAAAAGAATAATACAGCTGATGGGTACACCGATATTTTTCTATATTATAATTTCAACTTTCGCTCATAGCAATATGTGCTGGTTGAAACATATTTGTAACTGTACCATAGATCAGCATTGCAGTGTAATGTTTATCTACTTTGGTAATAAATGTGATATTGATCAATGGAATTTGATGTATTTATTTCATTTCTGTTTTATACAGGTGTCTTCATGATGGTTGCTGGAGGTATAGTGGCTGGTGTGTTCTTAATATTTATAGAGATCGCTTATAAGAGACATAGAGGTCTAAAGGAGAAGGAATTAGAGCTCGCTAGAAATGCTGCAGATAGATGGCGTGTTAACATTGAGGTACGGTCTTTTGTGTTGTGTCATTTATACATGTAAATATACTGTATTTTATTTATGGTGTTCTAATTTTGGCTTTAATAATTCACAGTCAAAAATTTTCCACGAAAATTCGTACCACACATAAAAATAATATATATTTTAAAATCTTGACCTTATAAATCTTGACCTTACACCTTACAAAACCATGAAAATTTGAACCTGTGAAATTAAGCACATATTTAGTAGTATATTTTTAATAGCTTTCCTAGATAAAAACTGAATATGCCATATTTTAATGTCAGCATCCAATGTTCAAGTTCTATGTAGAAGTAAGAGGTATTACCATCAACTAAGTTGAGTTCTACTTCTTACAAGAAAATAGGCAGAATGTGCCTTTTAAACACATGATCAATATAATAAGATCCCAAGGCTCTGAAAGCTAAGGAATCAATACAAGTCAGCACTCTATTTTCTTTTAATTCTCAAAAGTCAATATACCACATACTTTGAGTTACTGAAGTTACAATATACATGTTGCCACATTGTCTTATTCATTAAAGTAATTTTTAGGATAATGATCCAGGCTTTAGATCAAAGATTCTGATAGACTGCTTACATGGCATTGTAGATTTGGAAATGAGTCATGCAACTTTTTTCTTACCTCCCCTTGTTATTGAATACAGTTGTTTATAGAAATTTGATAGGTTTTTTTTTTATTAAGATTTTATATTAAAATGTCTTTATAAATGAGTTACTTTATACTTATTATAAATTACCAAGACAAGTTTATATATTGTTGTCACTAATGATGTATTCACAGCACCTGTGTTCAATCTAGAAATTGCTCTTGTTCCATTGGTCCCAAAATAACAAATTTGTCCCACAAAAATACAGACTGTGGGCTAACCCTGGCATATCTTGCAGATATGAAGTTTGGATAAAATCCAATTCTATCCTTTTTCTCATTTGTTTTTCAAATAAAATACATTAAGTTATATTATAATGTAGACCCAAGGTTTGAAAACATGGCCACTATTTTTCAGGCCTGTGCCAGGACAATCCAATCAACGACATTTCTGGATTGAACACTGTAGCACTTTTTACTAACATTCACTGTGCTAATAAACATCACATTGATTTGAACAGTTTATTTATTGCAATTACTGTGCTAAAAAACATCACATTGATTTGAACAGTTTATTAACTGCAATTACTTCGGAATGCAAAAATAATGGGCTTCATCAATGTATCACATGGTATCTAATAATATGTGTTGAGTACTATCATTACTACTAGTCAGTATCAGTATTCCTTGATATTTTCACTTTTACATGGAAATTTCAAAATATCCAAACACGAAGAAACTGGTCCATGTCAAAACATCATCCCAAATTTAAAGATAAAACTGATAACTAGAAATAATGTTATGTGAATGAAACCATAATTTTGAACTCTGAGACATCATACTTGTACATGCACAATATTGTGATGTTGGCCATAAAACTTTTTGAGGATATGATTCCATATCCATTGTACTAGTATATCATATAGTAGTTTTGCACTAATGCTAATGGCTACCATGTGGTAAATTGGCAAGGGATTACTGAACCCTATCTTTAACACCCAAAATATAACATTATGAAAGTAACACTTATACCCTAGTGAAACAAACATTTTGCATTTTGTCTGAATATTTCTGAAACTATCTGAATTCATTGTGACACCAACATGTGTCTGTCTTCTGTATTCTGAATTTTGTCTAAAAAAATTAATCCATTTTGAAAATGTAAAAACATTCAAAATTCATACTTTTCAGAAAATTTCAGGCCTTAATGCCTATATAAGTGTTAAGTGTTCGTAACTGCTAAGATAGCTTCGAGTTACCCAGCTCAGAACTTTTCAGACAAACTTCAACTTTTTTCATGAGGGCACCATGCTGAATGAATGCATTTACTAACAGATCACATTCTTTTAACAAGTAATTAACTAAGATTTATATGTGTATCACCTTGCTTTATGACACTTTGATATGCTGTGCTTGAAAACATAGTAATTAATATCAAGTCACATTAACTTATATTTTGAATGAATATTTTAATAACACAGGGATTATTATTGCAAGATTCATTATTAGAAGATTTTATATTCCTGTCGCACTGGAAATGTTCTTTGAAATAATAGAAAGAAGATTTTCAGTATACCTCCCAACTTAAAAATTACTGTTAATGTTATGACTGAGTGAATTTCATCACCCTCCTGGCATGGATACTGTAGTGGCATGCAGATGGCATACTGTTCTGTAACATGCTTGAATGAATGCCGAGTGGTTAACGTAACAAGAATTCCACAAACTTCAACCATTTACATCAGCTGGATTGTTTGTGTTATTACTTAAATGTTATCCTAATGGAATGGAAGCCAGATCTGAAAATTGATGATTATTGTCAGAGATTAACGTCTTAATGTGGCCTTTCACCCAATATGCGAAGAGCATCTGAAAATTTGATAGAGTGACCTTTATATGACTAAGAGCTGCTTAAATGGAAGTAACAACTCAAGGTTAAAAAAATAACAACTGTTTTTGAAATGATCCATGATTGTCACCCTTCTATCGCTGAGTGGTTACTAACAGGCAATTGATGCTAGATCTGAAGATTTGATAGATTGACACCCTTTATATGACTAAGAGCTGCTGGAATAGAAGTTAAAAATTTACAACTGTTTTTGTAATGGTTCATAGGATAGCATGATTGTTGCCTTTCTATGGCTGAATGAATACTAACAGATGAAGCCTGCTATGCATGAGTGAATAACTTGAACAGAATATTAGAATAATATATACAGTAAAACTTCGATTCATCACCACCATTTGTTCGGTAAAAGTTTGGCGCTATAAATGGATTTGGCAATAAATTAAGGGAGGTGCATAAAGAAAAACATAAACAAAATGGATTTTGGGACTTCAAAATAGTGTGGCGATAAGAGAGTTGGCAAAGTTATAGAGGGGCATTATAACGAGGTTTTACTGTACATGCATATAAATGATGGTGACACCCTACAATGGCTGAATGAATACTAACTGATAACATACTGTCATGCTTGAACAAATACAAAGCTAGCAAAAACAAAAAAGCACTATAATTAACAAGTAACAAGCACATCCAGTCATGCTTGGATGGATACTGATTTAGCAAAAAGTGATAAAACTACATATCAATTCAGTCATGCTTGAATGGATACTGATTTAGCAAAAAGTGATAAAACTACATATCAATTACTTCTATGACAAAGTTATTACTGATTGACTACATCCTGTTGTGCTTGAGTGAACATGAACATTACAGACAGAAATCAGGCCAAGTGGTTGCTATCAACTGGTTCCTGTCATGTCTGAATGAATACATTATATTCTGACACAGATGGTTGGATACTAACAACATATTTAGTCATGCCTGAATGAATACTAAAAACATCATTTCCTACCACAAGATGGTTTGAGACTAACATCATATCCTGTCATGCCTGAATGAAGACTAAAAACATCATATCCTGTCATGCTTGAATGAAAACTAAAAACATATCCTGACACAGATGGTTTGAGACTAACATCATATTCTGTCACACCTGAATGAATACTTAAACATCATATCCTGCCATGAATGGCTTGATACCAACATTATATCTTGCCCTGCCTGAATGAATGCTTAAAAAATCATATCAGACACAGATAGTTTGATGCTAACATCATATTCTGTCACGCCTGAATGAATACTAAAACATCATATCCTGTCACACTTGAATGAATACTAAAAAACATCATATCCTGTCACACTTGAATGAATACTAAAAACATCATATCCTGTCACACTTGAATGAAGACTGAAAACATCATTCCTGTCACACTTGAATGAAGACTAAAAACATCATATCCTGTCACACTTGAATGAAGACCAAAAACATCATATCCTGTCACACTTGAATGAAGACCAAAAACATCATATCCTGTCACACTTGAATGAAGACCAAAAACATCATATCCTGTCACACTTGAATGAAGACCAAAAACATCATATCCTGTCACACTTGAATGAAGACTAAAAACATTCAAGAAATAAAACATATTCTGACACAGATGGTTTGAGACTAACATCATATCCTGTCACGCCTGAATGAATACTAAAACATCATATCCTGTCACACTTGAATGAACACTAAAAAACATCATATCCTGTCACACTTGAATGAATACTAAAAACATCATATCCTGTCACACTTGAATGAAGACTAAAAACATCATATCCTGTCACACTTGAATGAAGACCAAAAACATCATATCCTGTCACACTTGAATGAAGACCAAAAACATCATATCCTGTCACACTTGAATGAAGACCAAAAACATCATATCCTGTCACACTTGAATGAAGACCAAAAACATTATCCTGTCACACTTGAATGAAGACTAAAAACATCATATCCTGTCACACTTGAATGAAGACTAAAAACATCATATCCTGTCATGCTTGAATGAGAAATAAAACATATTCTGACACAGATGGTTTGAGACTAACATCATATCCTGTCATGCCTGAATGAATACTTAAAACATATCCTGATGCAGATGATTTGATACTAACATTATATCCTGTCATGCCTGAATGAATACTAAAACATCATATCCTGCTATGGATTGTTTGATACTAACATCTTATTATCCTGATACAGACATTTGGGTACTAACAACAGATTTAGTCACACCTGAATGAATACTAAAACATTATATCCTGTCAAGGATGGCTTGATACTAACATCATGTATAGACATGCTTGAATGAATACTAAAAACATCATATCCTGTCACGGATGGCTTGATATTTACATCATATCCTGATACGGATGGTTGGATTCTAACATGCTTCACCATATATATGCATGTGGTAATTTTAGATATTTTGTCAACATTGAAAATGATCAGCTTGGTGTATATACATTTTCAGAAAAGGAAGAAACTACGAGAAACATGGGGAATTATAAGATCTATGAAGGAAGATGGAGATGGGACGCCGGCTGATCATGCGGTAGTACAGGAAACAAAAAATGTATAGATGGATGCTTAGGCCACTGAATTAATTTTATAGTTTTATGTCAATGCTTAAAGACATGTTAACCAGATCAGATTATGCAGTGTCACAAAACTAATTAGTTTACAATTTTTGTTCAAGTTTTGATGATCACAAGCCTTACACATTACTATGTTTGTCAATTTGTCATTTTGTTGCAGGTTGTATTTAGGTAAAGTAAGCATACAATCTTTTTTTTCAAATTTTCGAAATTCCCTTACTTTTACTTTACCTGATCTAGAAAGGAAGAGCAAAGCAGATACATGTTATTTATTATGAGTAATTCTTGCTTGTATTTTAATTCAATTCATTGCTACACACACACACACACACACACACACACACACACACACACATATATATATATTATACCTTGGTTTATAAACAATAACTTATCATCAACCAGTTTAAATGATGCTTGAGATACTATTATATGCTGATAAAATATAGGTCATGATCAGATAAAATATAGGTCAAGGTCAGATAAAATATAGGTCAAGTTAAGAAGTTAAGATAAAATCTAGGTCCTGTACTATTTTGTTATATGTTATTTATTTTTAAATTATTTTGTTATTTTGTGTTGTGCCAAGTTTAAACCTCTTTATTATATAATGCTCAAGTTAATATGCTCATTATATCTATGCTACCAATCAGGAAATTTTTGTATTTATTTTACAATTGCTATAGTAACACATTTAACAAGACATGAAAATCAAACTGTTGAGAATATTTTATTTTGGTATAATTCACCAGCATCTATTGTGACCATCATCCAACAAAGTGTAAATAAAAGTATGCATTATCGTGAAATAATGATTTTTGCAGAATATGTACAAAAAATAAAAGTATGCAAAATATGGTTAAATATTGATTTTTGCAAAATAGATGTGAAAATTTAAAAAAAGTAAGCCAATATGGTGAAATAATGTTTTTTTGCAGAATTTATGTGAAAATAAAAGTATGCAAATATCATGAAATAATAATTATTGTAAAAATAAATAATTATTGCAAAAATAAACTGATGCTAAAATTGCCTGATTTACAGTATGTGGTGTTTTTTGTTTTTTTTTTTTGTTTTTTTTTTTTTTTTTTTTTGGGTTTTTTTTTTTTTTGATAAATTTTGCCTTTGTTTTTGTTCCTCCAACTGTGATAGGTTATTTTACTATGTTCTTTACAGACATCACATTTAATGTATTTCATTGGTTTTGCCTTTATCTGTGCCATTATTTTGATCACCTGTGTATGTATATTTAATCCTTATGTTTTGATGTACAATCCATTTGTTTATTTGTTGCTAATATTTTTTAAAATGTAATAAATCTTAATTTTCATTTTTAAAATACTTTTGTGCAATAAAAAAAAATTACATCTAGAAGAAGAAAAATTTAGTTGGTTATTTTTATGTTGTGTAAAATAAAATTTTATAAATTTAAGTTTTTATTGTTTTTTGTTTTTTAAAGTGCATACAATGTATTTTTTGTTCGTATTTGATTTTTCATTACATTACAACATTTACTTTGGTAAAAGTAGAATATTTTCAATGACGAACAGCAACTGTAGTGAAGCAATATTAGGAATGGAGTTTGCAAAGTTCAGGTGTGCATTTGTGCTAAATTTGACATAAATTTTAAAACTTTGACTTAAAAGTGGACCCTTGGTGATAAATTAAGCGACTATTCAATCTTCAGTGTGAAAAAAAACTTCGATATAATATTGGAGTCATTGGTGTTGGCATTGGTCCACGTAATTTCCACATAGTCTGAGTAACAGAATCATTTAAAACAGGAATTTAACATACCTTCATAACCATGACAACAAACAACAAATATATCATGTATTTTGTTTAATAGTTTGAACATATATCATACAACAAATGTAAAATGTTTCATTACTATATATGTTATGGTGACAAATTGCACATGTTCCAGTTGATTTAGCACCTAAGATGTAAAGGCCTGTGCAGTTTTAAATTAGCACTCACCCACAAAATGTTAGTCATGACCCATGTAAGTTTACACATCTCTTGGAAATTTATTTTCTTGGATGGTTTTGATCATCTGCACATACTTTCATCTGTCAGTTGATGCATTATCTCGGTTTCCATAAATTTAAAATAATTAGTAGCCAAATTTCCAAAATTTGTGAAAATATAGTCCTTTTTAAAAAATTTTTTCACAAATTTGCTAAAATAGGCTACTTTTTGAAAGAATTCCTTAGAAATTAGTAGCCAATGCCGGTTTTGGCTACCAGGAATGGAAACATAGATTATAATTATCTATATCATGGCCGGTAAGGCAACAAAATAATCATGAATGCTAATTGCTACATACCCATTGAAAGTGTATAAATTTCTACAACATCTGTAGCTGGTGTCGAGATATTTTCTTTAAGTGAATGATTCTTTTCCTTTCACCTAAAACACAATTATTTTCATTTATTTTAGATAAACATAAAATATATTGTTGTACAGCGTTACACGATAGTGAATGCGTCATTTTCTATCGCTTTCTTCCAAGATATCGAGCTTCTTTGCTATGAAATTATAAGATATGAGTACACCTGGAAATAGTGCGCCTGGTAAATGAGCGTGAAAGAAGTATATCTGTTTTATCGTGAGATATGTATTCTTAGACGGGTAATGCATTTGGTTACATATGCACATTTGGAATAAATTTTCGGAATACATTTCGGAATCTAGTAAAATATTGCGACGTGATGCATCTAATAATTTCTGCAATTTGGCGAACTGATCTCATGTTTACAATAAAAAGTAGTCCGAGAAGTTTGTGTCCTATGATGTAAAATCATAACTTTTTATGAAATGAACAGCAACGGCAGGTTGATTTAATTAATTCTTCGTGAAATCTATGGAAATTTAAATTTATCTCTCTATCCGAAATTACAAAACGATCGGGTACAACTTTTTTTAAAATTTTAATTACTGATTGTCTTTTTCATATATTTATGAAATTATTATTTTCTACCATTTAATTCAGCAATACATGGTTTGGTACATTGTTTCTTTTTCCAAAAAAAAAAAAAAAAAAAAAACATCTGTCGGACTATGCATAGATCCCCTCCCCCCACCTAGTTGGTGTCTGGCTCTGTGATACATAAGCGTGTGTTTTAGACCTTTAGGCCACCAAGACTTCAGTGTACAGCATATAATAAAAGATCACAAATCTGTATATATATATAGAGTTATACCCCCTTTATGTAGGGATAGACATGTGAGTCCCTTTCGGACTATTCTAATTCTCCTTGTAATTTTGCAATGAATTATGAATTACATGTAGGTTGTATCTGTCCTATTTTAGGAACCAATAAATGATTTATTTTTGTCAAAAAAGAAAGAATATTTACCATAATTTTGAAATTTTATTTTGCAGAAAAGACGTACACTGCGACAGACCCTACAAAGACAAAGGGATGAACAACTTCGTGTAAATGCTCATACACCAGGGAAACTAATGACGACAGAGGGTAACAATGACATGAACCTAGGTGAAGGTCATCACCCTGGACACAGGTTATCCTACACAGAAGCCACAGGAAGTAAACTGTATGCTCCACCAGCGAACCAGGCAAACCCATCTTCCACTCGGTCGGTTACCATAAACAACCCAGCTTATTCTGGCCGGACCCCAGATGATAACTTTGTGTAATAAATCCACTACAAAATAATTTTTTTATAGAAGCAATATTAAATATTAGGTAGATTGTAACACTTAATTGTTACAAAAAACAGATTTAAAAGAGTTTTGAATTACAATTTTAATTTGTTGCGTAAAATTGTCATTACATGACAAATCTGAAAGCTATAGGCAAACAACATTGACCTGCCAACTGGACCTTTAATTTAAATATTTATGATTGATCAGTTATAATATTTTTGTATAGAGTACATGGGTGATTATTTTGTCGATATTATGGAGAATTGTATTGTCTTTGTATTAACTGTGAAACTTAACACTACCCATGTATTGAGTGAGTCACCGAATATGATTATTCCTAATAAAAGGTCAAACGAGAAGGTCAGTGTTGTTTGCCTAGAAAGGAATATTGTTGATACATGTGTGTATACTTGTATATAGGTTGATGAAGGATTTAGAATATTGATGTATTGTATAAGAATTATTACTTGGAGCCAATGAACTCATATTCATTGAGAAATAAACTGGATCAGATTATTTGTTATGAGGAATACTCTACAGTTATTTTGATTGTGAAAATATGAAATATGATGTTGAAATTATTTGTTTCTTTTGTTCTTCTTTACTCAAACTATATTTGTTGCTGTATCTTTTTTTTGTGCCATTTATACATGTAATGGTTAGTTAATGTAGTTATACAATACGAAGTCAAAAATAAGATATCAAAATATAGAAAAATTCCAAAATCACAAATTCATATAATACTCATTACTGATCTGGTACACTTTGACACTGGCTGGACTACAAATAGCAAAGGACCAATTTGGAACACCATGACATGTGACTGGTCAACAAATAGAGGACCAATTTGGTTCACCATGACATGTGACTGGTTTACAAATAGCAAGAGGACCAATTTGGTACACCATAACATGTGACTGGTCTACAAATAGCAAAGGACCAATTTGGTACACCATGACATGTGACTGGTCTACAAATAGCAAGAGGACCAATTTGGTACACCATGACATGTGACTGGTCTACAAATAGCAGAGGACCAATTAGGTACACCATGACATGCGACTAGTGTATAAATAGCAGAGGACAAATTTGGTACACCATGACATGTGACTTGACTACAAATAGCGGAGGACCAATTTGGTACACTATGACATGTGACTAGTGTACAAATAGCAGAGGACCAATTTCATACCCCATGACATTTCGCGGGTTTACACAACAGAGGACCAATTTCATACCCCATGACATTTCACGGGTTTACACAACAGAGGACCAATTTCATACCCCATGACATTTTGTGGGTTTACACAACAGAGGACCAATTTCATACCCCATGACATTTTGTGGGTTTACACAACAGAGGACCAACTTCATACCCCATGACATTTTGTGGGTTTACACAACAGAGTACCAATTTCATACCCCATGACATTTTGTGGGTTTACACAACAGAGGACCAATTTCATACCACATAGCAGCGGACCAATTTGATACCCCATGACATGTGGCTGGACTACACATAACAGAAGACCAATATCATACCCCAAGGTAGCTTTTTGGTCTCCTTTTCATTGGTCTATTTTAAAACTCTCAATAGGTATGTGCTGTGCACACACACACACACACACATATATATACACACACACACACACATATACACACACACACACATATACACACACATATATACACATATACACACACATATACACACACACACACACACACATATACACACACACACATATACACACACATATGACTTTATTATTCTAGTCGTACAATGGTTAGTGCATGTTAAAATCTTTATTAATATAAGCTTTACATTTATTTTAGTATAGAGTTTTTAATTTTACATGTTTTTATTCATTTCCATTATAAATTTTTGTTATCTTTTGATTATAAAGCAATTTATTGTTAATACTTGCATTTTGCTAATAAAAGTTTTATAAAATATTTTCTTTTTGTTTTATTATTGACACAGGTTGTTTATTGAAAATAGATAGAAGGTTTGATTGATTGATGGAAGGTTTGTTTGATTGATTGGTTTATTTGTTCATTTATTGTTTCATTGATGGATGGATGGATTGCATTTCACACCCCAGTCCTGATTATTTTCATTATATCAAGTTATCACCAGGTACAGGTCATTCAGTAAGTTCAGTCACTAATGTTTATTCAATATTTTTTTAGAAAGGCATATCTCTTGCAATACTAAATTTGAATACAAAAAGTTTTTTTTAATATAAGCCAAAACTTAACATTTTTATGGATATACTTGTAGTAAATTAGTACAGTCATACACACTGGGCACCGTATGTTTTAAGAGACTGGTTTGACTGCAATCTCTACCTCAATTGAGCTAGCACCTGAGTGCACCCTAGTACAAAACCGAGATGAGTATAATCTACGCTGTCAGACATGGTCAGATCAGAGTACTCAGATAGATGTGATCTGGTCGGCACTAACACCATAGTGCAAATAATTAATATTGTCCCATACAAGCCGAAGACCTAGTAAAAACTCATATTGATTGATATATCTGACATGGATTGTTATGTTTGTTTTTCATACTTCGGGTGACTATTTTGGCGGCCACCTTGAAAAATGACAGCCTGGTGGCCATTTTGGATTTTCAATTGGCCAATTGAGTATCCCTTGAGGATCATTTCAATGATTTGTGCCAAATTTGATCCTTGTTTCATCATTTGCTCGCCTTTTCTGTTATCTGCTCCATTATGAGTGTCGAACTATTTAATTCAACAAATAGCATATTGCGTATATTTTTCAACAGGACGATTTTATGATGCTTACACAAATGAGGACTGTGATTTACTTTGATTAGCCTTTGTCTGCATCAGACAAACGATTGGTTACTGTCATTTAACCATGACAAGTGCGAAGTCATTCGCATAAGGAACAAGCGAAAATCATAGAATATTCCATCCACGGACAAGTACAAGCAGAAAAAATACATGGGAGTAACTATAGACACCCAACTTACATGGTACAGACATATTGACTCTAAATCTATCCCCAAACAGTGGATAAACACCACTGCTGTTCTGCGTAGAAACATACCTACATATTCCATATGGAAGTCACAACCATGGCTGTTCTAGACCTTGGTTAGAGTATGCTTTGAACAACGGCCTAGCACACACACACACACACACACACACACACACACACACACACACACACTTTAACATCAACCAGTAGTGTACACATTCCGTACTGAATACTCAAAAAGCTAGAAGACAACATGGCAAGTGGTAAGTGATCGTGTTGTACAGTAAATTAGCGTAGTCGTCACAGCTGAAACATACTTGCGGCCTACAGGAGTCCCTGGTACAATACTGCAGTGCAAACTCATCGAAGTTGTCCTTTCTTCATTAGGAAGCTGGACTCTGGAAAAACCAACCAATTAAGCCACTGGATAGAGGCACAGACAAGTCCTTCAAGGCCATATTTTCTATTGTAGCCAGTAAAACATCAGAACTATGTTTTATCCTAGATAAGAATAATTTTAACTCTATGTTGCTTTTTTCTTATTTGTTTTTTTTGGGCCCTCCCTTATGTATGTTTATTATTTTGCTGTGCAAATATGTTCCAGAAGAACCAGGTACATTATTATTATTATTACATAGGCGTAGGAGGGTTTTTAATATTGGGGGGGCCAAACCGAAGCCATGTCTTATGTCGTGCCGCAGGTACGGCCTCGTGCCTATGGCACGAGGCGGGGAGAGTATGAGAGGGGTGCTAAACCCTCGCATAGGTGGGGGTCCGGGTGGCCCCCCCGGAAAATTTTCAAAACTAAGTCCTGTCTAGACGCATTTTCAATGTATTGTGCATCGTTTTGATAGGTGTAAAATGCTGTGATATCAAGGCAAGATTATAAAAAATAACCGTATGACACAAGTTCCATAATCACCCCTCATTGGAGATGGATATCAGAGGCTGATCCATAATTTTAGAAAGGGGCGTATAATGTGAGATTTGAAGGCTCGAACCTTCTAGGGGGTACGGGGGCATGCTCCCCCGGAAAATTTTGAAAAAGTGGCGCAAAAATCCTGCATTCTGGTGCAATCTGAGCTGAACAATATGTATTATTAGCGACATAAAGGGGGGTGCGTATTCCCCCTACGCCCCCCGCTGAATCCGCCACTGGATATGGGGTACCCCGGAAAATTTTGACGCCCTTTTACAAGTATAATGATGAAATTGATAATTGATGGTTACCAGATGGACATTCCTGTTAAAGCTCTTGTTTTTTTTTTCTTTCTTTTTTAGCATGATACAAAATTTCACACAATATATTGCGGGGGCCTGGCCCCCCCTTCTCTGACATCTGGACATTGGGTGGGGGTGGGGGGCCGGCCCCCGCTGCCCCCCCCCCCCCCTGCTCCTACGCCTATGTATTATTATTATTAATTATAACAAGAAGAATTTTATAAAGTAGAAGTTTTATAACGTCCAATCAAGATTCTTCTGCTGATATCGAGACAAATCTTTTGATGGTTAAAGAGATATAAACACACACATTTTGGCTAGTGAACTGTCACGTGCCATTTTTTTTTCTGTTTTTACATAAATCAATTTTATTTACCTTTAAAATAGTGCTAGATAGACACAATTCGCAGCAAAGAAAATTTACGCAAATGAAGTATTTATTCTTGTGAAAATGGAACCGGTGGATTTTTTCTATCAGATCAGTATATTCACCAGACGTAATTTTAAGTACCCCGTATTGTACCCACAGATAAACTCCGAAAACTTGTTTTATTTTTAAACTATGGGGAAACCAAATTAAATGTTTATGACACGACATATCATGGAATGGAGTGTTGACTAGATGGTCTTTGTATTGAGTTGGTAAGTTTTTACTGATTTTTTCCTTTTATTTAACACTTTCTGGAGCAGCGGCTCGTCGTGATATCGTCATGGGAACAAGACTCGACTCTGATACAAATCCCGTACATACATAAGATGTAAATAATATGTATGTATTTGGAATAATAACGTCAACTGTTTGTGTTCTTTTTGAAAGAATTTTATAAAATTAAGTCTTTGATGATTCAGTTATATAATATATACTGCCGAATGTACACAGTCAAAGTATTTTCGTTGTTATCTCTTCTGTATATACATGGGGCTTTAATATTGAATTCAGGTAATCTTTCACTGATTGGTAACCCTACACCCACCCATCCACCCCCACCCCCCAACACACACCGCCGCCACCACCATCAACACCACCACACATGTAAAATTATAAAATTATCTTTGACACAAACGTTCAAAATTATTTTTATTCAATCAAAATCAATTATTCGTATCACTCTGCAATATGCTCAATGGACCACTGTCTGTACATTAACAAGGATGGTTGAAGGCCGTCCACATTTGTAGAATAACTACACCACTGTGCATTGACTCCAGTGCCCGTCCGAAGTAGAGGAGTTTAGACCCAGTTTCCCTAGTTCTTTGTATTGTCATGTCTACCATTTTTAAAATGTACTGAATGATATTTTTAAATGGCATATGACAGTATTGTCGTGTTTGGCTGATTTATCATCAACTTACAAGTATTGTTTCGTGTTTTATTGCTTTGGCTGTTTTGCCATTAACTTGCATTGTTTCGTGTTTTTTATTCCGTTGGCTGTTTTGCCATTAACTTGCATTGTTTCGTGTTTTTGATTGCGTTGGTTGTTTTGTCATTAACTTGCATTGTTTCGTGTTTTTGATTGTGTTGGTTGTTTTGTCATTAACTTACAAGTGTTGTTTCGTGTTTTTGATTGCGTTGGTTGTTTTGTCATTAACTTACAAGTGTTGTTTCGTGTTTTTGATTGCGTTGGTTGTTATGTCATTAACTTACAAGTGTTGTTTCGTTTTTTTGATTCCGTTGGTTGTTTTGCCATTAACTTGTATTGTTTCGTGTTTTTTATTCCGTTGGTTGTTATGTCATTAACTTACAAGTGTTGTTTCGTGTTTTATTGCGTTGGCTGTTTTGCCATTAACTTGCATTGTTCCGTGTTTTTATTCCGTTGGCTGTTTTGCCATTAACTTGAAGTTGTATTGTTTTTTTCTTTGTTGCGCTGCTTTGCTTCATCTATTATCGTCGGACGACTGAAACCACGCTAGAACAGAAGTAGTGGCAAATTAAAACCCATTCTGAAAAAATTAAATTGTGTGAAGGACAACACATGACGACGTTTTAAATAATGCGGTGCATACCTTAGCCCGATTTTAAACTTATCTTCAAAATTTAAATTGTGTTTAAGTGTATATATATAGTATATAATATTTCTTATTATCAATAACCGATCGCGTTAAATGTTTAAATTCTTTTATATACACTTGGGTTAAGGAAGTATATGTAATATAAAACTCATAAGACCAAATTTCTTTCAGTATAATATAGCTCTAGGAAGTCCTTTCGTACCGTATGTACATGTGGGAGGTCGTGAGTTCGAACCCCGACCGGGTCTAACCTAAACTTAAAAAATGGCAGTGACTGTTCTTTCGCCAAAAAATAAATCAAGATTTAGACATGAAAATCACGAGATCCCTCAGAAGAGATCTTAAAACAGATGTGCCGTGACACGTTAGACCCCCTCCTCGCACATTGTCCTAAGTGGGTCAAAATTTCTGTCACAGACGTCCCGATATAAGTGAAATATTCTTGACTGTGGCATAAAACCAGATTTAATCAATCAATCAATCAATCAATCAATCAATCAATCAATCAATCAATCAATCATTTCTTTCGTACCCCAAATGTTAGAAATTTTTTTACACCAAAACTGTTCATGTTTAGGCTTTGACAGTCAAAACTGAAAAATTCGGGGTTGGAGGGGATACTAATAGATGTCTTTCCCGTATTAGATTTATTAATCATTATTATTGTTATAAAAATATTATTTCAAAAATCTATTGCAATGTATTTCAATTTTTCAAATGTCAATCTGTATAAAGTGTAGACATTCTGTCGTCGATACTCGGTATTACGAAATGAGTTGAATTGATTAATGTTGTTTTTAAAAGGCCCCAGTCAAGATTATTTCACTTATATCGAAACGTTGCCAGTTGTAGGCAAAGTGCAGAAATTTTGCCTGTATGTTGGGATGATGTCATTATACGGCAGGGTTATTTATAGTGCCACGCCTTCCGTGACACGGGACCTCGTTTATTTTTAGACCCCATCCGAGAGAACCTTGACTCAACTCGTTGACTTTGATTTTGACTCGATACACGTGTACTGTGTTATTTATTGCAGCTTTTTAATTTTCTCTTTGGAGAACTTTTTTTCGAAAACAATCTTGGTTCTTGTGATATTTCATTTCATAGTCTGTTAGACGTTTCTCTCTTTTTCAACTACACCGGGTGCTCATTACAAATACACGAATCATGAAAGCATGTGAGAGGTTAGTTAACTCTAACAGGAGTAAAAAGAGGAAATATCTTTATTTATTTATTTATTTATTTAATTATTTATTTAGTAAAATGAATTATTATTATTATTATTATTATTATTATTATTATTATTATTAGATGTAAATGCACCCCCCTTGTATTTGAACTATTCTGTATATGTATTTAAAAATGAATTTTATGTATATCCAAAAAAACTACTTGCCTTTGTACACGTAAGTATGTCATGGTGACTGTGCATAGTAGTTTCATCATGAAATATATTATGTATTGGTATACAGCCAGTAGGTACCGGTTTTAAATCTTTACAGTTATTAGAGCTTTACGATGTTTACTTATCTCCCCTTTTTCAAATATTTAAACATTCTCTGAGGTTTCCTAAAGGTAAATTGAATAAAATGAAATTAATGTAAAGATACGTTATATTTTCACAACATTTAGAAATTTAGCTACTAATAATTTGAATTTTTTTGCACACACACACACACACACACACACACACACCAAAAAGTTATTTAAAATTATTTGCTCATTGTAACATAAAAGATTAAAATGTTATTATTAATCAATAACACTTTTCTTGGTAATTACTTTAATATAATTCGCTTATTTCACGGAATTGTGTTTGTTCAAAATTACATTTTAGGATAAATTTAAATCATATTTGTAAATGATCTTCTCACAATGACGTATTTGTCTTTTAATCTATTGCTATAATATACACATTACAAAATTATGAAAAAACTTGTTTTTATAACACACATTATCTCACTAGCATCGTCATATGTAGACTCAGATCATGAGCCACGTTATATTTTGTATGTGCCAGTTTCCCAGTCAGCCAATCTCTTCGTTTTGCAAATGCAGAAAACTAATTTTTTAAAAATATATCTTGCATTATGTTTATATACATGTATACTTAACAAAATTTTAATCTGTAATTAATTATTTGTAAATTGCTTTTTAGACTTTTTAGGCGGTGTTGACAGTATAAAATGAGTGGGTTTTACGGATACTTCAGACCCAAAGGTCAGTGACGAAATAAATTCACATTGTCTGGAATCTCTGGAATCATTAATTTTCATTGTTCTGGGAATAATTACCATTTTGTGGGTTGGTGCTCGCTTTGTATGTGGGAGGTCGTGTGTTCAATCCCCCGGGGGTGATCAAGTCTTTAAAATAGGAAGCGCGACTGTTCTTTCAATAAGCACTCGGTATTTAGAGGTCACGGGACTTAAAACAGACGTCACAGCAGAACGTCCTGAGCGCACTGCAAAGGTAAACATTTCTGTCACTTCATATATAGATGGGGACGTCTCGATATAAGTGAAATATTCTTGACTGGGACGTAAAACTTCATTCAATCAACCGTGGGGTAGTGAATAAGAGTTTAAGATAATTTTGTAGTATACATGATATATACAGTTTCGTTGTCATGTAAATTCGTGAGTCAGGTTATCTACGAAAACAACTAAAATTTGGACTCCAAAAAGATGAATTCACTGTTAGTTATACTCATTATCTTAATCGCTGTTTAAGACTACCCCGGCATATTTATTATGCTGCATGTAATATGCGTTCGTAATATATATATGTCAACTCATTGATTTTGAAAGGAACATGGTGAAATTGTATGTGTATGGAATATTCATACATAATATGCAGTGGACACACACACACACACACACACACACACACACACACACACCACGCTTGCTATAGTGCAAGCACATAAAATATACATTTAAGTAATAAAGCTAGCTAAGCAGAAGTTACCTACCCTTTCAGTCTCATAGCACCCGGCTTCACTTCCCTGGAGGAAGTGTACGTGCCTTTTTCAAAGTTTTTACTTTGCTGTTTTTATTATGATTTGAAAATAGATTGGTATGCTTCTTTTTGATATATACATTTGTCACCCTTCAAAGAAATTTCTCGCATAGCGATTGGTCAACTTGCCGGGGTACATGAAACAATGTTCGGAAATCTGCCGGGGTTTTTGCTGATTTTGAAATACCTGTGAGTTTTGCTGATTTTGAAATACCTGTGATTTTAGTTGACGAAACAAGAAACTTCAGAACACTTGTGGTCTTTACTGACTTCGAAATTCCTGTGTTTTTGCTGATAAACCAAACATGGATTTTTATAGACCCAAGAAGCGAAAGAAAACATGAATACAATACTGGCACACTTTTCGTTAAATGAAATATACATACAATCAATGAAAAGGGTGCTTAAAAGTGTCTTATTGTAAGGACCAGAACTGCAATAAAAAGCTGACCATCGCCTTTTATATGACGGGTCCGTTCCTAAGTTCTACAGAGGTTGTCGGCTTCTGATTAACCTTTTTTCTCCCTGATCTCAATATCTCTTAACCAGATTTCTTGACGAATAGTGCCCCTCACCCCCACGCAGTATATTTTTACCCTCGCAAACTAGTTTGAAGGTGTCTTGTGTATTTAAAACAATATCCTTTAACCAGATTCCTAGACGCATAGCTCCCCCCCCCCCCCCCCCCCCACAGTATATTTGTACCCCCGCAAACTAGTTTGAAGGGGTCTGGTGTATTTAAAACAATGTTCTTTGACCAGATTCCTAGACGCATAGTGTTCCCACGCAGTATATTTATATCCCTTATTGAAGGGGTATATAGGGATCACCATGTCTGTCTGTCCGTCCGTCCGTCTGTGTAAAATCATGTCTGGGCCATATCTAATAGCTGCTTTGGAAGACTGTCAAAAACTTCATATGAATAATCTTCATTGTTTTAAGGGTTGTGATTACTTTGAGCCAAGGTCATATAGGAAAGTTCAAGGTCGCAGGGAAAGTATGTTTGAAAATTGTTTCTGGGCCATATCTCATAGCTGCTTTGGACAACTGTCATAAAACTTATATAAATAAGCTTCATGGTCCAAAGGTGTGTTATGACCTTGAACCAAGGTCAAATCGGAAAGGTCAATGTCGCATTGTTTATTTTTAAATGCATGTGCATTCTATAAAGACCACCAAAGGGAACCAGAAACGTGACCTTTTTTGGCAAGTGGCCCAAATAAACAGGTTCAAACAATATTGGCATTGAGATAAATTCTGCGGTTTTTAAAAACAGGTGACTCTTACACAGAAATCTGTGACCTTTAAGGCAGGTTTAACTGTATATATGGACAGCTGGTTGTAAAACAAGCGGGGTGATTTGGACCCTCTGGTGGTACTATAATGACATCACTGAATATTTGCAACAGTGCTCATCCGAAGATTGTTATAACCAGTAGTCAATACATCTAACCTTTTATTACAGCTGCTGTTTCACAGCCAGACTTACGAGTCAACTCCGAAAATGAACGGACACAGAGACAAGGTACAGTTAGTTCAGTGTAGTAATTGTGTTTTTGTATGCATGTTTCAAGGTTTTTTCACTTCGATTGTGGTAATCAGGCCTACTTTTCGAATCACTCTTTTGTGACTTTGTCTTTGAATCACGCTATGTTTCCATGGAAAATCCAATAAACTTTAAAAAAAATTAATACGGGTATTTTACACTTACTTTTAAAGCCTCTTCATTACAGGAAATTGCCATGCGCATCTGCGATTAGCCGGTAGAATATTTCTGCACAGATAAGCTGTTGCCGTTACAGGGATTTAACATGTTGCCAAATTGCAGATCCTTTTACGCATATGACGTAAAACGTCACACCTAGGACATCTCTTCCGGTGTTAACATCACGTTTTACTAATGTAAAATCCCCATAGCCCTAATGTTGTCCTTTCTATAGAAATACTTAATCACAAACGCGAACTAGCATACAGATACGACTAGGCATAAGTAAGTGAACGATATCAAACATTTAAGTTTTTTGGTTGTCTATCGTAATTCACAGTCACAGAAATAGTGATTTGGACAGTGAATTGTGACTACACAGACGAAACAACCGAACTCGGGCAAGGATATTAGTTACGCAGTGTGTTGGTGACATAATATGGTTTATAGTGTTAGTAAACGTCATATGGGAAAGGGTGAAGGCCGAACACAGATATGAAATATGTGAGATATGGCGTGTTTACTATCTAGCGACCACCATTGACACCGATCAAGGGTAATTACTCTCTTACTGACTAGACATGGAACATGCTTGACCCTAGGTTACCACATTGTTAAATGAAATTCACAAAAACAAGTGAGAAGATTCAACCTAGACGTTGAGGTGCGTTGATCCGTAAATTTGGACGGCACTTAAGACCATTTCTAGACCATGAGGATAGAAAAAGACCAATTTCCTGTTTGAGTTTGAATATTTGTAAAAAAAAATGTATTTAGTAGTATTTTTGTAAAACCAAGTTTCGTGTAACTAACCGTGTTAAAGTTGAAATTATCGCCTATTGTGTTCTAGTGAGGGGGTACATGACAAAGAGTCGTATCAAACATCAGTATGAATCGAACGGAATTCAATGCTTAAATAGAAACATTTCTTTTTGTCACCGTTAAAGATTTTCATGGGTTTCTTTCCGATGCCGCCATTGGCCGTTTTAACACATAGTCTAAATGGATAAAAAAAAATTCGACTAATCCTTATTTATCATTTTACATTTAAAGAGAAAACCAGCGCGTCAGATGAAAATCTCGGTAACTCTCAGCGATGGTACAGCCGATTGAATCCACTGAATCTTTTTTCATATTTTAAACAAACATTATCACACCAAAGTTTACAAGGATCCGAAGAGGAGGAGTCTAATCCAAACGGTAAATTGTCTTTAATGAAACTAACTGCAAAGCTAACTAGTTTTCAACACTTCTACATAGAAACAAGCTACTTGCAGCTTCTACTACTTGAAGAATCTAGAAAAAGACTTTCATTTAACTTTTTTGGCAAACACACGGGTTGAACTGATTCTGAAAGATCGAGGATGGATTGGTATGTTTGTCTTTGAGATATATCTTCAAAATTCTGAGACGTGTGTAACTCCTTAAGTACTCTAAACTCTCATTAAATTTACCAAATATATGTCTTTAACGTTCAATTCTAGTATTGGGACATTTTACTCATTTTGCAAAGCATAACCCTTACTCTTGATTTTAAAACTTAGAAATGTCTCTTATAATTTCTGCAGCCTACTCATCAGGAAGACAATCCTCAATGTTTTTCTAACCATGGCTATTATTTATATTATGTTTACTAATAATTTCTTATTTTGTTATCATTAAATATTATAAAACATTCCTTTATAGTCATACAGCTGCAATGTTCCTACTTGTCTAATTTCTAGCTTGTAGCAAACAAATTCAAAATGCGACGATACAGATAGTGAAAAATGATGACACGTGTACAACGGACGCAAATGGAATTATTTTGTTCACAAGCAAGGATATGGTCTCTAATAAAACCAAAGGTAAAGTCTTAATTTCACATTAAATTGTCACACTTCCACCAACTTTTGTTCACCTGAATTAAATAATAAAGTTTAATCGTGTTAATTATTTGATAGACATGAAATAACGTTAAAATACTTTAAAAAAAACCGACCACAATAGAAGAAATACACTGATAACATTGATACACCTTAAACAGGAGAAGCAGGTATATGTCCTGCATAGCAAAAGCGAAGTTTACAATAGAAAAATCGGCACGTCATGGTTGTTATAGCTAGCGTAACATAAGGCGCTTTCTCTTCACGTGTTTCACTCCATTTCAATGAAAACTAATGAGGAATCCTCTTTAAATCAACTATGTAGATTTATACAGCAATGCATCGCAAAAGCTTGAGCGGCTAGTAATATATAAATTTGGAACGAATACATGTGCTTGGCAACAACCAACGTGACCTAGTACAAGACATTCAAGTCAATGATAAAATAAATAAATATTATAACACTATAGGCCATTATGGGGCCATTGATTATAAAATTTCTAAATTGGATGGTCACTGGATCAAATATTCAACATGTGGATTACTGGTAAGAACTACTGAGTCCGAAACAGTTTAGCTTGCTGTTGAACCATGGAACCATAAACATCTGTCTTAAAATGTCTTAAGTCAAGAAAGAAAAACAAACAAACAAACGTCCCTTCTATGTAATTTATAGAATTTAATGTATAATAATAAGTATATTAGCTAAATGTATTTTTATATGCATCTCTGGTACTTTTCAGATTTTTACAGATTTCCCTTTCAACGAAAATCTAACAAACCTGAGACTGGAGATTTTAAGAAGATCAATAAAATTCGTAAGTGTTATTAACTATTTTTTTTTGTAAAAATATGTTGATTTTCTGAAGGAAATAATTTCATGTAATGAATAAAGGAATAATTCACCAAATTATACAAATTATCAGATGAAACCTTCGGTATCAGGAATATTTAAGACGATGTTAACTTTATTATGACCGCCTTAGCAATATGTTCCGTGTTATACTCCCGGATTTTGTTTTAATGTGGTAGTAATTCTGCTTGTAATCCATAACCGCTTGATTACGTTGAAGTAACTCTTCCGATACACCCCGCCTCACTTTCTTTGTGGAAGGTACACGTGTAACTTAATATGCCAATTTTCAAAGTTTTTTATCTGTAGCATATGTTTATGATTTATACATGCACTGGTATGTTTGTTTTTTTTATTACTGTCACTTAATGATCAGTAAAATGATACGAGAAAAAAGTCCTTTCAATGTATAGGCTTATCAGGGTCCTCAAAAGTTTTATAGGAACATGCTCTTTCATTCTCATTTTTATTACACAAGGCAGGTGTAGCTATCTAAACAGTAGGTGCATTATTGCCCTGTTAGAACTTCACGTGTGCAAGTTTCTAAGTTTAAACTTCCACTAAGATTGTGATTTTTGGCATACATGTAGATGGGTATGTTTTGATACAATGTATTTCTTGGCTTGTAGGTGAAGGTCTTTTGAAAGATCAGATATATTTTAGTGATGATTGTGGCACCAAGGTTATCCATGTTCAAGTGGATATTGGCTTTATACCTCAAGCTGTGACCAAAGCTTTAGAGAAAACAGAACTACTTACTACAGTAGAGGTAGTCTTCCAAAAAACAGGTTAGTAGCTCAACAGTGCAGAAAACAAGTTGAAAAAAGACACTTCAATACTATATCTTTCTTCTTATCGAAGTCATAAATCAATGCCATATATCAGTATTTTTCATATTTTTGCCGCACCAGAATATATGTACATGTATTTACAATTTTGCAAACAAAAGAAAAAATTATATAAACTCCTGTTTTATTTCACAGACAACATCATTAGCTACTCAGAAGAAATATGTAAAGCCGTGATGGAATTTTGTCAAAAAGGTCGATGCAAGTGTGAAAGAACGATTATTTTTGATGTTCGAGACGAGGAAAAATTCGTGAATTTAAAGGAATTGGTCAACAATTACGATGAAGGTTGGTATTTATTACTTAACTAGACTGCCGTCTCGGAATAGAATTCTTCATCAGTCATTCTTGGACTGTGGAAATATCATTAAGGTTTCGTAATAATAAGTATTAAAGGGCCAAAATGTATTTTACCATGCGCATCAAAATATTTACTTATGATGTATACTTGCGTTTCAGATTTATTTTCCCCTTATATTATAGTTTATTTAGATTTTTAAGAACACATTTCCTTATTGTTTGTGTTGTTTCATGCTCTAGAAGGTCGTTTCGAAATAAAATTCCTCATCAGTCATGCTCGAACAAAAATGTGGAAATCCCTATATTTTTAAAAATATTAAAGAAAGAAAAATAGCAATGTATTGTACCAATATTTCCCAATATAGAAGCAACTAAAATACAAACGTTTTGTTACACTTACAGAATAATTATTCACTGTGGTTAAAAAGAGTTACCAATCAAAATTATTTAAACGCTAGTAATATTCTAGACTACATCCGTCGTTCTTAGATAATCTGTTTGATTGTAATACTTTGGGTGAAATGATCGCAGTGATTTTGGTGAATGATATAAAATATTTTGTTCAGCACATGTATGTATGGGCGTGTATGAGTGGTTCCACTAAAAGTATTCAATGGAAATTACAGGCTTTTTGGTAAAAAATTATTAGCGATACTTATAGTTCATAAAAAACACAAACTTTCTTAATATCTTTTTTATTTGGCTAAAGTTCTGAATGTGCTAGACTAAAACGGTTAAAAGTAGTTGTTTTAACTGAGCCAACGAAGCAATCTGCTGGTGCGGAAGCGATAAAAATTGTTAGCGCATCTATAAAGAATAAAAGTTTTTAGACCAGAGATCCGGAAATGAAACAGTTGGTAGAACAAATCAAATGGAGTGATATGAAAAAAATTAAACAAAAGTATGAGGGTAAAATTCATATAGAACATGACAAAAAGATACACATGGTCCATTTGATATGTACTAGCGACATTCAAAGCGAAGTCATGGCATGGTTTGATGAACAGAAGGAACTTAAAAATGTTAAAATGAGAAAATTTAGAAATGTATAGTACCAAATATAGAAGCAACTAACGTACAAATTTTTTTCAGTCATATAATAATAATTCACTGTGGTTAAAAAGAATTACCAATCAAAATTTCTTCAAACGCTAATAATTTTTTAGACTAATCCGTCGTTCTTAGATAATCTGTTTGATTGTAATACTTTGGATGAAATGATCGCAGTGATTTAGGAGAATGATATAAAATTCCTTGTTCAGCACATGCATGGGCGTGTATGAGTGGTTCCACTAAAAGTATTCAATGGAAATTGCAGGCTTTTTGGTAAAAAAATATTAGCGATACTCATCAAAAAAAAAAAAAAAAAAAAAAAAAAGTTCTACATGCGCTGGATTGTCATTCATTTTCATTGCTGTAACTAGTTTATACATTTTGTTCATATATGTATGAATATGTAAAACCATTTTGCAGATTGTTTGGCCGAAGATATAGAATTAAGAAGTGAAGTACAACGTGTGGAGGGAGAGCACATTATTAAGCTGCGATGCAAAGCTTTCATTGATAGAATTAATATACAGCAAGGAAAAGATTACAGCTTCACGATAATGATGTAGTAAAATGGCAACACATTTGCAAAAAAGACATGGTAATCTCAAGCAAAGATTAGAAGAAGAAAAACAGTGCGTAGTAGAACAACTAAATATTTCAATCATTGAAGTCAAAGCTATTACCCCAGTTTGTTCAAAAAATCAAATGAAAAAATGGCGAAACGAGATCGCTGGGTTGATAACAACGATGATATCAGATCTAAAAGTAATGGTGTACGATGTTGACCCAGATATTTTAACAGAATTGGTTGCAAATTTGGTCCAGCACGACAAATTTAAACGTCTTCCTCTGAGTGTATCTCCAAACACAAAACATGGAGGCCTAGTCTTATGTGGATTTGAAAACGATCTGACGGAAAATGTTGACAAAATTATACGCGAAACAGTTAGGCAGGCAAAAGAGAAACAAGAAAGCGTGTTTTCTCAGAGAAAATGTCAGTTGCTAGTTATGAGATTGTAAACAATTCAGATTCATTACAAAATCTGAAGACGCAATGTTCAGAATTAGAAGTGTCATACAGTACGTCACGCGAACAGCTTGAAATACATGGAACCCACAAGTCAGCACGAAAATTTAGTGAGACTATAGCCAAATTACTCACCAGTATTCACCGTTCTGAGCTGAATATTTCACCTCAGAAAAAACGGCTACTTCTTCATAGGCAGACGCAAGAGTTTATTCACCATCAATTTCAAATCAACGGATTGAATTCTTCTATCGATATTCTGAAGGACACCAATCCCAATTCGAACACAGAACGGTTAAAAGTAGTTGTTTTAACTGAGCCAACGAAGCAATCTGCTGGTGCGGAAGCGATAAAAATTGTTAGAGCATCTATAAAGAATAAAAGTTTTTCGACCAGGGATCCGGAAATGAAACAGTTGGTAGAACAAATTCAATGGAGTGATATGAAAAAACATTTAAAACAAAAGTATGAGGGTAAAATTCATATAGAACATGACAAAAAAATACACATGGTCCATTTGATATGTACTAGCGACATTCAAAGCGAAGTCATGACATGGTTTGATGAACAGAAGGAACTTAAGCTTAAGAAAGAGGTATTAGATTTAGAGCTTGACAAATTTGAGTATCTTAATAAGTGGCATAGAACCGAACTGAACACTTTAGTTAAATCGCATGGGGTTGCAATTTCAGTGAAGCAACCATATGTGAATACCGGCCAAAGTAAACCAATGTTTATACTCAAAGGTTCCGTTGAAGAAATGAAAAAGGTTATTTCCTACATAAATGATGACTTGTTCAAAGATATTATTACAAAACCATTGATGCTCACAGAGTTCTCAAAGTTAAAATTTCTTGCAAATTCAGATGCTTCTGTTTTTGACTATCTCGCTGAAAACAAGAAGTGCTTTATACGAATAGATGTTGCAGGGACTGAAAGTCTAATCAAGTGGATGTCACCTTGTGAAAGACAATATTTTGTATGCAAGGGCAAAGCTTATGACGCCGATGTCTTCGTGCGCTTAAAACAACAAAACACGTCCCAACCAACCAAAAAGTCAGGTAATCATTACTAAAACAGTTTTAATTTTACAGCACTAGACGTCCGTTTCGGAATACAATTCCCTAGGAGTAGTATTCAGACCAAATTTGTGGAAATCCTAATATTTTTAAGATGTTGCAATGAGAAAAATAGAAGGAACAAATCCACCTAATTCAATACATTAAACAATTGACCATAGGTTTTTGGAGGAAATTTAAAATGTAAAAAGCAGGTAATTTTGATACAAAATGTTTATCTGGCAATGGTATATGTTGCCTCTTGTTTTGAATAAAAAAGTATTTGACAACAAATTGAGATCGAGGATGATCCTGAACACACCGTTCACAAACCAATATATTCTGAAATTTACAAGTAAGAGTCTGGGTCCTTATCAATCTCTAAGATCTGAAATCAAACCAGATATATTGGACTAACAAATTTCAATTCTGGATATTTTTTGTAATTTTTTTTAATTAGTCACTTTTCATGAACTAAATATAATACAAAAAGAATATTTTCGACAAATGGATTTTATGCTACACAGTATCACCGAAATAAAGTATACAGAAAAAGATTAAAACGTAACTTTAATTTTATTTATAGAGATTACAGATGTTTTACAATAAAGTCTTGTTTGAACTGTGTGGATAGATGAAAGTAAATGCATGTACTTTCCTTTAATATTTTCAGAACAATCATCTGGAGGGAAATATGAAGAACTCGTGATTCCCTTCAAAAAAGGAATCTTGGAAAAGGATTTTTTGAATACCAACATAGTTAATATGTTACAGAGGGTTGAAAAAAGGAATGGCAAGGTATTAGCAATGCCGATGATTACCGAACCATTGCATGACGCAAGTGTGGAAGAATTGGTCCAGTTGATACTGGAGGGAATTCAATGCTACATAAATAGCAATGAAAACTTTATTGTAGAGAAGTTTTATTTTCACGAGCTTTGGCAGGACTTAGTTTTTGATACAGTCGTGAAAGTTTTGAGTGATTATTTCGATGACAAAGACACCAGTTTCATAGATAACGGTAAGTGGTAACAAATAAATGCATTATCAAAAAATATTTTTAAAAAATACACATTTTAAATGAATTTTCAATATTTTATGCATCTAGAATAGGATGCAATATGTATTTTTCAGTTTTTAAAGAGCATTTTGAAGGTAAAAACACATGTTGTATTTTGAAAGTTGCGTGACCTTATGAACTTCTATGATAAGGGTTATATGACAAATGGTAGAAAAGATTTAAAAAATACTAGCAAATCTCTGTATTCGGTACCACTGCGGTAGTTCAGTTGTTAAATTGTTCGCTCTATAAGTGTGAGGTCTTGGATAAGACCCAAGACTTGAAAGTGGCGAGTGAACTCAAGAACTCGACATTAAAAACGAAATAAAAATCTTGGTTCTTTCGGATTTGAACTTAGAATAAACGGGTCCCATACACCGTGACACGATCAAAAATCTGTATAATGCCATCACTGCAACGCACAGGCCAAACTTCTTCACCTTCGCATATAGCTGGTGACGTCTCGCTAAAAGTGAAATATTCTTGACGGGGACGTTATACTTCATTACTCAACTAAACTTTAGACTCTTATTCTGTAAAAACACATGTTGTATTTTGAAAGTTGCGTGACCTTATGAACTTCTATGATAAGGGTTATATGACAAATGGTAGAAAAGATTTAAAAAATACTAGCAAATCTCTGTATTCGGTACCACTGCGGTAGTTCAGTTGTTAAATTGTTCGCTCTATAAGTGTGAGGTCTTGGATAAGACCCAAGACTTGAAAGTGGCGAGTGAACTCAAGAACTCGACATTAAAAACGAAATAAAAATCTTGGTTCTTTCGGATTTGAACTTAGAATAAACAGGTCCCATACACCGTGACACGATCAAAAATCTGTATAATGCCATCACTGCAACGCACAGGCCAAACTTCTTCACCTTCGCATATAGCTGGTGACGTCTCGCTAAAGTGAAATATTCTTGACGGGGACGTTATACTTCATTACTCAACTAAACTTTAGACTCTTATTCTGTAATGTTTTATCATTCAATGCAAACTGCTGAAATGTTTTTCAGATGCTGATGCCGAAGATGAAGAAACAATGACTCCAAGAATGGTTTTTATCACTGGTAAACGAGAAAGTGTCAACGAAATTAACATTGAAAGGGAAATACAAGATTTAATGAGACGACAAAATGTATGATATAATATTGGCATATTATTACCTTATTTCACCTTTTTACCTCTCAAAAAGTAACAAAAAAGAATATGGTTGATAAGACAACCAAATTATAGTATCCTAATGTTGTATCATCTCGGGTTTGATCGTGGATGTTTTTCATAAAATTGTTCTTGAGATTTAAACAACAGATTCGCAAACCTGATTATATTGTTCAGGTCTACACATTTACCGAAAGGTCACATGTAGATGTCAATCTCCGATAATTATCATCATCAACATACTTATAAGCGAAATGAATTATATTTATCAATAAGAAATGTTTTATTTATCAGTTTACTTAATCTTTGACAACTGTACAATATTTATCTATACAGTCCATCCTGCCTTAAAGGCAACCGCTATATAAGGGTCACCTGCTTATAAAGGTCAGTGAATTGTGTCCCAATTGTTCTTTATTCATATTATTTAAACCTGTATAAAAAGGCCACTTTTACTAGTTCCCTTGGGTGGCCTTTATAGGCAGATTGAACTGTATTACTGAAACATATAATAATGGTTTAGTATAAAAGATATTATTTCAGACGTTAGAATTTCGTCCCTCGTCGTACATGAGAGATCAAATTAAATCATAATGGTTTTAACATTTTATCAAATGCTTAAGACGTGTTACTTAAATATACTCTTTGTCTTCAGGAAAGATCTCTCAGCAGAACCTCTAGTACAGACAGTGTGTTCAGAAATGTATGTATAGTATTTTGCATATGTTAAGAATATTTCACTTGTATGAATGCGTCAGAATCTATAGGGGTGAAGTGGATGAAGTGAAAAAATTTAGAATTGTTTTACATTTGCAGTGCATTCAAGGCAATGTACCACACCTTCCGTGACACGGGGTAAAGATTTTTAAGGTCTTTTCCGAAGGGTCACATGACTTTAATTTCTAAATGTTAGGTTAAAGAACAGTCACTACCTAGTGCATTAAGGGCAATGTACCACACTTTCCGTGACACGGGGTATCGATTTTTAAGGTCTCTTCCAGAGGTCCAATGACTTTAATTTCGAAATGTTAAATGTAATGTTAACGAACATTCACTACTTAGTTTCAAGTCTTGGTAAGGCCCGACCAGTCTTTGATCCCACCACCCCCATATACTGTTTTGCATATGGCGTGACTAATATTTTCAAATAATACCCCATTTCAAGATTTAAAACTTTCATTCTAACTAATGCAGAATGTGAAAGGTGCAATTGGAAAAAAATATCAATACAATTTAAATACTAAATCAAAATGTCCAAATCACAATCTAAAGCAAAGTAAAAACTTGCAATTTAAGTTGAAACATAAACTTCCACCACGGAAGGGAGGCCGGATCCCCCAAAAAGGTAAGCATTACCTGTTAAGCTAGCTACACCCACCACATTTGGAATCAAAATTGAAAACGAAAGAAACAAGAAGCATTGGGACGTCAATATATTCAGGGTAGTTTTGGATAGAGACATCATACTTATCAACAATATTAGATGACGGCCAAAATATTTTTTGACAGCCTTGATATGCATATAAATGCAATATGCTTGCATCGACGATTTATTTTTAGCAGCTTTCTTCCCGTTGTGGGAACCAGTAAACGGACATTGAAGATCCTAAATTGTAATTTGGATGGATATATATTTCTCAATAAAAGCTTGTATTTGTTTTTTTTATTAATATCAAAAGTCAGTTTTGTTATAATGTGTAATTTATGCAATGAAAAACGGAGTGAAGGCCGCATCCCTCTATTAACATATCTGTAGAACGGTCTGTACGCAATTTCATCTAGAGAGCATTGTGAAAACAGCACCGTTAACAAAATATTTGATACACTTTTCAGATTGTTGATCAATATAAAAATTACCCTGAATATATTTGACGTCACATAGTTTCATGTTTTTTTCATTCCCAAGTTTGATCACACACACGTGAAACGAGTTGACATGTAACTAGCTGAAAGAAGATACTTACCCATCCGGGGCACCCGGCTTCACTTCCTTTTTGGAAGTTTTACCTAATTTTGCAGCTTCAAAAGTTTTTATTTTTTGCTTTGGGATTGTATTTTAGACATGGATTGGTAAGCTTGTATTTGATTGTTGTTTTTAAATGATAGGTTTGCCTATGTGTGAATATTTAATTTTGTTTTGTTTAATATATAATGTCGGCTGCAACAAACTTTTACAAATCATTATAGGCAGATACGGGAAGTATGGAAAGTCTAACACTTTTTTATCTTCCAAGACCTAATAGTGAACCTGATCTTCAACGTAACGATAGAACGTTACAAAGTGTAAGTAAATTAAAGCAAATGTGTAAGTAACAGCCGTCTAGTGCTGTAAAATTAAGACTGGTTTAATATGTAATTACACCTCCATTCGAAAATATGTTCAAATATATTCAGGAAAATATTTTGGTAAGCACTAATTCTAAGAAATACATAAGTATATGATAACGTTAGTTATTCCTTTTTACTTTTTGTCATCAATGGATATATCGTTATTATGGTAACGGTTGATAGCTATATAGTTTTGCAAATATTATACCCTTTTGCTTTTTTTCACAAAACATCCAGATGTAACATTTTATCTACTATTAAAGCTCAACAGAGCAAATACTAAAAGTAAAAACAACAAAAACATTTATAGGATTTTTTTATGTTTAGGACTTTACAAGACACATTGCTGGTAAAACTTTTGAATGTTATAATTCGGCGAATGCCACGAAACATCTTTTTCACATCTATTGTTTTAATATTTTATTAACTAAACCAATGATGTATCACTTTATTTTATAACTATCAGTTCAAATCAGAGGCGGAAGGAAGCACTGATGTCCAATCCTATACAGAAGATAGGCATTTTTCAGAAATGGTAGGTTAACAGGTTAACATGCGTTGATTAGGTGCCAACATGTTATTTTCCATTGTCTTCTTCATCTGTAGGGCCATTTGGTTGGCTGGAAAGGGAAGTAAAGTAAACTATTGGTAAAGAAGTCTGCATCAAGGTTATGGAACATGAAATCAGACTACCGACAACAAATATTCCGTTTTACCTTGAACAATAATGCATATCTTAGTTTTTAGACGGTCATCAGTAGTGGCCAGACAAAAAAAGGTAGAAATCCAAATATTTTAAAAATCGTTGTTGAAACAGAGAAATAAAAGGACAAAATTGTATGACATCTTTTTAGAAACAAGACGTTTCAATTTGTTCAATTACATGTATATCTTGAATAACAACACAGTTACCAGTTTATCACTATTTTGTTATCTGGCATATCAACAGTGAACAATGTCAAGATCTAAGATACTTAGATATAATTAGTAATCCTTGTTAGATATGCAAAAATAATCGCAATTACTTTAATAATAAACGACATGTAACTAACATTTTATTTCCAGCCTCAAAGTTCCTCACCACATAAAAAATGGAAAAAGTCCTTTTTCGGACAAAAGAAGACAAAGAAAATGCAGCACGCTAAAAGCACACCAAATCTCCCCCCTCTGACGGAGGAAACACGTGGTGGTAAGTTTAAAAAAACTATGACGAGATTCAGAAATCACACGTTTGTCCTTGCATATATTGTGTACTTACTATTGAAGTCGGTGTGTTTGCAACAGTGAATTATGCTTTATTTCCATAGAAAATCAAATAAAGATTAATTTTTTTAACTTACTTGTACCTTGTCGTAACAGCAAATTTGTATGCACATCCGTGGTCAGCGTGGAATATTTCTGTGCAAAGTAAAACGTTTGTGCTATGTGATCTTTACCTCGTTGAAAAACGAGGCGAATGGCAGATTCTGTTATACATATGACGCAAAACGTCACAATTGACGTCACTCCCGGTGTAAGCATTGCCGTTTTCGCCATGTAAAGTCCCCATAGCGCCAACCTTTTGCTTTTTACAGACATAATTTATGACAATCGCGGATGCGTATACAGATTTTTGGTTACGACTAGGCTCAATTGAGTGAACAATATCAACCATTATTCGATGTTATTGGATTTTCCATTGAAATTAAGCAACTAAGTCACAGTGTCAGTCAACACTTTAGATATACCCTGCATATTATCTCCAAATAGGAAGCATATGGCTGCTGCTTTTCCGTTCGCCCCGATTGTTCGTCAGTCCTTATGACCTTATGTGATGCTGCTGGAAGAAAGAGCATAAAGTTGCAACTTTGCTCGAACATCTCTCGTCTGTCTAATGTTCATGTGAGCGTTGTGCCCAAATCAATCTTTGATCATGCTTATAACCTCTGGAGTTTTATCTCATTTTTGTCTTCAGAACAGGTCTTATCTTCGATCTGCCATAGATTTCCCATTTTTTCATGTAAAATAAATTTTAAAAAATATCCCTGGTGGACTATTTGTTTGATGTTTTCGAATTTTTTCACCTTCTCTTAATGTTTTGGGGTTGTGTTTAGGATAGGCTCGGAGAGAAGAGATCCCAAAACAGTATTCAATGACGTTTTAGTATGTAATGAATGATGACGTAACTGACCTTTGTAATGAAAAACGCGGGAACTATTTCGTTTGTTGGTGAGGTTTATCAAGGTACCAACATTCAATTTAGCTGATCTATCTTCGGGTAAAATCAAACGCGAATTGTGTAGTTTAAAGATGCTCTCATTTTAATTTTGATTCTAAAATTTTATTTATTTAGTTGTAAAAATTTTCGGATGTATCTATAATCAAAACGGTAAAATCATCAAACTTTCGATCAATCTATTTATGCTTAAGTACATAAAAAACCAAACCTATTATAGTTAAAAACAAGCAAACCAAATCAAAATCAAGTAGCTAAGAAAAAGTTAAAACTGACAAATTACTGTACGAGACCGGGTGCTCTGGAAGGGTAAGTATCTACTATTTAGCTAGTTGCACCCGCTAAATATTACAAAGATAATTTTCTTTTTAACATTGAATTCCTTTTAGCATCTAAAGGCCAGCCACTACGAAAATCGCATGATGACAAATTGTTTGCAGGTTCCTTAGAAATCGCACTGCGCGATTATTCGGGATCAATTGGTTTAATAGAAATAAAATTGGGGAATAACTGTGAATCTACTGGTACATGTTTTGTTGTGAACGGCGGACACGTTATGACGGCGTATCATCTTTTTAAAGATATTTTAGGTGAGAATATGACCAATATTAGCATATATTTTTGTGAAATTCAATTGACATTTTTTAAAACCGATATTGTGCATACCAATCCATGTGTTCCGGCTCCATTAAATCACCTTATCACTGGACACGCACTGGCCTGTTGACTGTAAATGATCACACGATTGTTAATTATAATATTTTAATCAAACGACAACATACCGGTCCATGTCCAAATTATAACACAAAAACCAAAGTAAAAACTTTGTAAAATAGCAACTTAAGTTTACCTGAGAACTGAGAACATGTGCTACAGAAGAGCATCTCCTGCTTATCTTGATACGTCCGTCAAAAGTGAAATCTAAGTTGAGAATAAAAGCATAACGGAAATATGAGGGTGATTTAGGTTACAGAGACTTCATACTTACAAATGATATAACAACATATATATTGATGAAATCTTATAGTACATGGATTGCATAATCAGTATCATCAGCGAACTGTTGTATACGAACAATTGAAATGCAAACAGAAAATCTAATTGTTTTTATTAACAATCTTTTTTTGAACCTGAAAGAGAAAATTAAAATATTTTACATTATTACATTGATGTGTAAAATCAGTTTTTATTTCACTGCAGTATGCTTTTTGTCTATATTTCCAGATCACTGCAAATATATGAGACATCAGCAACGCAGAAAAGAATGGAATGAAAAAGTTTCGGTTATTTTTGGATACAAGAATATACAGGAGAAAAACGCATTGAAAAGGTACCATTTTAATCCTTACCCAAAGTTTACTGATCCAAACGATCTTGACGTTATTATTCTAAAGATAGAAACAGACCAAGGGAATTCTGCATTACCACAACCAGTAAAACTTCTGAGATCCGACCTACCAGATTCTGTCAAAGGAATCACATTTCTCGGGCATCCAAGGAGCCAGCCTTTGACAGTTGACGCACAGTGCCAAATAATTGATCCAAATGGGAACAACTTGAAAAATGCCAAACAATTTGTCCAGAAAAATTTCAAACAGCACAAAGATTGTTATAATGGGATAGAGGATAACAGATATTTAATGATCCATAGCAGAGAAGAACCGGGGAACTCTGGATCACCAGGCTTTCTGATTGGTCACCAAGGGCTACAAGCACCTACTGTTTGCTGTATGTTTCTGTGTATATTTCCAGAGTTTGTATTTGATAAAACAACCGGAGAATCAAAGATAAATTTCCCCCCAAAATATATGATCGAAAGAGCCGTTAAAATGAGCGTTATTTTTGAAGCCATCCAAACATACAACCCTTCGCTGTGTTCTGAAATCTTTAATGATGACAGGGAATACAGTCCAATGGAAGAAGATTAGAATGTAAAAACATTATCCCATCGACAAGAATAATGAATGCCTATTACAAAAATAAAGATTATATAAAAATCTCCATAGAAACTATGTAATAAGTGATATAAAAAGGACGTTTAATTCCATTTTAGACTGAATAATCTTATTAGTTCACCAAAGCAAATGTTCAAGGTGAGCTTTTCAAAATCTCTTTTTTCCGTTGTTCGTTATCATTTTATTTCAACGATTTCTACTCTAAAACCAGTACACTTATTCCAATAAAACCTGACAGTGATTTTGCCAAGCCCTTTCCAATAAGCGAACACTTCACATTGACCTGGAAGGTTCACATTGCCCTGGAGTATGAAAACAATTTAACATCTTGACGTAAACCACAGTGATTAGAAGCTTGGACCTTTTATAAAGCTCCAGTGTATCAAGCTTTATCAATTTTTGAGAGATATTTAATATCAACCTGCATTCAAGGTAAGAATGCTTAGCCAACTTGGTATTAACAAAAGCCTATTCAACATTTAAAGTAGCAGTATCTAAAGTTATTACATCATAATTTCTCAAACTGATTTGAAACCATTGATATGCAATTATATTAATAGCCAAATCATTTGAATAGCCAAAACATATTAAGTTATATTCAATCCAGCCTTCCCCGGGATTTACACCTAGTACAGTAGGTATGACAGAATTGTTATTCGGTGTTACAGAATCGGTCACAGGCATTTTACACATTCTTTTATCTGAAAGAAAGAACAACATCCCTAATGTGTCATTTGTCAAGTACAACACAATCTATCCAACATATTTTGCACCTATTAGGGATACTTTTAATTAGCATCATCAATAAGAGAACATTTAAGCAATGTCAGCGGATATAAAATTTTAAACTTCCTATGGAAATATACCGGAGCACCCGGTCTCACTTCCCTAGTGGAAGTTCACGTGTTTAACCTAAATTGTCAGTTCCAAAGTTTTTACTTTGCTTCTGGATTGTGATTAGGACATGGATTAGTATGTTTGAATTTGATTACAAAGATGCTTGACCTTTACCCACTCTAAAGGTCAATGTGTCCTGAGGTAGCAAGCCATGAATCGAATTTCCTTGCAGGTTGATACTTGAAATATAGCTTCAGCGCATTAAGTTTCATCACTTTTGCGAACATAATTTACATTGACCTGTATTTAGGGTCAGAGTGACATATACTAGTAGTTATAAAATTTCCATACATTTCATGTGATGAAACGCCTAGAAGAATGCTACGTTGAATATAGAAATAACGCTATGAGCTCCCTAGTTCGTGAAGATCGTTGGCTTTGACCTTTTATTCAATGTTCAACGTTAAATTATAAACTGTACCAAATACTCCAAACTGGTTGAAATTAGTAGTACACGTTCAAGTTCACACTAACCTGAATAAACACAACTGTTGAAAAGTTATCTTGTCTTCGCCTGAAATGACAAGAATTTTGAACCTCCATATATCATCACGTCTTCAAGCTTTACGACGGTTTCTTAATTGATTTACCGTGACCTACACTTAAGGTGATGGAAATAGCAAGGAAACATTAGTTTGTCGTGAATAGAGATGCACAAAAACCAGACATTTCATATTAAGCATTTGGGACATAAAGTTCCAACTTCTTTGTAAAACTGATCCTATTGAAAATAGTTTTATTGTAAATTTTATTTCTGGCTATGGTGTTTTCAGAAACGCGGTTTAAGGACGCCTTGTATATTTTGTAATTTTATGATATTTTTGTAATCGATATTAACCTCGTGTACCTCATTAAAACTAATAAGCATTTTTACAACTATTCAGGATTTATTTTATATTTTAAAAAAAATAAAAGCTTAATAGTTACGTCTACCAATTAAGATGGTAGAAAGTAGCTTGTAACTCAAAAATCAGGTAACTGTGGGTGAAATAATCCTAACGTTTGTATAAAATATCAATTCATATACTCGTCTTATAAATGTACGTAAAGTTATGGAACAATACTTGGCAAATAACATTACTGCATTAAACCTGGAAGCAGATTGCAGAATAGAGTGACCAAAGTCCTTTATAAATTTGTCTTCCCACTATTTAATGTTCCTTTCATTTTTACTTTTTAATCCATACATGACCGGTGTAGCTACCTATACACAAAATTCCTACCTTTCCGGAGCACTCGGTCTCAATATTCCCTAGTGAAAATTCACGTGTTTAATTTTATTTGCAAGGATTTACTTTCCTTTAAGATTGTGATTTACACATGGTTTGGTATGCTTGTTTTTGAGACTACTAACTCTGAATACAATTAAGTAATTGTTAGAAAGATACTTAGTAAATGGCATAACCAGACTGTACTGCACTGAACCTGGTGATGATTTGACGTCCCATAATTGCATGTTTCTTTCATTCTCATTTTAGTCACACGTTTTGGGTGTAGCTAGCTAGAAGAAAAGTTTACTCATCTAGAGCACTAGGCCTCACGGTAGACGTTCTCGTGGTTCAACTTTTTGCTATTGTAAACAAAGTTTTTATGTTGCTTTTTGAGATTGTGATGTGAACGTAGACCGGTTTTCTTTCGATTGATTATATTATTTGACACCAGAACAATTATTTCACATCACATCAGAATTGCACATATGGAAACTCCTAAGAATGAACTTTCGAGGAGAACGATGTGTATAACAAATAAAAAAATAATCAAACCAATTTCGACTTGGATATCTGTACCAATTGGGACTGGTTGTGTTTCTTATCGAGGTTTAATTAAATTTCAAATACATTCATCACCAGTTCTCACCACAATTAGTAGGAGTACCCAAGATTGTATGGTTATATCTTCCTAAACTTTGGTCATTTACCAGATGGAAATTCACGTTTTTAACCTTATTTGACAGTTTTTAATATGTACTTATACTTTGGTTTTCGGATTGTGATTTGGACATGGACTGGTAATTTTGTGTTTGATTTAATGTCTTATAATACCAGATATGCACATGTTTTATTTAACACTCGGATTAAAAATTGCTGATCTTGACAGATATTAACACTGTTATTAATTTTCTGATAGTCAACTGTTTAAATCATCTATTAAACGAAATCCGAATGTATTTGACCTGAATATACCTGGCGTTTATAAAGGTTTTTGTTATAATGTTGGTTTTAATAAGTATGTTTACAATTTGGTGTGATCCCATTTATTGTTTTAAACATTTAAATCAATTTATTTCTTTTATGTCTGTATTTAAAGTTGGTAGTCCCAGAGCAGTATAAATGCCCCGCTTTAAATCGTTCCTATTTCCTACTATCTTCTATTATTATTCATACGCCCATTATTATGTTTCAAAATATTCATTGCAGTATTGCATCACTACAGTCACTCTGTAGGTAGAATGCTCGTTCTGTGTGTTGGAACTCGTGAGTTCGAATCCCGGTCAGGTCTGACTTAGAATTGAAGATAGGTACTGACTGTTCCTTCGCCAAACAGTCGACTGTAAGAAAATCGCGGGGGTCCTTTGGAGGAGACCTTAAACATTGATGCCCCTTGTTACGTGTGGCACATTAAAAGAATTCTCTTTGCACACTGCCTGAGCCCATTACATAGACGAACATTGCTGTAACTTCATCTAAAACTGGCGATATCTCGAAATAAGTGAAATATTTGTGTCGGGAACGATATACATCATTCAAACAATCAATCATTACAGGATTAAATTTGATTTAAAACGAATTTATCTTCCTGCATGCATACACGCTGCAACAAAGACGATATCAGAGTAATACAAATGTTATACAAACAAAATACGTATTACGTCATTTCTATGCACCGACGTTGCATACCATAAAGCGTGGTATATAGGATGCCATCTTTTTGCAATAATCATGAAGGTTTGTCTGTCACAAGCGCTGTCTAAAATCCTGTTAGTTTTGTGGTAATACACGCGAATTGAGGACGAATATACCGAAAAAATCAACAAAATGTTGGATTGTTTTGATAAACGACATATATTTTATATTTGATATACATATGTATAATATTTCAAGACAGTCGATATAACAATGGGTACATACTGCGCACCATTGCTTATTTTGTTTTTATTTACATGAAGCATGATCTATCTATAACCTTTTTAAATCTGACGAGAATACTGTAGGCAAATCATGCAGCTCTAAATACACAAGTCTAGTTTTATATTTGCAGAATATGTTAATGGCATCTATCTTACTGATCTTGCAAGACAAGACACGACTGATTCGTTAAGATCTGCTTCATATTTGGACTTTTACCTCAATTACGACTATGTACTCTAAGGTGTTATATTTACAATCACAAATTTGTTGTAAAGTTTGTCTCTATCCAAAAAATATTTACGCCTCATAAGTCTATATGCCTTTCATTTTCAATCTCAATTTTAATCTTTCTGGAGAACTCACCCTAACTTTGACAGTTGAATATACATGTTTTACTCAATTCGCCAGTGTTTAATTTTTTTTTTACTTTTTTTGTTCATTCAGAATATTTCCATAGCTACATCTGGTAAATATGCATTGTATTTTTTTTCTTTTGGGCCCCTTAAAAAACAGCTGGGATTAACCATTTTTGTCCGCACTACTGATGAGGAATTGTATTTCAAAACTGCCATCTAATTTTATAAATACACACTGGTGTAATAGGTAACTTTCATGACTATTTATGTTATAACATATATTTTTTCTGAGACGAGTTTACATGTACGTTACTGATTTTCGAAAACTAGTGACATTTTCCTTCACCAACGAAACTTTATATCATTTTGTTTCATCCATACAATATACAACCAAAAACAAACGTACACATGCCACATACCTGTCGAAACCTCAACCACAAAGCAAAGCTGGTACTTTTTAAAACACGTTAACGTCCGAGAGAGAAGAGATGTCAGTTGCTCCGGAAGGGTAAGTACCTGCTGTATAGCTTGCTACACTCGCCACGTGTGTAACAAAATTAAGAATAAGAGGAAAATAAAACTATGGGACATCAAATATATCTATGGTAATTTTAGATGCAGAGGCATCATTCTTATCAACATTATTGTGATAACATCATAAAACTTTTTGAATGGGTGTGCAATATCCTTGTGTCTCATAATTGAGGTATAGGTCAAGATATGAAGCAGAACTTGAAGAATCAGTCGTATCTTTTATTTTAAGCTCCCCGTGATAGATGGCATCCAAAAACTCTTCAAATTTAAGATTATTAATAGATAGAATGTCATTTATATATCTGTAGGTAGAGTTGAATAATTTGGCGACAGTCTTCTCTCCAGATTTGACAAGGTTCTATATAAATTCTGCTTTATACTAATAATGAAAGAGAACAGCAGGCGATTTTGGACAGTTTGTACCCATTGGTATACCGTTTGTTTGTTTGAAAATTATTTATCCAAATAAAACAAATATGTTGTTTATCAAAATCTCCAAAATTTTGTTGATGGTATCTTCAGTATATTTTTTTTTTAATCCGTATAATGCTTGACTAAATAACCAAAAAATGATAAGCAACGATACAAATAATAAGTGCTAGGGATGTTCAGCACTAGATACTTGTATCGTGGCTTATCAGGTTTTTTTTTTTGTTTTGGTTTTTTTTTTTTTTTTTTTTTTTTTTCTTTTTTTTTCAAGTTTTTTTTTTGTAAAAGAATGACAAGTGAGTAGTTTGTTTAAGACGTTCTTTAAATTAAGAATGAGAGACAGTGATGAAAAGTGTAGAGATATAAGTAATGTTATTGCCATCTAGCATATCAAATACAAAAATCTGAATATTTTAAGAATTTACTTTCACCAGAACTGTCACTTCCCTGGTGGAAGTTCGTGTAGTTAATTTAATTTGCCAGTTTAATAGTTTTTACTTTGTTCTTCGTTTAAACATGTATTGTAATATTTCCAACTGGCTTTTTAGATAAGGTGTTTTATATAATGGCAGAAAATGTTTCTAACAAAACTTCTGATAGACCAGAACCACAACTAATAAAATGATCTAAATGACGTATCGTCTCCAGTTTCATTGGTGTCCTTCTCATCGGTTACTTTCATATCTTTAATATTTTTAACTAAGTTCCACAGCAAGTGCCATAGAATTGTAAATACAACATATTTGCCAGGGAAAAAATGCAAGTAGTTTTTTCTAGACAAATTGTAGGCAAATTGCAAGAGGTAAGTAAAATTAAGGACAGAAATTGTATCTACATGTAAATCGTGTATTTGAATAACCAACGATTTCAGACAATAAATGTAGATACAAATTCAATAGGTGTATAATTGTATCAGTATAGTTTTAGTAATGATTTGCCTCATGTTTTTGTCATTCCCATTCTTGTTCTTTTACTTCAATATCTTCATTTACGTTCCAGTGCCTTTGGTCTATGCTGGTGATCCAATTCCACATTTTATATACTGTATTTGATGTTTCCTTTCATTCCCTTCATACTCAAGTTTAATTGCACTCATGGCGGGTGTAGCTAGCTAAACGGGAGACTCTTAAACTTCCGGAGTACCCGGCCTCATTGTCTAACCTATTTTAGTTTCAAAATATTCGCTTTGCTTTGGAATTGTGATCTGGTCATTGATATGTATTTGTTTTTGATTAAGTAACAATGAAAAAGAGTTAACGATGTATAATAGAAGTTATAGGACCGGTTTTTGATGAAAACTGGTTAATAGAAACAACTTTATATGTCCAACATGTTACATTAGAAAATAGGTCATTATGACCTAGTTTTCACTTAAAACCATTGTAAACAACATGTTTAAAAAAATCATATAATGGTATGTGCTGAAACTTTTACATTTAATCTCGTGTAGTTGTGGCTTTTGGATTGAAATAAAAACGAAATAAAGGGGAGATAATAACATTTAATTCACTCTACTGATTTTACACTGTAGAATAGGTGGACGGACTTTGGTTCATTTTAGATACTCTACATGATGCAAACTCCATCTTTTATCGTTATTGTCAAGTCTCTTTCCACAAATATACCAGATCTGGGTTACTGATGAGACAAGTTTTATTTGTGAATAATAATAAAAAATAATCATGCCGGTTCAAGTTCAAATCAAAATCAGAAAAGCAAAGTAAAAACAATGTGAATTTCGATCAGAAAGGTGAGACCGGGTACTCCGGAAGGGTAGGCACCTCTTTTTAGCTACGTGCTACATCTTGTAACTTGATGATACTTAATACGGTTAAAATTGGGCAAAATGATCTCGAAATAATTTTTATTGCAAGGCACTTATTTGTCATATAAAAATACAAAATAGTAAAAGTAACTAAAATAAAATTTTATTTAACCAAATTATCACCTGGACGAACTAGATTGCGATGACGTCGTATTACGTTTTAGCATTTGTAATAAATCCTGATGGTAAATTTCTTGGGTTGTCATTTCTCTTCCCTTGATATTGCCAGAACAGACTCTAAAAGACAGGAATTGAGATTTTGTATATTTTTTGTTTTCATGTGTTCGTAATCCTGGTGAAATATTTGGAGCACAGTGGTGCTTGTTTCCTTCTGGCCACCAACAGTCTATTTTGCTTTTTGCAATTTTTTTGTGTTTTGTATGTATTTTTTGCCTTATGGTTTTATCACTAAATGATGAAACAGATTGATATTGCATGCGGTCTGAACCGGAGGCATACAAAACAGGTTCACTTCTACTACTTGATAATGAATCACAGTTTCTCAAATAAACCAACTCATCATCTCCATGTTCGTATGGCGTCCTTTCTTCACGTGGTCTTGTACTATTTGAAGCGCCATATTGTAAAGCGTCTGAAGGATTAGCTTTCTTTTCGTCACTAAAATGTTTTGAAAATTCAGAATTTCTCTTTTCTTTATAAACACCTTTTCTTTCTGAATTAGAGTTCGATTCTCCACTTATGCCATCTGTATTGGTTGCTTTTGTTTCCGTTTTATATAATTTGTCTCTTCAAGGGATTTGTTTAAACTCCTTCGAATACTGCGCAAATCTTTAAAGAAATTCCTACATTGACTGTTTTCGTTGTTTACATTATTCTTCAGATCATTTACTAAAGATTTCCAGCTTTGTTTCTGAAAAGATAGAAAATATGTTTGTGATTGTAAATGTTTGTGACTTAAGCACCTTTATAAATTTTCGAGGTTTATAAATATAGGTAAGATACTCCCAAATGTATAAATAAACGGTCAATGACCTTTTATTAAGAATATTCATATAGAAGAGTCCACCCTATACATAATTAGTAGAAGGATTCGCAGTTTATAATGTATACACAAGATGAGTGATTAGTAATCTCATTATGTATACAAAATAAAACCGTGTGATTGCTATATATAAATGCAGTCGTCCATTATAAATAGTTTAATTAAAGATCAAACGGTCAGGTCAAATTTGTTTGCCTACATTTAAGATATTAACATACAATAACAAACAGAGAAAAACGTGTAAAGTTACTGTTCAAACCATTTTCACTGAAAAACATAAAATATAAAATGTTACTGTTGTTCTTTGAAAATTATTGATTCCACAAAATGAAAAAGTAGGCTTCAGTGAAGTATTTATGTATGTAAAACGACGATTTTTAACTGAAATAGTTTTTCTGGCTTTGCAAAACACGAGTTAAATACATGTATTTTAAAACACGGTAGTGCTAAAAGTGTATACATTATATTCTGAATAGAAAATTATCCGTGAAACAAAAGTGTTACCGTATCAGAATATAAACCGTGTAATAAAATTTTATTTGATATATTGACGACAAAACTAAATTCCAAAGGTCAGAAAAGCTGCATACTCAATCATTCGCTACATCAAGCAGTTGTATTAAAACAATTTTGGTCAAAGCACCACAAAGAAGGAGTTGCTGTAAAATTAAAACTGGTATATGTAATACAAACTTACATTTGTTTGAATGTAACCATTGTTTAAGAATTAGTATAGTTTTCAAGAGGTACAACCAATGTAATAATAAAAGAAAAGTGTGACATGATATGCGACAAGTCATAAATAGAACCTAATAATAATAATAATAACAATAATAATAATAAATTTCAAACAAGACTTTGTTTGTTTGTTGTTTGGGGGTTTCGCTTTGTTTATATTATTACTGCGTAATTGTTTAAAAAAATGAAATACATACACATCCATACAAGACTTTCTTACAAACCCTTTAAAACACATACGTATCTTTAACAGAATTATTTACAAACCTTTTCACTATTTTCACTTGTCTTTCTGTCTTCGTACCCTGTCTTCGATCTTGACTGTAGAATAATTACTCCGACATCATTATATACTGTCTGTGTTCCTACCGAACGTTTCTCCACTCTATTTGCCAGTTGTTTGTTCTCCGAAATTTTCTTGGGCGTTCCCGAGGACACTGAGGATTCGGATCTAGACTTGGAGCTTGTGGAAGACAGGGATATACCATCCCTTTTAGCTGCATCTATCCGATCCGCTAAGCTGATTTCAGATTTATCAATATTTTGGTGTTTAACGTCATTCCTTGGTTTTAAGGTCTGTAATACTACAAGTTTTCTGCTAAATTCAGACAGTTCCTTAGGTTTTATATATTCTCTATGTGGTATATCAGGCTCAATGATTTCCGGAAGTTCTTTTGCTTGGACGTCCTAGAAAAAAATATAACTTATTCTTCAATACAAATATTACTCTTTAATTATATCGTATAGTTTCATGTTCCTTTCATTTTCAATTTTGATAAGAGGTCCCGACCCTGACCGGGTCTTGAAAGTAGGAAATGACCGAGACTTGAAAGCGGGTAATGTCTGTTCTTTCGCCAAGCCAAGCACTCTGCATTACGAAATGAAAGTCACGATTCTTTAGGATGGGAACTTAAAATAAACGAGGTCCCTGCACGCTGCATGACAAAGACCCTGCTGTATAATGCCATAATCGCAACACACAGGCAAAATGTCTGCTCCCTCGACTATAGCTGGCAACGTATCGATATAAGTGAAATATTCTTGACTTGGACGTTAAACACCGTTACTCAACACAACCTTTTGTTGTCGAATTTATGTGTTTGTTTCCACGCCGTCCCGAAGGGTTGCATAACAGTATCTACACCCTCATAAAGATTACTTACCGGTTAGCTGAAAAACATTTTGATTAAAAATTGAAAACTATTAATCTCATAATGGATCAATTAACTATAAACACGGAAGCTTATTGGCCTTGTCATATCTCTATTTTTTAATAAACCAATTTCAATCAAGTGTGATTTTTTTCTATATTCAAACCAAAATCAATCCATTGTAAGCGCTATAACTTGTCTGTTGATGGTAAATCATTAAAATCGGAAAATCAACCACTGTAACATTACAATCACGTTTGTTAACAGGGTGTATCACGGTTTAAATCAAAACTTCCGGTAATAAACCCGGTAAATCGGGTATTGTCATGGTAACAACTAAACTATATCGTTTGTACAGCTGAATACGTTTGATGCCATAATAAAACACATGAGACAATATACTCGTACTTCCAAAGAAAAAGAAATTTTGTCCGTTTACAACTATTCCTTTAAGACGATCGTCTTCAACTTTTCTATCAGACAAGCGTTCCTTTACGATTTTTCTACCAGACAAGCGTTAAGTTACAGCTTTTCTACCATACAAGCGTTCCCTTACAGCTTTTCTATCAGACAAGCGTTCCTTTACAACTTTTCTACCAGACAAGCGTTCCTTTACAGCTTTTTGTTTTACCAGATAAGCGTTCTTTTACATCTTTTCTATCAGACAAGCATTCCCTTACAGCTTTTCTACCAGACAAGCGTCCCTTTACAGCTTTTCTACCAGACAAACGTCCCTTTACAAATATTCTACCAGACAAGCATTCCTTTAAAACTTTTCTACCAGACAAGCGTCCCTTTACAGCTTTTTGTTTTACCAGATAAGCGTTCTTTTACATCTTTTTACCAGACAAGCGTCCCTTTAAAACTTTTCTACCAGACAAGCGTCCCTTTACAAATATTCTACCAGATAAGCATTCCTTTAAAACTTTTCTACCAGACAAGCGTCCCTTTACAAATATTTTACCAGACAAGCATGCCTTTAAAACTTTTCTACCAGACAAGCGTCCCTTTACAGCCTATTTACCAGACAAGCGTCCGTTTACATTTTTTTCTATCAGAAAGGGTTCGTTTACAACGACACCGGTTTTCTATCTTTTTACGTCACTAAAGTAAACCTTGTATTAGATAAATAACGGTTTGGAAGTACAACCTGCATTAAAGGTCACCTCTTTATAAGAGGTACCTGCTTATAAAGACCAGTTGAAATGTATCCCAATGGTTCTTTATTCATGATCCTAAACGCCACCTGTACATAAAGGCCATTTTTTGTTCACTTGGTGGCCTTTATAAACAGGTTTGACTGTTGTTTGTGCTCGCTCTAATGCTTGCAAAAATTAAAATGAATATTAAATAAGCAAAGAAATAATCAAGTCAAAGCGTTCACTGTTCTCTACCTATGACGTCATTAGGGTAAACCCAACCGTTTTGAGATTAGTTTTGCCTGATCTATCTCTATAGAAACATATAATTTGTAGATAAAGGGTAAATGCATTATGTATGTTTTCTTCATTGCAGTGTTATTTAGAATGGATCATGGTAAAAGTGGCATGGTGATGGCAACACAGTAAATGACTAAACTAAAATAAATTTTAAATTACTAGGATGCATACTGAACTTTACAAATGTGGCGGATGTAGCTAGATAAACAGGAGGCGCTTACACTTCCGGAGCACCTAGATTCACTCCCTTAGTGTTTCACCTAATTTGCCAGATTTAAAGCTTTTACTTTGCTTTGGGATTGTAATTTACACATGGATTAGTATTTTTGTTTTTGGTTTGTGAGACTCGAACGAGATCATATCGTTTAAGGAGCTTACAATTCGGGACACCCGGTCTCACTCTCTTGATTGAAGTTCGAATGTTTTTAACTCAATTTGCCAATTTAAAAGTGTTTATTTTGCTTTGAGATATTTTTTTTTAAATGATGGCCGGAATGTTAGTGTTATCATGAAAAAAAGAGAAATGGTTATTCTTGCGAATCAAGGCAACCTCGTCTGGTATAGCTGCGGATTTGGTACTGACGACGCAAACAGATATACGATTCAGTACTAAGGAAATAGTCATATGCTTCAACCTCAATTCAAAATCAAAAATTACCAATCCCGGTTCAAGCGACAATCCGAAAGGGCAAATACTAAAAAATAAAATAAATACAATAAAAAACGAACAAAATTTTTAAAACGGCAAATTTAGTTAAACGCATCAACTTCAACTCCTGTTTAGATGACTTCACTCGCCATGCTCATAATCAAAATTGAGAATAAAGAAAAAAGGAACACATGGACAACAAATAAAAAAAAAGATTAATTTTGGATACAGAGACATACGTATTAAAAATATTGTGGTGATGACGATAACTATTTGAGGGCATTAATAAGCCTAGACTTGCTGTATTTTTCTGTCAACGATTTATTTTTCAAGCACAAACAACAGCTACTGATACAAAGTGTGAGTTTAATTAACCAGACTAATTAAAAATTAATGAAAAGGCTATTAAACCTAGAATGACATTAAAGGAGGCAATACCAAGTCGGTTACAATAGCTAGTCGTTTTGTGTGTATTATTTACTAGCAATGGTCCAGAAACTGGACAATCAGTTCAAGAGACGGACCACAAACGAATGCTTAATGCATATTAAATTACATCTTTATATAAAGTGTTGAATACTGGATACTAAAATTTGAAATCTGAAATTATGAAACGAAACCTCGTGTAGTTACATGTGATTGGCATTCTGTATTATAGTCAAATGTGCCTTAAAGGCCACCTCTATATAAGGGTCACCTACTTATAAAGGCAGTAGAACTGTATCCCAATTGTTCTTTATTCATATCATTTGAACCTTTATATAAAGACCACCTGTCCACTTTTACTGGTTTCCTTGGGTAACCTTTATAGACAGGTTTGATTGTATTTATATAAGGTAAAAATAAATAAATAAAAATATATAAATAATAACAAATAAATACATAAATGAAAGTAAATAAATAAATAAATAAATAAATGAGAAATAAATAAATTTAAAAATAAATAAATTTAAAATAAATAAATAATATAAATAAATAAATAAATAAATAAATAAATAAAAACAAGAATTACTATAATAATACCCTAGCGCATCTGAACATTGCAAACAACATTTAATTCGGTAACCAGTAAGTTTAATTTCTTCGGATATTATTGAATTACTATATAGATCAATACAATGTTAGAAAAAATATTTATTTTCAAACCGAAACTCAATTACTTGTCAATACGGAACTCAAGCATGCAATGAAGTGCAATACAGTCAAACCTGTCTATAAAGGTTACCAAAGGGAAAAACTGGCCTTATGGACAGGTGGCCTTTATATATAGGTTCAAATAATATGAATAAAACACAACTTGGATAAAATTCCACTTGCCTCCGCAAGCAAGTCGTCCTTATATAGAGGTGTCCTTAAAGCAGGTTGGACTGTACAACAAGGAACATGTCGATTTTAAGACCAGACACATATAGGGATATTAAGATCACTAATTATAAAATTGATTACACATATTATCCCTGTAATTAAATTCATGTAATTGTTCTAAATGTATTGAAAATATAGAAAATATACAATTACGAATTAGATACATACTGTTTAAATCATTTCAAATTTGCACAGAATTTGAAAAAAAATAATAGCTTAATGAAATACAAACAGTTAAATCGAATTTCCATTTTCCAGAATAAATGACAAGTTAATATGTACACAAATAAAATTCCAGCCTCTTTTGAAAAGTATCCCATTTTAATTACTGTTTCGTTAATTAATGTTGAATTAAGACAACAGATGTTTAAGTCTCCACAGTTTAAGCACTTAGAACTTGTAAAAATTTATAAAAGCAATGAGAAATAATTTAAAAAATTATTTCATTTCATTTTTTGTTAATTTACTTCCTCCGTTGGTTTTAGTACATCGTTGAACCCGTCTACCGCATCTCAATGAAGGATGACATCGATATCATCGATGAGTGGGATGACAGGTTACCCAACTTAGTTCTATTGATGAAAAAATCAAAAAGGTCAAAGACGTATAATAATGTTGAGAAATAGCTTTCATAGACGATTATAGATGCTATTGTAAATATATCTATATATACAATCAATAAGTTACCCCAAAAGCAAATTAAAAACTTTTAAAAACTGGCAAATTTAGTAAGGGACATGAACTTCCATCAGGAAAGTGAGACCAGGTAAGCAGAAAGGGTAAGCACCTCCTGCATAGCTATCTAAACAAGAAGGTGGATGTCGGCTTGATAGTTCATTGTCTAGTAAAATAAGGTTTATTGTTATTTTAAAATAATCAATAGTTCTGAACGCAGGGTTGTTAATGACCCTGTAATAATACTATAACTGCATCACCGGACGTCATTTAAATTACCACACTGAAATACAGGCAAAGAGCAACCTAAGAGGCAAGGTATCAAAGTTCCAGAAGAAAGATCAAATGTAATACCAGCACTCCTTCTTTGTAGAGACAATCAAACACTAAAACACATTAGCAGAAGAAATTGCATGGGCAAAAACAGTAGAGCACTTTAAAAAAGCCATGCCATCACTACTGGAATTCTGGTGCTCTCTCTCTCTCTCTCTCTCTCTCTCTCTTCAAATAAAGAGTTTTTAGATGCATAAGTGAAATAAAATGAAGTATTTTGGCTAAAGAATACACTTTGTCATTTAGTCGTTACAGTCAAAGCAAAACAGAACAGTTACGTTTCTGCAGAATATTATTATTGGATGTGGGATCATATCAGTTCTCATTTTCCTGTTTTTAAAAACGATGTTATTCCGCGAAATGCCACCAAAACGCTGTTGTGAATCATGTGATACAGCGGCAAACCCCATTACAGAAAATATTTACAGTACAGGGATGTGTAACTCGAAGCTCTCTTAGCAGTTACGAACACTTAATGCCTATATAACACAAAGGCGTTAAGTGTTCGTAACTGCAAAGAGAGCTTCGAGTTACTCGGCCCAGACTTGTTTAAAGCTTAACGCCGAGCTAACAAATAGAAGTCAGAACAATGGTTAACCTGTATGTTTCATGATAGCATCTCGATACTTAAAACGGTTTGATGTTAGTCGTCACGTACATAATAGAAAACCTACGGGGCAATAAAAACTGTGGAGTGAAATAAAATAAGAACAAGGCTTAAAAATCGTGGTCTGGAAAATACACATAAAATACACGTGCACGTATCATAATATTCGTGTAGCGGCCTAGATATCTGAGCTGGTAGAGCAATCGGCTATAGTGTGGGAAGTTCCGGGTTCGATCCCAGGTCCGACCATGTTTTTTTCTCCTTGTTGATATAGATTGTTGGCCAGCATATCTGTTTTCAGATTTTCAACATCTTATAGCGTTGACTTTATACTTTCTACTTAGATATCTTTTGATAATTGAAGATTTCCACGCCTATTTTTGCCGCTAGGCTCGAGCTCGTGAATAGTACATGTTTCTTCAAATTCATTTTAATTTAAAAATTTTGCAAAATTTGTTGTCAAAATGACACAGTTAGTGCAACATATTTGCCACTCGGGGCTTGGTCAGATTCCAAAAGATGGCCGCTTCAGCTGGTAAAAAAGAATTTATTGCTCTCTTTTTGGATCTGAGTAATGGTCATGTGACAACTGGCACATCTGTTTTATAAATATTTTAAACTGTAACTATATGTTGTAAATAGTAGTGTCTCATAGGCCAAATTTTGTCAGATATAAAATTTTATTGTGTTTTATTTTTATGTATTAATGTTTAGCTATTTTATACGTGACACTGAAATAAACTATATTATTATTATTATTATTATTATTATTATTATTACTTAAAACTAAAATCATTATTTCATTTCTTTAAATAATTTCTTATTGTTTTTGTCATAAATAAAATAAGCATAATATGCTTATCATAATCATTTCAATTTAATTATAAGTAACTGTATACCTACTTGATTCAACTCTTCTGATTCAGACGATTTTTTAGAATTTTGCTTCTTATTTTTAATGGTATCCAAAACATCCTGAACATGATCAACATCATCTTCTTCATCAGCCATTACTTGATAACTATTTCAATCATAAAACAAAATATAAAAATCTCAATTTTCCATTTTCAGATTTTGCCACAAGCATACATGCTCTCACTTCAAAAGTATTTCCCTTTATGATCCGTCATTGCTGCCAGTGATTCCAAATCAATTATTGACGACAAAAGGACAAACATAATAAAGACAATCAATATTTGCAATCATATATAATGACAAACATTTGGACGAATTGGATGTACATTAAATACGTATTACAGACCTGTCGAAAAGTTTAACACTAAGCTAACGAATCGAAACCGCATCTTAGTCCATCGTAACTCGTATATCGACAGACTTTTTTCAGCAGCTGCTATCTTTCTTTCGACAGCTTTTTTACCACTAACTATCAGTATTTCGGCCACTGGACAGCTGACCTATGACCCCTTTTGATTTTGCTCGATGTTAAACTTTCGACAGATATGTGTAGTATTTATGTATCATTCTGTTATATCCATATCAATCACTCATCTGATCAAATAGAACTACACCTATATTGATAATGAGTTTATTTATGTAGTTACTATGGCGACGGGATTTGTTATACATGTTTATGTGATTGATGATTAAAATAAAATTTTGATGTCATTTTTGTGAGCTTTGATATTTCTCTTGTTGGAAACATTTAAAGATATTTCAGAAAAGTGTGAAAATCATTTTAGAGCTGTTTCAAGAAAATTGAATTGCGAGCTTGTCGGATTTCTATAAAATTGCGGGTTGGAATTGCTGAACTAGCTTCACACACAATTAACTCGAGTTACGATGCAAGTATGACATAATTACTTAGAAAGATGTCTGTTCAGAAATTAGCTAGTCTACGCCACCACGCAATAAGCCTTGTAAAAATCAAACATACCAATCCATGTCCAAACCACAAGTCGAAAGCAACGTAAAACAAACATACCAATCCATGTCCAAACCACAAGTCGAAAGCAACGTAAAACAAACATACCAATCCATGCCCAAATCACAAGTCGAAAGCAAAGTAAACAAACTTACCAATCCATGTCCAAATCACAAGTCGAAAGCAACGTAAAAACAAACATACCAACCCATGCCCAAATCACAATTCAAAAGCAACGTAAAACAAACATACCAATCCATGCCCAAATCACAAGTCGAAAGCAACGTAAAACAAACATACCAATCCATGCCCAAATCACAAGTCGAAAGCAACGTAAAAACAAACATACCAATTCATGCCAAAATCACAAGTCGAAAGCAACGTAAAACAAACATACCAATCCATGTCCAAATCACAATTCGAAAGCAACGTAAAACAAACATACCAATCCATGTCCAAATCACAAGTCGAAAGCAACGTAAAACAAACATACCAATCCATGTCCAAATCACAAGTCGAAAGCAACGTAAAAACAAACATACCAATCCATGCCCAAATCACAAGTCGAAAGCAACGTAAACAAACATACCAATCCATGCCCAAATCACAAGTCGAAAGCAACGTAAAACAAACATACCAATCCATGCCCAAATCACAAGTCGAAAGCAACGTAAAACAAACATACCAATCCATGTCCAAATCACAATTCGAAAGCAACGTAAAACAGACATACCAATCCATGTCCAAATCACAAGTCGAAAGCAACGTAAAAACAAACATACCAATCCATGTCCAAATCACAATCCAAAAGAAAAGTAAAAAAATAGATAAAAGGGAAACATTTGAAAACCGGTAATTGAGTTAAATACGTGAACTCTATCCCGAAAAGTGAGACCGGAAGGTAAAGTTTCTTCTGTTCAGCCAGCTACACCCGCCACGTGTGGAAAGAAGGGAACATGGAACTATATCAATGATTATTTAGATACAGAGACATTATAATAATCGACAATAATGAGAGAGGCAATAAAACGTTATGATGGTAAGCCTTATATTAAATGGTAATAAAAGTATTTCTACCTTTACGCATTTGTTATCAATTCAAACATCAACTACCAAGAGAAAAATAAACAACACAATATCGATAGGAGCTCATATGTCAAACATGGATAATATCTGATGAGATGAGCCGAAATTGTTTGTTTTGGTTTTTTTTTTCAATGATAAGAAATGAAGTAAATAACAAATTATCAGAATTATAGAATGGTTTAATGTGAAACGGGTAAAACAAGCATGACCTTGTAGGGCGAGCTATGTTGAGTTAAGGTGTTGAGTAATGGCGCTTAACGTCATAGTCAAGAATATTTTACTAATATCGAGACGTCACAACCCACTTTCAAGTCTTGGGTTAGACCTGGTCCGGGTTCGAATCCATGACCTCTCACTTACAATTGCAAGCACTCTATTAGGTTAACTGAGATACCGCAAATCGATGTCACCGACTGATATAACGCTAGTTCGGCAATAAAAAAAATAAATCATTGACTGAATATGTAGATCTTAGGATCTTAATCGACGTATCGTAATACAAGATACATTTTTCTTCCATCTTCGTATGTTTGAGATAGAATTTCCGCTTGAAGAAACGATGGAAGAAATTTCTATATTCACCTCCACGTGCTTATCTTCACCTCCACGTGCGGCTTTCAGTGACGTCACAATCAAAGAACAAGTGAGATATCGTAGAGACGTGACGTCGTCTTGCGGGAAAATGACACCTGAGTCTCCAAAATTTAGATATTTTCACAGCGTTTCAAATGTCTATTTTGGGAGATTAGAATAAATGACTTTGTTTTCTAGTTTATACATTTTGTATAAACCAAAATCGGGTACATTCTGTCCAATGATCATATTTATTTTCATGTAAAACGTTAAATAACAAAGTTAAATTTACAAAGATGGCGTCGATGTCGATATGACTGATACTTCAATCCAAAAATTATCATCAAAATGGAAGAAAAAGAATCAATCATGAGTTTATCCATGTAGGATAGGGAAATCTCACCCTCGGGGTTGAATATTTCTGTCAGAGACTCGGCAAGCCTCGTCTCCGACTGAAATATTCAACCCCTCGGGTGAGATTTCCCTATCCTACATGGATACTCATGATATATTCTATTATTCTCACACCTGTGACATGGAAATCCCACGTTTTTACCCATGTGGGATTTCCTTTTCTCCCATGTCTAAATATGAAAGATCGAAGTATCCAGTAAAGGAAAGCCATGTGGTATATTTCTGTATTTCATCACGTGGTTTTGTTGTCTTTTATCACATGATTTTCAGTGACGTCACAATCAAAGGACAATTGAATGACGTCATTCTATGGGGACATGACGTTGTCTTGCGGGAAAATGACATTCTAGTCTAAAAAATTTGGAAATTTTCATTGCGTTTCAAATGTTTATTCTGAGAAATAAAAATAAATAGCTTTGTTTTCTAGTTTGTACATTTTGTATAAACCATATTCAGGTATATTCTGTCTAATGGTCATATTTATTTTTATGTAAAACTTCAAATAACAAAGTTAGATTTTCAAAGATGGCATCGATGTCGCTGTAACTTCTTTTTGAAGCCAAACATTGTCATCAAAATGAGAGAAAAAAAACCAATTATGAGTTTATCTATGTAGGATAGGGAAATCTCAGGGGTTGAATATTTCAGTCAGAGACGAGACTTGCCGATTCTATTAGTCTCACCCTAGGGTTGAGACAGGCTACACGCTGAATTTCCTGTGTAGTTCTACCTGCTCTAGATTTATCGCTTTGAGGAATTAATAACATGAGAAAAGTTCCGAAGTCAACCAACAATATTTTCAACGTTACAGTCACTTACACACGCTTAATTGATGACGTCATAATCATTTTACGAGAGAACGTAACAAAATTGATTACGTCATTTTCAGCAGGCACGGGTGGTGACATGAAAACTGTGTTTACAAATCACGTTTTATGTTGCAAATGTGTGAGAAAAAGAATCATACACCAGTAACAGGGTAAGACAGTGATATCTCAAACTCGGATGAATATTTTCAATGTCCAGAAAGCTCGTTCTGGACAGGAAAATATTTATCCGAGTTTGAGATATCTCTGTCGTGTAAGATTCTATTAGTACGTCCTGTTTTAGATGACGTCATTTCTACCGTCTATGCTACAGCTGGACCATTTCATCTTATGTGAGAATGGATTTTGATGACACGGATGTAACATGAAATGCTTCCGTAATACTTTGGCCTTCTATGACATAAACAAAACATTGACATTTTAAACAAAAGTCCATTGAACCTTCTGACTTAAAACATTATCATTTTTCTATAACAGGAAGTTGTTTCACATCCGACTTAATCGATAAACAATTATTTATGAAATTCCTTATCTGGAAATAAAGCGGCAATCAAAATCATAATTTAATAACCGTTTTCATGCTAAGTACATAAATATTGATAGATAATCAATCGCAAATTAAAGTAAATATTTGACTAGCAACGATCGTCTGCTACGTAAAAATGATGTATCAATTCTCTACGGATGATCGTGAAATCTTACTGTTTATTTAGAGAAGATGCAAAATTGTAAAAAAAAAATCTAATGGGACATGACAAAATTAATTACTCATTTTTTTTTACCGGGTCAGTGCGTCGATAAAAATAATGATTTCAATCTAATCTATACATATACCGTGAAAATATATTTGCGATGGGTGTTTACAAAGCTATTTTTTTTTTTTTTACAAAATGGCGATGCCTTTCGTGTGACATTCTTATGAGATGAGTTGATCTGTTTACGTAGAGCATATAAAGAACGTACAGTACTGACCTGTCGGAAGTTTAACACTGACTTAACGAAAAAGAGCCAAAATCACAGCTGACTAAGATGTGTACAGCTAGTTACAGACACGTTACTGAGAGGTAGATAGCAGCTGCTAAACATATGTGGCGATGTAGCTAATGGGGAGCTGAGATGAGCTGCCAAAATTAGTTAGCTAAATGTTAAACTTTCGACAGATCTGTACCGGTTTGATAATGAAATGCTTGTCACTGTATACTTTATTAGTTTCTCAAACAATTTAAATTGTCCACCCCAGTTACGCCAAATTCGGGTTCTCTTTTCGAAATGCTTATTGTATGCGACCATTTTCAGGAGGTACCTGCCCTTCCAGAGCATCTGATCTCAATTTTCTGTTTGAATTTCGCGCCAAATTTTTTCTCTGGTTTTTCACTAATTTTTATGCTGATTTGTTGAATTGCCATAAAATAACCGCTGGTCATTTTAATCCACCAAACCATAAAAATACTTATTTTATTATACCTGATTCAAAATAATAATTTACGATCTATAATTTGGTTGGATCATATTGGATCATGTGACCAGGGTGGAGAAAACATCATGTATCACTCTGAAAATATCATTATCCTACCACTTTTGAACACACCATGACGTCACAATGATATGACATCATCGATAGAGAATCGGTTTCGACATTCTAACGTTTACCTTCGATGAGTTCAGATAGGAGAAAAAACACTGGAAGAGATATTTATAGTCGTTTCAAACGATTACAAAACCAATTTTCTTTTTATTACTGTGATGATCTTTTACATTTCGGTACAATAAACAATTTATTGCCTTTGGCTTTGAATAGAAGAGATATGAACATTTGTTCACCCATGACAAGTCAAATATCCCTCCGGCTTTGCTCTCAGAAAATATTGTTTCGGGTTAACAGTTCTCCCGCAGAAAATATAACGTATCAATATTTATACATAAAAACGACATAAATGTCGCTTTGGCACGGAACCCCTTAACGACTTTTGTGTCGTTTTGGCATTGAGCTCTCGGACGACATAAATGTCGCATTGGCATTGAAAGGGTTAAGGGTAATTAAGTGTCCATATCTTTCCTAAAAAAACTAACTAATTATAACTAACCTATCCTTTATCGTTCAAAATATTGTCTTTGTGTGGATTTAGAATAATACTTTTAAGTCTTTCTTTTTTTCTGATTTCAACACCTTAAAAATATTTGATTTCCATAATTTTGGTCCGATTATTACTGATGAGAAACTTTAAAGTGACACCTCAAATTTCTGATATTTCTTAGCAATTGTTAAAATTAAATTTTAAACATAGAATTTTATAGTCCATGGAAATACTAGGTTAGGGATGATTGTCAAACTTGAATCTGATATAATTGTTTTTTTATCATTAAAAACATTGATTCCATCGGAAAAGCAACTTGATTGGTTTTTTTTTCTCCAAAGATTCAGGACCATGTATCGAGCATGACACAGACAATATCGATTTAATTTTACTATACAGATTTTCAATATATAATGTACTAGTCTACTCAAAGGAAGGAAGCTACTCAGAAACATAATATTTCAATTGCCTAAGCAAATGAAAACAGATTGACATTGAAATCAAATACTACTTAATGTTATATAAGGTTCATTAACACAAACCATTGACCGTCAACAGGTGATTTGTAATGTTTATATAAGTTTCTGATTTTATCAAGTCGCCTCAAGAAGGCTGACTGTTTTCTCCGGGCACTTCGGTTTCATCCACTATTCCTCGGTAACTGGGTGGTCTCAACTGACTTGGTTAGAATCCTGGGAGAGATCCGTTTGTCGGAATATTAGTACTTGTCAGTTTGCTTGCCAAAGGTTTCTCCGGACACTCCGGTTTCACACACTATGCCTCAGTAACTGAGTGGTCTAAACTGCCTAGGTTCGAATCCAAGTTCGCTTGCCGAAGGCCATCCCAAAGTTAGCCATTTCGATATAATTGAAAGATTTTTGTCTGGTCCTTGAACACCTTTAAATTTACCTACTTCACTCTTTCTAGTATGTTAGAGGTTGTTGGTTTGACTGCCAACTGGGTTGGACTAAGACTTGTAAATAGATAGTGACTTTTCTTTGTTCTTCTGACTAGCACTCGGCATGTAGAAATGAGAGTCACGGACCTTTAAACCGATGGTCCGGGTCACAATGGACTTGGTACATTAAGGAAATCTCCATGTACATTGCATATGCTCACTGCAAAGTTCGAAATTACTGTCATTTCACCTAAATGGTGACGTAATATAAGTGAAGTGAAAACACTAAAATATGGGTAAAACACCATTACCCACTATACTCCTTTTTCCTTTTTTTTTAAGACTTTTAACTTATTCACACTAAATTATTCTATGTCGTGTATAACAAGAATTTGTTTAGAAACATTATACTTTATCTACCATGTCTAATGGTTAGTTTTACATACATAATAACACATTGTAGATTAATAATTGATGTAATATCGTTCAATATTTTACGTTATTGTATAGCAATATATGCACCGCATAGAAATTAAACGATAAATACAGAGGTGTAAGCGTGCAATATATATATCGATATTTGCACGCAAACTTTGTTCCAGTCCGAGGTTTCCCGATTCAATTTTTCATATTGCACGCTTTGTCACATGACGCTGTCATTTATGACGTCATACGATTGTTGTTACATGGCTGACGACGTGATGATTGTGTTGTTGTCGTATTGCACAAGTTCTTATATCCGTATAATTACAAACTTCACGTTGTTACACAATTTAGAGCATTTTCATTGGTTGTAGTCTTGCAAAAACACGGCGTTTATTTTCCAATAACAACGTTTTCTACCGGAACTACTTTGGGCCTGTTTCGGGGATTACCCATCTCGGAACAGCCATTTTAAGATTGTAAACAAACGGGGAGGTCGGGAACGATTTCACATAGAAACATTAAAATACTTCGATTTTTTTTATAAATTCAAATTTGAAAAATTATTTCAAACATGTTCTGATTAATTTTCACCGATATTTTTAATAATATTTATTTATGATTGTATATTTATGAAATATTTTTCAAAATCGACATTTTATCGTCATTGAGGATTTTACGTGTCTATAGGCTACTAAGTATTAGCAATATGACACGCAACATGGTATTCTCGGATGCCAAACCTCAGTGCGGGGTGTTTTGTTTGAAATTCATGACATACGCATCCTTTTGAAAGCAAAGACGTTTAATTTCCCCCAGACAATGTATAGCAATATTTTGAAGAATGCAATGCCAGTGTGTAGATAAGCCAGATGGTTGATTCTGAATTGGATCTTGATGATAATGACAGTGGTAGGCCTGCCAATAATAATTTATTAAAATTGATAACATACTATATTCCAGTCTAATGTTCACCCGTACCGCTTGTTTACATTCTCAAAATGTCCCTGATCAGCCAAACAGCTACAACCGGTGACAGAATCCCTCATCTCACATCCATCCCATAGGTGGTTAAACATTGAATCATCCAAGAAAACATTAATTCAATGTCAATAGTTGATTTCGGGGTTTGTTTAACACACTGTTCATTCAACCAATGTAGTTTTTCTTATGTTATGGGTAAAAAATCAAAATGTAAACACGCCTGTCCTACAAACGTTTGGCCGTCACGTATGGCGTTGTACAAAGTGTTGTTTGTTTTCATGATTGCGAGACATAATATAATCCCTTTTTGTCAATGAATTAAAATGTAACATAATTTATATGTTGACTGAAAATAACTAAAAAATGAATAAAAAGATATAAATTCAAAACTATTTCAGCTTTTTTTATCGGATATTTTATCGTTTGATAAAGATGTCATTTATTGTATCACTACGCAGTTCAGCCTTGTAACGTCGATTTTCTGAAAATCAGCTGATCAGTTCAGAAATGTAGGTCAGCTTTAAAAAATTTTGGGTTTGTAATTATAAGAATTGAATTGCACTTTTTACGTTGTTATCGGGGTGTAACAACGCAACGGTGTGTAGTTCAATTCTTAAATACAAGAACTATTGCAATATTTTTATTGTGAGACAAAATGGTATTTTGAGATGAAATACCAATGGGAAGTAAACGAAATTTATTTTGCTATATAATAAAAGGGTTATTGAACTGATATTGTGAAAAATTGTCCCGAGTTGACTCGAAATTTGCATGAGCTTACTTCCTTAAGCAACTACTTCAGAAAACACATGTTTAAAATACAAATATGCTCGTTACTGCCTCATCTATTAAATAGTGCAAATTATTCTTAAAATACTTTATCCCCTGTGAAAAAGGATATTTATGTTAGTTTGTTTCGTTGAAAATACAAGCCTCATTATATGTACTTCTTAAAGATATTGGAAAAACAAGTGTGAAGGTTTTTTATAAAAATATCAGGGCCTATCATTTTAAACAAGATGTTTGTATTCTTTGTACAATTGCATTTTGGAAACAACATTTATAGCTTTCCTTTTCGGCACTTAAATAAATTCACCTAAAGCGATTTGACCACTTTGTTGATAATGAAGCTAAATGCGCCATGTTGGATCATCGTGACCATTACAACCGCATGGTAAATCGCCTGTATGATTTGTCTGGCTACTGTAACCACATGGTGAAAATGAAGCTGCAATCGGCGAAGTTGAAATTGCTATGATGGATCACCAAGACTTCCATAACGCACGGTAAATTCTTCATTATGATTTGTATGACTACCGTAAACACATGAAAATGAAGCTGAATTGGCCATGATGGATCATCAAGAATCATCCATAACGCACGGTAAATTGTCACGACTGTTTGTATGACTACCAGAACTGCAACACGAAAATTAAACTGAAATCCAAATGGTGGTCCGTATGACTACTGGAACAGCATCATGAAAATGAAGCTAAAATTGCCTAGTGGTCCATATGAGTACCGGGACAGTATCATGAAAATCAAGCTTTAATCGCCATTGATAGTTCATATGACTATCGTAACTGCATAGTGCACATCGAACTGAAATCGTCATGATGGTTCGTATGACTATTGTACTCACATGGTAAAAAAGATGATGAAATCGACATATATAATGGTTCGTATGACTATCGGGGCAGCATCATGAAATTTAAGTTGAAATCGCCATTGATAGTTCATATGATACGATATGGCAACTGAAACCGCTTGGTAAGAATGTTCCATGATGGTAGATATTACTTAAATGCTTATAAATATCGTTAAGCAATGACACCGTCTTAATTATAAGCTCTGCGTCATGGAAACGCCGTGTTTCATGAACTTTTGTTACATACCTCCAGGCACCCTTATTGCAATTAATTATACAAGGTGTTTGACGAGTACCTTACATCGTTCATCGATTATTTGTTTACAAATACCTAGCAAGGCATAATGAGCATTACGATGCCATACCTTTAAAATCTTAGACTAAACCGTTGTTAACGCATATTATTATACTCAATAAACTCAAAACTATCTGAATAAAAATATCTGCTTAGCTTAGACTTAGTACCCATTCGTTAGCGATTGAAATGGGAAGATATAACATTTTACCAATACACAAACGAAAATGTACAATACGTGGAAGATGAATTTAATTTCTTATCGGTGTGCCCAAAATATAAACATATATATATGGACGACCTAACTAAAAAAATTACTCCAACTCTCCCTGGATTATTATGGTTTAAATTCAGAGGAATGGTTTAAAATCCTCTTTAACCCACCCCAAAAACATACCTCCTCCATTGCACAATATATTTATAATTGTTTTATGTTAAGGAAATGCTCATTGTAGACCACATTATAACTTGTGTCTTTTTATATTTATTTCCCTCTTATTATTGTATTATTATCTATGTATATGTATATTGTATACCTATGTTTTATATATTATATAGACTGTACACTGTGCTTTGTGGGCGTATTTGAACAATTAAGAATCAAAAACAAACATACTAATCCATATCCGAATCACAGTCCAGAAACAAAGTTAAAACTTTGGAACTGACAAGTTAGGTTATACACGTGAACTTCCACCATGGAAGTGAGGCCGGGTGCCCCGGAAGTGTAACCACCTCCTGTTTAGCTAGCTACACCCGAAATTAGAATCTATATTTAAAGGGCAATACGCACTACAATGTGATACTTTACAATCTTGGACTAAAACGTTATTAACATGCGTTATTATTCCATGGACATTACAACATTCAGGAAAAGAATAGAGCTCTTACCCATTGTTAACTTGCATTAATATTTCATGGACGCTAAGGGAAAGAAAAGCCAAATATTGTGGAGATATTCGTGGTATGCATAGTTGATTTCTTGTTGCTCATAATGCCATGTAAGATCATTGTCTAGAACGCTATAATTTCTAGATGTCTGGGTCATGTTCTGGTATAAATATCATAATACTAATAGAACATGCGTTAAATAAAAATAATAATTCACAATTACAACATCTTCATTTTACTATGTATTAGTGGATTGCTAATAAAAAGTTGACATTGGCAACAGGCAACGTATCCATGAACACAACACGACGCAAGTAAATGATAGAAACAGCCAGACAAGTCAGGGCCAACAAATTAGACAATTCTTGTGCTTTTAGATAATTTTCTTTCTCTTGACATGTTTATATCAGAACAGTATTTTGAGAGACATACGTCCCTGTCCCTATTGTCGATTTGTTATTTCTTAGATTCGATCTTGTGACCTATGCTGTCATGTGCTACTTGACAATTGTGCTACTTTTGGATAACATTATTTTATAAAAAATCAAAATTAGCACATGGCAATGCACTTAAACTTAGCTTGCAACACGTCATCTCTTGATTAAAATCCAACCATAGACATTGACAATAGAGAGTGGACACGGTATTGTGACAGACGGCCAGACGGACGGTAAAACTACTTTAAATTGTTGGCATCTCACATTGAAAAGTGTGTACAGTGCACGTTGAAGAAGAGTATAAAATGACAGCGAAATAGGTGATTTCCTTGTCAATCTCAAAATTGTTAAAATTGTACTTAAACAAAGCTTTTTAGAACCTTTTTGAATGATCTTCTAAATACCGGTACCTCATGGATCATCAGAGTTTCACTGATGAATTTGATCCTACTCTTATTCAAGATTCGATTACTGTAAATTTATTTTGTTTATTCTATTGCTACAGTACAAGACTGGCAAAGGTTTTACACTATAAGCTAAGCAGCTCTTGTCAGTTCCTGGTTAGCTTGACAGCTATTAATCTCTAGACAGCTTTTCGGCCACTAACTATCCATATCTCGGCCACTCACTATCCATATCTCGGCCACTCACTATCCATATCTCGGCCACTCACTATCCATACCTCGGCCACTCACTATCCATATCTCGGCCACTCACTATCCATATCTCGGCCACTCACTATCCATACCTCGGCCACTCACTATCCATACCTCGGCCACTCACTATCCATATCTCGGCCACTCACTATCCATACCTCGGCCACTCACTATCCATACCTCGGCCACTCACTATCCATATCTCGGCCACTCACTATCCATACCTCGGCCACTCACTATCCATATCTCGGCCACTCACTATCCATACCTCGGCCACTCACTATCCATATCTCGGCCACTCACTATCCATACCTCGGCCACTCACTATCCATACCTCGGCCACTCACTATCCATACCTCGGCCACTCACTATCCATATCTCGGCCACTCACTATCCATACCTCGGCCACTCACTATCCATATCTCGGCCACTCACTATCCATACCTCGGCCACTCACTATCCATATCTCGGCCACTCACTGTCCATACCTCGGCCACTCACTATCCATACCTCGGCCACTCACTATCCATATCTCGGCCACTCACTATCCATATCTCGGCCACTCACTATCCATACCTCGGCCACTCACTATCCATACCTCGGCCACTCACTATCCATATCTCGGCCACTCACTATCCATACCTCGGCCACTCACTATCCATATCTCGGCCACTCACTATCCATATCTCGGCCACTCACTATCCATATCTCGGCCACTCACTATCCATATCTCGGCCACTCACTATCCATACCTCGGCCACTCACTATCCATATCTCGGCCACTCACTATCCATACCTCGGCCACTCACTATCCATACCTCGGCCACTCACTATCCATACCTCGGCCACTCACTATCCATACCTCGGCCACTCACTATCCATATCTCGGCCACTCACTATCCATACCTCGGCCACTCACTATCCATACCTCGGCCACTAACTATCCATACCTCGGCCACTCACTATCCATACCTCGGCCACTAACTATCCATACCTCGGCCACTCACTATCCATACCTCGGCCACTCACTATCCATACCTCGGCCACTCACTATCCATATCTCGGCCACTCACTATCCATACCTCGGCCACTCACTATCCATACCTCGGCCACTAACTATCCATACCTCGGCCACTCACTATCCATACCTCGGCCACTAACTATCCATACCTCGGCCACTCACTATCCATACCTCCGCCACTAACTATCCATACCTCGGCCACTCACTATCCATACCTCGGCCACTAACTATCCATACCTCGGCCACTCACTATCCATACCTCGGCCACTCACTATCCATACCTCGGCCACTCACTATCCATACCTCGGCCACTCACTATCCATACCTCGGCCACTAACTATCCATACCTCGGCCACTCACTATCCATATCTCGGCCACTCACTATCCATACCTCGGCCACTCACTATCCATACCTCGGCCACTAACTATCCATACCTCGGCCACTCACTATCCATACCTCGGCCACTAACTATCCATACCTCGGCCACTCACTATCCATACCTCGGCCACTCACTATCCATACCTCGGCCACTGTCTATCCATATCTCGGCAACTAACTATCCATACCTCGGCCACTAACTATCCATACCTCGGCCACTAACTATCCATACCTCGGCCACTAACTATCCATACCTCGGCCACTCACTATCCATACCTCGGCCACTAACTATCCATACCTCGGCCACTCACTATCCATACCTCGGCCACTCACTATCCATACCTCGGCCACTAACTATCCATACCTCGGCCACTCACTATCCATACCTCGGCCACTAACTATCCATACCTCGGCCACTCACTATCCATACCTCGGCCACTAACTATCCATACCTCGGCCACTCACTATCCATATCTCGGCCACTCACTATCCATACCTCGGCCACTCACTATCCATACCTCGGCCACTCACTATCCATATCTCGGCCACTCACTATCCATACCTCGGCCACTAACTATCCATACCTCGGCCACTCACTGTCCATACCTCGGCCACTCACTATCCATATCTCGGCCACTCACTATCCATACCTCGGCCACTCACTATCCATACCTCGGCCACTCACTATCCATACCTCGGCCACTAACTATCCATACCTCGGCCACTCACTATCCATACTACGGCCACTCACTATCCATACCTCGGCCACTAACTATCCATACCTCGGCCACTCACTATCCATACCTCGGCCACTCACTATCCATACCTCGGCCACTCACTATCCATACCTCGGCCACTAACTGTCCATACCTCGGCCACTCACTATCCATACCTCGGCCACTAACTATCCATATCTCGGCAACTCGGCAGCCGAGCTTCGACTTCTTTACGTTAGCTTAGTGTTTAATTTTCGACAGGTCTGTATTCATACTGTATTCAATAATTATTGTATTTTCTGTTTTAGCAAAAGAAATACCCATAATTCTTTAGCCGATCTTCATTATTGGAGGATTATTTATCATACTCAGTGTACTGAATTTCAAAATATACGGCCTAATAGTTCTGGTCTTTTACATAATACGAATTCCATTATTACTGTTAATTGATGGTATCTGAAAGGTATTGATATTGAATAAAATCAACTTTACTCATGTTAACTGTTATAACTGATGTATAGCTACTATTACTTACATGAGGTAAACTTGTCCTGGTTTTTAAAAATCCATTAAGGATTATGAATTAATAGTCAATTATAACAATATAAGCTATTTATAACATCATTACCAATTGTGTCAATGGGTCAAGTAAACTATTAGCTTCAAACTTTGTCCTACTTACTGGACACCTATCCAAGGAAAGCTTATAACTTTAGGCATTGGCAGGGCTTTATGCTACTTAACGAATTTTGTAGCTTGTTGGGTGGCAATGCGTTATCAAAAACAGTAATTTTTTATTTAACTTGATTTAGATACGTCTAGTGTCTGCAAAAATAGTATATATTAAAAGAATAACAGAAGGGATTAAACTTAATATCCACATTTTGCCAGTAGTTGTTAAGTCTGTTTTTAAAACCATTAAGTGTTGGTGCTAAATCTACTTGCCGTGACTTTGTAAACTGTTCCAATCATTGATAACTTTTTGAGAAAAACATGTTTTCCGCAATGGAGTCTACAATGGGGTTTGTTGATCTTTATAAATGTCTTCTTATTCCTGAGTCTTTGTTGATTTAAAAAAAATCTTTAATAATTTCATCAATGTCATGTAAAATACGATGTATTTGTGTCATGTCTTTCCGTTTTCTTCCATATTTAAGTGTTGGAAGACCTAAAATTAACAGTCTTTCAGAATAACTCAATGACTTCAGAATTTAACATATTTTCGTAGCTCTGCGTTGTACGTTTTTTAATGGACATTATATCTTTTTTTCAATAAAAAGTGTGACAAGATGCCACTAGCATATTCCTGATGGGGCCTAACTAATGATTTATATAAGCGTAGAAACATATCCTTATCCACAAATACGAACGATGTTTTAATTATTCCTAACATTCTGTTTATTTTTTCTCCACAGTTTGATACTTAGTATATGTTTGCTGAACTTTTTAAAGTTGTCATCGAACGTCACTCTCAGATCTTTTTCATTCATTACTTGCGAAATTTCCTTGTTCGAACCTTTTGCATCCATAGTATATTTATATACCTTGTTATTGTGACCCATGTGCATTGGCTCACATTTATCAAAGTTGAAATTTAATCGCCAGTTCATTGACCATTCATACAATCTGTCTATGTTCTGTTGTACTTTATTTGTATCTTCAGAGTTGTCTATACGATTATAGATCTTGGTGTCATCCGCAAATAACTTGATAGGTATGTCTATCTTTTGTGACATATTTAAAATAAAAATGGTCTCAAAACACTACCTTGGGGTACTCCACTTTTAACCCTGGACTATTCAGAACATTCTTCGTTAATTACAACTCTTTGTCTTTTGTTTAATAGACAGTCACTGATCCAACTGTGCAATATCTTGTTAATTTTGTAGTATCGTAATTTTTGTAAAAGCCTCTGGTGTGGGACTGAATCGAATGCTTTTTGAAAGTCGAAATATATAATGTCAACTGCACTTCCTCCATCCAAATATTTGGTTATGCCCTTCTAATCATTGAGTTACGGCTGGTTTTCCTCTTTTACATCCGTACTGTTGGTCAATCTAGCTAAACAGGAGGTGCTTACCCTTCCGGACATGGATTAGTATATTAGACTTAGAGTCTCTAACATTTTGACAATGTTGGATGTTAGACTTATTTGTATGTTATTTTCTGTACGCATTTTATCATCTTTCTGATATAATGGTGTTATATTTGCATCCTTCCATATGGGGGACAGTCTTCTCATTAATGAAACAAGATAAGATATGGAATACTTGGTAGGGCTTCTCTTAAAACCCCACCCCATTAAATTACAATATGTTAAAAGTTTGAAAAATATACTTACGGAAATCTTTTAAAATAACTTTATTTCGTCATTTTTATGCTTTTCGGTAACATTAATATTTTACTAGAGGGAAACCTCTCTTTAAAAATTACCATCACCACCCCCCACCCCCCCCCCCCCCCCCCCCCCCCCCCCCCCCCCCCCCCCCCCCCCCCCCCCCCCCACACACACACATGCATGCTTCATTTCCATGTAAATGGCAGTCATGGCATTTTATTAATCATTAAAAAACAAATAGTTACAAGAAATACAGGTATCGTGGGTTATATCCAAAAGCAACTAGCATCATTTTAAAAGTATTAGAAGTAAATGATCAATTTCACCACTAGTATGCGAGATGCAAGGGCAATTCAAAAAGTTTGTACATAACTTTAGAGTAATTTCAATTTTAATCCCCCAGGTACTCTCCTTTACCGTGATACTCTTTTCGGAAAATACACAATCTGAAAACAGATAAGCAGTATTGTCGTCATCGTCGTCGTCATCATCATCACCATCAACACCTCTATGAACACCACCACTATCAATGTCATGAGCTCTATCAGTTGCAATCATCAAGCATACTCTGTCGTAATGCACTGTTTCTAATAATACAACAGGACGCACATTAGATCAGCTTTATTGCATGTAAAATGAACAACGAGTTGTTCCCCTTTTTCTATGAATTACACTCTCAACCAATTGTAATGCAATGACACTAATTACTGCAAAAATCCCTAAATCGTTTAGGGGAGGGGGATTGGATGCCAAGAGGTTAACTAATAATATAGCTGTTGATATTATCTACTAGATTGAAGTCCACTCGATGCAGTTCTTAGAAAGTTTAATTGTTCTTAATGGTTCGTTTGCAAAAGCATTGTAAAGGTCTGTGCTTTTCTTAGTCTTTTTTTCTCGCAACCATTCCAGATAGACCGTTAACACCTTAGTTAGCATTTTGTATCTGTATCACATATAAATTTCCATTTATTTCAGACACAGTCTTATCTCAAATTAATTTAATTTTGAAATTAACTTTTTTAATCATTCCAAAGTATTTCACTTCTTTAATATAAGATATATATTAAAATGAAAATGCAGTTGAAAAAAAAACAATAAAAAAGAAAAAAGCAGGTACTTATCATGAATGAGTTCAGGGGTTATAGTCTCGTCGGCATTTAGTTAACAATGTAACCATTTCATAAGCTGATTGATGAAAGAGTGCAGTTTCCAACAATACAGTTTCCAACAATCCATTAATAGTTTTGTTAGCAGTTATTTTTTTTATAAAAATGCAAATCTAGAATGGTAATTATTTCAAAATTTAAAATGCCAACAAAGTTTAGCATATACAAAGAGCGTTAACCGCTAACGACTTTTGGGTTTTCACTGATTATTTATCTTTATTTTTGTTTCTGTTTATTTTGTTTAATTCGCACGTGACGGATGTCCTCCGACTAACCAGACAGGGAATGGTTACCCTCTAGGGGCACCCGGCATCGCCTCTTTGGTGGAATTCCACATGTTACTAACGTAATATGCCAGTTTTCAAAGTTTTTGCTAAACTCTTGGGATACTTGATTTGAACATCAATACTACCTTTTCACTTAATATTTGAAATGGGGTGCATTTTTTAAAATTCTGATTATGTTAATAATATCTTATTGTTTTATATCTGATCTTAAACATAATCAAATGCGCTCTGTAAATCTGGTTTCACGAGCCTTTACTTGATTCCCATAGCAACAATCAGTTAAAATCGCTAAGCATCTGATCAGTTTGATTGACAACAGGTTCAGTAACATGTCAATTTCATCTGCTTCCAGATATATGTCAATACTTAAGGGGACAGGTAGAAGGTTTTGTTTTAGAGAGAAATGACAATGGGAATAAAGCTTGAAACAACTATGTTTACGAAGTGCAAATCAATTGTTTGATTAACCATAATAATGACTACCCAGTTTTTCCCTTTTTTTCTTCTGATGATTATGACATGTGTTATTTGGTATATCGTCTGACCCTTCATGTCAGGTGTAGCTAGCTAAACAGGGAAATATGAAGACCACCCGGCCTAACTTCCCTGGTGGAAATTCATGTGTTTAACCTAATTTGCCAGGTTCAAATGAACATGGATTGATATGTTTGTTTTTGAATTTGAAGTTAAGTTTCCGTTCGTTGAACTTGAGTGGTATTCCCCTATAAATCGGCATATCGACTCGAACTCTAGCTCAGTTTTATGACAAGCACCAAACAAAACGACATTAGCCGATAACAATTTAGTCTAGCGTAACGTTTGTTGTCCATGTTTCGAAACCAGATTTATTCATAATGTAAAACATTTTAAGAAGCGAAAAAAAGCTGAAAGTTCAAATATCACTAATAGTTATTACAGGGTTACATAGGGCACATGCTTAGTAGGTACATGTATTAGTAATCAGTGTGTTGAAAGGTAAAACAAGATGGGCTAATAACAATGTACATAGTAGATTACAACTTTCAATGTGCACTTAATTGGTGGGTCATCCCAAAGTAGTCTAACCACACCACTCGACATTTACTTCAATGTCCGTCAAAAGTTAGTAAAAAAAAAAAATAATAAACATGCCTATTCATGTCTAAATCACAATCTAGAAACAAAGTAAAAACTTTTGAACTGACAAATTAGGTTTGACACGTGAACTTCAACCAGGGAAGTGAGGCCGGTACTCCGGAAGAGTAAGCACCTCCTGTTTAACTAGTAAATTTATAATCAGTGGTACAAATATATGTTTACAAGTAGATTTAGGTTTGCTTGTCTGTTTTATCATTAGCCTATATTGCGCCGTGTACCTATAGGCGTTGACTGTTGCTAAGTACTTGTCATGCATTCCAATCACCAGTTGTTCAAATTTGATTTGCATTACACTTTGCTTAATATTTTAACTGCCCCTCCGAGACTTTAATGCTTGGCAATGCTACATTTATGGCATAATAAAAATGATATCTTATATACTTGTATGAGATGTTAATAACCCTTCCAACGTTCAGTTTAAAACGTAGTCCTGTGTAACTTTTAACCCTAAAAAATAAATTCAAATACATGTAGTTACTTTTAAACCAAAAAGATTTAGCAACATTATTTTCCGTTATTTCTTTTATTTTGAAATCATACTTATATATAGGAGAGAGAGAGAGAGAGAGAGAGAGAGAGAGAGAGAGAGCTTTTTAGGGAAATCCCATTTCAAGAGTTGACTTGAACGTAGGCGGTGAATTATTATCCAGAATTTGGTCTATGTATACCGTAATGTTCCACAAAAACCATGACATACTTAACATTTAATTCGGATTCATACTCCATGTCCCTTCATGTTCCTTTAACAGTTCCCTTGTGTAGTTTCTTTTATTTTGTGCGAAACAAATCCCAATTACAGTACAGACATGTCGAAAGTTTAACACTCTGCTAACGAAAACGAGTCGAAGCTCGGCTACCGAGTAGCCTACAATGGAAAGCTAGTAACCAAAAACCTACGAAAGAGATAGGTATCCGTCTAAAAGCTGTTATAGCTAAGAAGCGGCTGAGATGAGCTGCAGATTCCGCACTTATTTGTTAGATTAGTGTTGACCTTTCGACAGGTCTGTACTGTATGTCAACCTATAGTTGTTAATATTTTACATCAAATATCAGTAACTAGGTCACTGCTATCGAAGATATGAAAAAAATAATTACTGAATTGAAAAAATAATTAATGAGTTAGTTTTGAAACGAAATGGAACACTGAACAAACCATAGGAAAGATATAAAAAGGCTAATGAACTTCTCGATATTAATTTCACAAAATATTAACTTTGTAAAGCGATTAAAGAATTGCATGAAAATGTTGTTTTAATAATAAATGTACTGTTAGTCTTATATTGAGTTATTTTTAATTACGCCGTACCTAAGTGGTACAGGACCGATCTGTCGAAAGTTTGACAATGAGCTGACGAATTAGTGTCGAATCGACAGCTTTTTTCAAATCGTGTTAGTTTGATAGCTTTAAGTGGCTTTTATCTATTTCTCGCCACCTTCTCAGCCACAGGATTTCTATATCTCGGCCAATCTGAGCCGAGCTACGTACCTTTTTTTACCTTAATGTTTAACTTTTGACAGGTCTGAACTATATCTGTGGGTGTTTTATATTGAATGCTGATGTTTTGTATTTGTTTTTTGCTTTTAGATACCACAGGGTACAGAGTGTTTGGGATGGTTAGTGACTATAAAAGTGCACGTACTTAAACCACACAACTTGATATTACCAATGTGTGTCGCCGAGTGTTAGTAGAAATAGGAAAACAAACAAACCCGTTCAAACCATAATAAAAACAAAACCAGATTATAATCAGTGGTCAGAATATGCACACGTTGTATTTTCTATCTCGTCTGATTGTTATGTTTATTCTTGGTTAGTTCTGTTTCAGCTAAATATTGCTTACTTCTAACATTTGTTATTTGTCTACGTAATCGTCATGTCATCGTATTTTTTGGGGATTAATGGATGGAATTGAATGCATTTTTATTTGCTATTGTTGTTTTGGAGCTCTTATTGTTTAACTCGTTGGGTTGTCGTTGCTGCTGATGTCGCTGCTGTAGGCATGCGTTGCGTATTAAAGGGAGTAACGTTGGTTTCCATCCGTGGTATCAATAATGTGTATCAGATTCTACGATTCGATGTGTGATGTACTTAATAAACCGAACAAATTAAAAACAAGTATTAAAATTAATTAAAACTACAGCAAAACTTTGAATGTTTTGGGGATGAAAAACATTTAAAATTGCTTTCTGGTTTTAAATAGTTTAAAACTTTATTCTGATCTGTTTGAGCTGATATGTATCAACCATAACCAAAATCACTAAAACACGAAAAGTAGGATAGTATCATAAGGTCAATGGAAAAATCCAGCTGCAAACCCTAATACCTTGAACACACGATTTCAACCAATCAGTGATTTGTGTGGTCATGCGACCCGTAATCACGGAAAGTCACCAACCAAATATTGACCATACTGATTTTCATCCATTAAATTGGTAACCTTGAAAATGAATAACAAAATATGACGGAAACATCCCATTGTAATTAGACCAAAAAGCTCCCCATTTATGGTGGGAAAGTGGAAAACTTATCGATTTTTCAGTATTATTTTAGGATTGATATGATCATGAGGGTTTTTTTTTTTTTTTGATTTTATATTTTTTTAAGACTTTTTGATTATTCAATGTGTTTAAATCAATACTTCACTTCACAACTTCAAAATAAGAGTTTATTTTAGATAGAAGAGAGTTCGATATACATGCATAAATTCACCGATTTATAGAAAAACTATATTTTTCATGTGTGTATGTATTAACCACCACAATATTAGATCGAAGACCGTTTTATGTTACGATGTTAATATTAAATATTTAAGAGTACGGAAGTATTTGTATTAAATAAAGTTATATTATTGTCAATAATAAATAGGTATGCACATGTAAGTAATATATGTAAAGTCGTTTTTGCCGAGTTCGATTTTTCGGTCATTTCTGTATTTTTCTCTCTTAATTTCATCATTTGCGTTCAAAATATTTATAATATTTACCAGTTGTTGTTTATAGTTATCATTTAATTCTTATTTTGTTGAGCAATGTTCTGAGACATTTTCTTATAATCTTCCTCCTCTTCCTCTCTTCTTCAGTTTATTGAGTAGGCCTCTTCCTGGAGTGTAACGCTTATTCAAGCATAAGATGGATGGTTTAAAGCCGCTTAAGACACTTTTACAGTTAAAAACGATAAGATGTATATTTCAGCGGAATGTAGGATGGTCTACTGGTATCCAATCCAGTTAGACCAGGAAGTCTGCTGTTGACGGAGCTGCTGCAACCTTTGATGGGAGTCTGTTCATTGTTGTATTGTCATGGGAAAAAAAGGAGTACCACAAGCGCGTGTCATTCGGTTTGCTTTGCATGACATTATATAAATATTACATTTCTGACAGGGTGCCAGTACATATTGTCACCTCGAGGAAGCATTGTTTGCCGAGGCGACAGCCGAGGCTGACAATGCTTTTCGAGAGGTGAAAATATGTACTGGCACCCTGTCAGAAATGTAATATTTATTTTATTACACCGAATGTTTGTTTTATTTTACCAATACATGATGTGCATCTTTTGTCTTTAGTAATGCCCATACCAATTTTCATTCAATTTATCGACCGGGAATGCCTCAAATCCACAGTCATTTGAGCCAAGAAATTTAAGAAACACGGTCCGCTTAATGATCCGATTAGTTGATGCAGAGTCTTTAGACTCTAACAAATTGCCAAGAAAGTCATTGTCAACCTCGACAAACATCCGATCCGTTGTTGTTACAGACGAATGTAAACAATATCAATAACAATGAGACGCTTGCCGTAAACACAACTGAAAACATGTTTTGTTCAAAGCGCTGATGTGATCCAGTGAAGGGAGTCGACTCGAACAAACGTACTGTCACATAGTCACGCGCGTTGCTATGTGACATTATAAATTTTATGTGACAGTACAAATTGTTACATAGCTCTTATCCAATGAAATTGCTAGATTTTTACATAAGGTGTAATAATGGGAATTGGCGCATTGTAAACATCATTTCTATACAATGCAACTGTTAAGTATATCAAATAATCATTTGTATACTTTGCACTTTGGTGTTTGTTGTCTTTGACATAGAATACTGTAATACTGTATCTAAAATTTCATAAAACTGTTTTTATTTAATCAACAACTTTTATGTCTGCATCAAGTTTGATGTACGGTCATAGAATAATTATATCATTGCAAATATATACATTGTATTAATGAGTGTCAAAGTTAAATTTTTAATCCCAATTTTCTATGTCTGAAATTGAAAATAAGCCTTCTGTATGATTTCATATCTTCAATCATCGCTTTACTTGTGTGAGTCTTCCACTCCGTTTAAAATTGTAAAAAAAAAGCATCATACACTGTATTTTGTAATGTAACAATAAATATAACTCTTTAATTGTGTTGTCATTTGAATGAAAAAGTGTTGAACTTATCACACGAAGTTTTCTCGTAATCTAGGATTGGATTAAGATCATCTACAATACACAACCTGTAGTGATATACTAAAAAAGTATTTGTAAGGTTGGTTAAACTGTCCCATGTTTCACAAGTATTTGACTTAAAGGAGTTATTACATTATTTTAATTTCAATTGTCATCAGTCCTTTTTTGAAAATATAGTGGAATGACATTTGGTAAAATATAAGATAAGAGCAATCGCTTGTCCAGAAAATAACAATTTAGTTAAGAATATTCTAATTTTGATAATTGTCTTGCGCGAAATTCCCATAAACATGGAAACATTCCATAGTAAATTTTGCAGTCTAAGGTCCGTTCAGAAGACTTCTCATGGATCAGAATTATACAAATTATTCAAAATCGAAATATCACAAGGATTTTCTTTTAGCTGAGCCTAATTTTTCTCGAAACTGCGCCCTGAATGTCAAAAGTTACTTTTGCATTACCTAATCGCTTCGCTGACATCGTCGAAATCTGAAAACAATCCATTCATTTCATTTCATATGATGACGAAAATAAAGTCGATGTCAATAAAACTGAACGGTAGGTATACATTCTCGAGCTCCGAAAATTTACCTAATAATGACTGATATAAATTAGCCATTATTTTATACACCTTGTAATTTATTTTCAAGAGAATGCCACATTTTCTATAGAATTCAACAGAAATGTCTGTATCTATAATTTTACGAAAAACTTTGGAGCTCGAGTCTTTTGAGAATGAATAATAATAATAATTCGTTTTAGCGCATATCATACACTGATGGTTTTAGAAAAGCGTTTCATTCCTATCTGGACAAAATCAGGTTCTTATATCACTATTTATGTTTAGATTGATATATACTTATTAAAAAGTTAAGTGTTATATCAAAATCATTTTAATTTTGTAGAACGTAAATCATATTATTTTATCTTCGCACTCTTCGTAATATTTTTAATGAGTTTTCATTTCATGCACATAACATTTCTTCATTACATCATTTGAAACGAACAAAACAGATGGATTTTATATTTTACAGTTTATGAATTGTTATTTCATGTTTACATCGGTCCCTAACTTTTTAGTTGAGTATAATTTGAATAATTCACTGTTCTGTTATAGAATTGTAGGCACTTAGGTGAAAAACACAAGCGTTCACGTATAATTACATTTTGGTGTCAAACTTTGTAACCAGATTTCAAAGTAATACTCATCGTCATGGACCAAAGTATAGAAGGGGTCCATATAAGCCCGCCAAACAAGTTTTTCCCGCGCGATTTTACTAGCGTTTTCTTTTTCTTTTCGGTTTCTCAGTTTCTTTTGCCAGTTTTTGCTGTGTCCTTTTTTATATCTAAAGAACAATGAATTCTGTCGCACATTAAATGGTTTTGGATCACTCATCACTGATGGCGACGTCGAAATAATTGTATTTTCCTTGTGACTTGTCATACAATCCGGGGCTGTTCTATTGTCGTCTGCTAAAACCAAACAACGTGTAACAGTATCTTCCTCCGATACTGTATGATGCTTATGTCCTTTTGGCCATCTAGATTCCACTTTTGCTGTCACATCCTTGTTTTTATTAAACAGTCCTTGAATAAACTGTAGATAGTCATCCGAAAATCCGTCTTCTAGTTTTTCAGGATCAGATTCTCGAAGACGCTTGAATAGCTTATCGGAGTCTGTATTGGTGGCGCAATCCTTAGTTGATACTGGTGACACTAGATCTTCCCTCACATCAAAGTCAGGTTCAGTAAGCGATTTTTGTAGTGTCCTTCTAATACTGTTGATTTCATTCACAAAGTCATCACCTTCATTCACTTGGTCGAGAATTCTGTTCGAATATTCTTCTAATAAATATTTTGGTACCAGGAATAGTATTGTGTTTTCCTATTAAAAATAATATAAACAATATAAATAAGACAAAATTAACGTTTTAAAATCTTAAAATGACTACACTAAAGTAAGTAGTTTTATCATATCTATTAACCATTAAATATTATATATACGTATATTGGAATGCGCATAAATGGAAGTAGGTAGTCTGTAGTCTTTTTTTTATTTCGAAGGTGAGAAAGTACAAAACAAACATACCAATCCATGTCCAAACCACAATCCTATAGCAAAGTAAAAACTTTGAAGCTGGCAAATTAGGATAAACACTTACACCAGTTAATGGCTAAAAACGTTTTTAGGGGTTGATAAGTTTAGGCCAGCACTATCCAAATATAAAATACAAAAATTTACTCGTAAGCAAACGGCATCGTTGTATAAAGTTCCCCTATGGGAAAAAATTCTTCCATAGTGTATTAATTGTAAAACAAATACATCGTAAGCAGGAGAAGCAGGTTTATTGCTGCATTGAAAAGGAAAGTTGACAATAGAAAAATCGAGGTTATAACTTTGTCGCCAATGGATTCTAGAACACAATGCAATACAATTAAATTATAGAAATTATACAGGCCATGAAAACAAACACACATGGGAACATTCAAATCCCCACCGTTTGACGGTCACTGGAGTAAACTTCCAGTTATATGATCACAGTACTATTTGCAGGCTGCAACCATTTATCTTATTTCATAACCAGTCGTCCATAAAAAGGAAAAAAGGAAAATGTAATTTTGAAACCTATTGGACAATTGAAAACGCATCCAAGGCTCACGCGATACAAGCAATTGATAAAACAGTCAGAACAACAAAAACTATAAACACATGTTGGACCACTATAATTATATAATCAAACAAACATTCCTATCCAAACTACATTCCCAAAGCAAAGTAAAAAAAATTGAAAATTAGGTTAAATACGAGAAAGCAATGGTGCACAGATTGTGCCCATTAGTATACCGCTTGTTTGTTGAAAAGTTATATTACCAAACATACAAAGATATTCTCTATAAAGAACATATTGTTGATGGTATCTCTATAAAGAACATATTGTTGATGGTATCTTCAATTTATTTTTACTTGCAATCGGTATGGTGTTTGGCAAAATGACGAGAATCTATGTTCAGCTCTAGATATTTATTCTTGGCTTACTTTTTTGTAAAATAATGACAAGTCAATAATTTGTTTCAAAAGTTCTTCATGCTATAAACCAAGACGGGTCGAACAATAGCTTTGAAAAAGATCAATGTCGGGTATTAGTGCCAATATCATACAAAAGGTTCACAAAGTATGTGAAACGATTAATGTGTCCAAACAAAGCGACACGGAGTATTTGATTTCAGCGGATTAACACGGATGAGTTGAACCTAATTTTATCTGAAAGCATGTTGTATTTTATAGACAAAAAGTCGAATATTTTAATTGAAAATATTTTTCTTATTTTATCTATTTCCAGATCCGTTTTGTTGCAAACAACTAAACAATAACTATATCTATATAGTTTGTTAAAATTAGAAAAAAATATATTTATCATGAATACAAAATATATAGAAATGCGTCAAACATGCGTGATTTTAGCGGATATTTATTGAACGCTATTGAACTCTACCTGATGTCAATTTAAGAAATCAATATTCAGGATTTTTTAAAAAGGGTCATTCAAAAGTAGGTTCTAATAAGGACATGCTTGAACGATTTTCTTTTTTACAATTAATGATTCTTATACATGTTTGTTTTGTTGGACTGTTTCCATCATTTGCTTTTATTGAGTCGTGTTCGTGGTTACTTTTGCTGTTGCTAATTACATCTTTTCAGTTACAAATGTATTCCTTCTATTTTTGAATATTAATACTTCAGAGGTATACAGTAAAACCTGTCTATAAAGGTCACCCAAGGGGACCAGTAAAAGTGCCCTTTATGGGCAGGTGGCCTTTATATACAGGTTTAAATAATATGAATAAAGAATAATTGGGATACAATTCTACTGGCCTTTATATGCAGGTGACCCTTATATAGAGGTGGTCTTTAAGGAAGGTTGGACTGTAATGTAAAATATAAAATGAAGCGTGAAAATCTAAACCTAATAAAACGTACTTGGCAGATGAAGCAGGCAACTAAAGCACAATGATTTAAAATATTAAATGATCAAAAAGACAAAGGCACAAAACACTGGCTTCATGAAGTCAATGTCCGGAAAGATGATATATTATTGGTTATATTTAACATCTCATCGTATCATAATTCCATATGTCTGTCATTGTATGATTTCACACATGGCGGATGTAGCTAGCTAGACAGGAAGTGCTTACCCTTCTAGAGCACCACGTCTAATTTGCCAACTTAAGTTAACATGTTTCAATTTTTTGCAAAGTTTTTGCCATTTTGGGGGAACGAATTTGATTATGGATAGGTTTATTTGCGGTCGATTTACCTGTTCCAATTTTAGCTAAAATGTCAATCAAGTCGGTCACTTCGGAATTTTATACACCAAAGTGCACTTCACGACAAACTACTAGAACACCCAAGCCTTGCAGATTTCGTGCTATGGAAGAAACAAATCTATGAAATGTAATCTGAACAGTTTATATAAAATCTATAGAAATAGTTCAGATATATAGGATCAAATTGTAAACATAGTTGCAGATACGTATGTAACAACAATTACAAAAATCAACAAGGAAACTATCAGTTAAGGCAAAAGTCCCATCTCATTCATTCTTTAGACAAGCACGATTTATTGTCCGATTACTTATGCATGGAATAAATATCATTCAATAAAACCAAATAAATGTTTTATAAGTTAACAATAAAACTGCTGTGGACTTCCGTAGGGAAAATTTACATTACAATAAATCATTACAATATAAAGCATTATTAATTAATAATCATTGGACAATAGAATTTTGTACTTAATCATGTGTCTACTTTAATAAAATTATGTCCTCTAAAGTCATGTATTAATGCATTCCACAAAATGCAATGTATCAGACAATTAAGTAAAATGAAATTGAATATCATCAGCAATTTTGCACTAAAACTATTAAATAAAAATGTCCACTAGCCACTTTCTCTGTTTTATTGGAAATGTTCATCAAATCATTTACTGTGAAATCTAGAATGCATCTAATTGCACATCAACAACCAACAACTTAATGGTGAGTGTAAAAATAAAAATATTAAATATATTTGGAAGCCTATCTGGTCACGTCTTTAAAAAGTCCAAGCAAGGAATAATTTTATTTTAATGTTGTTTGATTAATTATTTAAGCTATATTTGGACCAGTGCATTGATGTTTTTAAACGTTGTTTCAAAAACCTTGAAAAAGATGGATAACTCTATTTAAAATATGTTGCATCGATCATTTAATCGGAATGTTTTGTTGTAATTATAAACTTTGTTTTAACAGTCATTGTAAGCATTTGCAATAAAACAGAGAGAATACTGAATTGTATTTAAAAGAACATGTCTCGAGTGACACACTACCAGAAATATGAAACATGATAACTAGTTATTATTGAATAGATAAGGTTGTACTTTCATCACACAAAAATCGTTACAGTTGAATAGCTGTGCCTTATTAAGGTGTAAAATTATTAAATAAAAGGAATATGATCTAAATTTTATCAGTTAGATAAAAAGAGCGATTTATCAAAAGGACCGTATTAGGTAGAGGATTAGGACGATTAGTACCAGCAGGTGAACATATATAAAAACATTTTTAAAACATAATTAAAACAATCTATTATTTATGTAAAAGTGGACCAACGAACGATTTTTATAATGTATTCAGTTTTTATGATAACATTGCGTTTGTCATATACCTGTGTCTCGAGTCATAATCCAGATACAAGCTCAGATATGAAATTGAACTTGAGGAATCAGTCGTATTTTTAATTTTAGCTCACGGGAATAGATGACATTGACATGAACATATATTGTAGAACACTGATTTGATAATAATGAGCCTAACGAAAACGCGATTAAATTTCTATTATTATTTTTGTTTTCAATATATTGATATATTGAATTGAAACACAACTTCCACCCAGCTTTGGACAAACAGAATATCGAAAAATTAAAATAATGCTAAACTTTTAACATATTTTATCTTTTTTTAAATCTATTAACCGTGAACTATCAGATACTGTATTAAATGTGAAAGTATTTCAAAGAAACTTTGAATTTTAAAAATCACAATTACGTCAAAGCTGCGTGATGATTATACGATAAAGAATAAAACTATGTTGGCGTGAAATTTTTTAAACCCCGGCATTGTTTAAGACGAGAATAAAGTATTACAAAACTAATTAATAATCACAAAACTCAATGAAATCACCAACGAGATAACGTTTTGTTATTGTATAACATTTACCTGTCTAATATTCTATTAATAAAAACCCAACATATCAATCCATGTCCAAATCACAATCCCAAAGCAAAGTTCAAAACTTTGAGAACGGGTAAATTAAGTTAAACGCGTGAACTTCCACCAGATACGCTCCTGTTTAGCTCCCTACACCCAACTCATGCTTCATTAAAATTGAGAATAAAAGAAACATAAAAACTTGGGATGTCAAATGTATCCAATGAAATTTCGGATACAGGGAAATCAAAATTATTGTGATGCCATAAAACAGTCTTCTTAACAATAGAGTATGCACGAGAAATATATAGAGATCAAATGATTCTATATACTAGTAACCATTTACTGGTTTTGGGTATGGACAAAATGGTATCCAGTGTATTGTTTAAGTTTAGATAGAAACCCGTATTATACACTTTGCTCAGTTATATAAATTAGCAATGCAAGCTCGATCAAACTTAAATACCTCACTTAACTGGTGGAAATACACGTGTTTAACTTAATTGGGCAGTTTTCAAACTTTGTACTTTGCTTTTGGGATTTGATTTGAACATAGATTCGTATGTTTGTTTTTGTCTTTATGTTAGAAATAGTTAGTTTTGTAGATAAGTTTCATTTCAAAACTAATGAATCCGTTGTACTCTTCGGTATTATATTGTTTTCAATAGTTGATTAATATCTTTATTTCCATGTGTGAAATTTGATCATGGATACTCTGAAAATTAAACTATTTGAACTGAATAACTTAAATTGTAATCGATTTTCGACATCTTCCGACATTGTTCCTAAACCCTCTTATAACAAACAACATAAACCTTTAATGTCTATAAATTAAAATAACGTTATCGAATACTTCCATCCCATTTAAAATCAAACTAAAGCTCTTTACTTTATAGAGAAAATACGTCTATTTAAATAGATTTTATTCTTGTTATAATCAACTATATACCATAAATTTTCGCTCAAATCACAACCCAAAAAACCAAAGTAAAAATAAAAAACAAACATACTAATCCATCCGAATCACAATCCAGAAGCAAAGTAAAACCTTTGGAACTGACAAGTTAGGTTATACACATGAACTTCCACCAGGGAAGTGAAGCCGGGTGCTCCGGACGGGTAAGCGCCTCCTGTTCAGCTAGCAAATTAAGTAAAACACGTTTACTTCTACCGGCGGAGTGAATCTTGGTGTTCGAAAAAGCCAAGCATTTCTTATGTCTACAACATGTGAAATCTATTTTTTCAAATTGAGAATCTTTGAAATGAACAAGGAACCTTTAGACGTCAAATATACCCAAGATAATTTTGGATAGAGATATATTATAGTTATTAGGATGGACATTCATTAAACTTTTTGAAGGCCTTTTTGTTTACAACTGCTATGCTTTTCTACGTTTCATATCGTTTAATAGGATATTTTTTAGAAATTATCGCGCAATCAAATGTTGGGTATGAACTGTAACTGACTGTAAATGGGCCTTTCTATACCTCGTGAAAGTGTGAATGTTATAGGAAATCTGATAAAAATAACGCGCACTGGCCAAACCTAACAAGACCATGGGCCATCAGTCCTTTACGCAAAACATAAAGCAAACATAGGAAATAAGAGACTTGACCGCAGATAAAATGGAGTATTGTGGGCCATCATTTGGTCAATGTATTGGACTAGCTCAAATACCTGAAGACTTTGAAAAATAGATAATGTATTGTTGTTATTTTACTGTTATCAAAAATTCTGTTTCTGTATAAAATGCTTAGAGTAAAAAATGATAAACAAAACAGAAATAATTAAGAATTTTAGATGAATAAACAATTTTAATTGCCGATACTTTCCAAGAAAATATTAAACATGATAGGTAGCCTGAAATGTTTACGATTGTACTAGTATTGTCACAAATATGATATTGTCTAAATTTGCTGCTATCTTAAACCTGCAAACCCTAAAAAACAAAGGTGTACTCCCTCATGAAAAGTATTTCCTTAGCTTTTGGTAAAATATATTTTTGTTTATTGAATCGTTTTGAAGCCTTTGAAAATGTTGGTTTCACATTTTTGGTTTAAGCACTATGCTGAGGAATTGTATTACGAAACGGCCTATTACTGTAAAATTACCACTGGTATTGTATGTAATGCATTTTCACGAACATCATTTCATAGAACGAGTTTTCGGCATTGTATAAAGGTAGAAAAACTCAATACAGATTAAATTATTTACCGGTAATTTAATTAAATATGGATGACTGACGATTAGGGTGATTATAATCAGTTGGTGTAAATACATAAAAGTCACACTGTGACAGGTACTTCTTGTTTGTGTCGGGCATTATTTTCAAGCATGGATAAAACTATAAAACATGATTAAATTGGTACGATCATTAATTAGATATGAAACCTTTGCTTATAGGCTTTGGAAGGTACATAACGAATCTATCAAAAAGCATATCAACCCCATATGGATAATCCAGATTTGATGCCGCTAATAAATAATTCGAACACTATTTTTCACCAATTCTTTATATCGACGGGTATTCAGTTGCCTATATGAACCAAGTTTTGTGCTAACTGAAAATTTAGTCTACTTTAGATCTAAACAATTAAATCATTAATTTAATGACACAAAACATTCATGGATAATTCGGCGGGGTAAGGTCCTAATGAATTACACGACTGGCTAGATGAATATCACCATTTAAACCAAGATGAAGGTTTTGGTTAATAATTGTTATATGAATTTCCACTAATCTATTATGCGTGTTTTCTTCCTCGATATTTAAAAAATATTATTTTTAGACATATATTAATATTTATTTATTATTAATCATAAGTAATATTTATTAATTTCTATGATTCGATTTGTGTATTCAGGGTACAATGAACAAACTTATAATTCGATAACATTCCTATCCTATTGGTTAACGAAATATGTAAAATATTATTTGCGAATGTTCACTGAATCCAATAAATAATAAGTGTTCAGTTACCTACTCAGCCATGACAGCTAAATGGAATTTCTTCATTAAACTACGAAGTTTAACATTTCATATTCAAGATGATACCGCTCGATGTTCTACCTTCCGCTTTCTAACCTGTCACATTGGAGATCATTCGATTCTTTAAAATGTAAGTTATACTTGTTTGTTTAGAAACATTAACACAACGAGATGCTGAGTGAAAGGCTACAAATTAAAATAAACATACAAGTCCTTGTCCAAATTAAAATAAAAAAAACAAAGTAAACTTATTGAGGTAAAAATCAGGTATTCATATGATATTAAAACTAGTAGAAATCTCGCTTAAAAATATTTTTTAGAATATGTAACACAGATGGAGTTTATTACCAGATTTGATAAGGATGATAGCCCTATTAAACTGATTGAAAAATTGATGTTCTTGTTTAAGTAGTTTTTGAGAAATGTAATGTTATGTTGTATAACTGAGGTCTACAAAAATTAACTTTACAGAATAAACGCAAATCCAATAACTATTTAAGCGTTTAAAGATTATTTTATTTTTTTATTTTACAATCAATTATTTAAATAGTTGTAATTAGGTTCTCTTTGTGTTAAAGCATTTTTGCTTTTAGAAAAAAGTCTTTATCATTGATAAAAAGAAAATCAGTCAAAACTTTTTTATCTCAACCATAAGATACAGTTGTTGCATTTATTCAGAAACATAAGAGCTATCGACGGGAAAAGCATGAAAAAGTTATATCAAAGACTTGTGACATTTCTTTAAGAAAATCTTCCTAATTTTTGTCACAATAGGATGGAATGGAAAAAATGCCAAAATAAGGGTTTATCTTTATTTTATGACATAACTAAACAAGTAGTGTACTACTATATGGGTTGTCTTCATAAATCATTGTCCTTCAAAAAATAAAGTTAAAAAAAGTTTCATGCAGGGCATTTTGAGTCCCTCAGAGGAGTGGATTTTAAAAATGTTGATTGAAGCAATGATAATCAAAAACAAACATACTGATCCATTTCAAAACGCAATGCCAAAGCAAATAAAACACTTTTAACTGACAAACTAGATTAATCACTTGTACTAACACTAGGAAGGTGAGGCCAATTTACACACAAGTCAAGAATCATATTGCTCTAATATGAATCAATTACATTCCTATCTACATTGGTTCCGCCATCTAAGCATTTTAATGAGAATATTTATCAATCAGTGGGCGTTTGGTTGCCTAAATGAACGTAAATTCCAATTGAAAATTCAAGCGAGACTCCCGTATTCAAAGAGTAATTAAGTTAACACCACACGCGTCATGAGTTGTTCCTACCAATTATCCTAAATAATGATAATAAAAACTCGTAAGCAAAAATATAATATATATATATATATATATATATATATACTTTTTGACAATTAAAACATTTATGCGTCAAACTTGTGCTTTTTCTGCGTCAAACCTGTGCTTTTTCTGCAAATGAATTTTTCGAACAATATTAATCAAAAAGAAACATACTAATCCATATCTAAATCACAATCCAGTAAGAGAGTAAAAACGTTGGAACCTACAAGTCAGTTAAGACACGTAAACGTCCACCAGGGAAGTGAGGGCGGGTGCTCCGGAAAGGTATGCACCTTTTGTTTAGCTAGCTACACCCGCCACGTGTGTAATCAAAATTGTGTGAAAGTAACATGGAACTATAGAACGTCAAATATATCCAGGGCAATCCTTGACACAGAGACATCAAACTTATTAACAGTACGGAGATAACGATTATAAAGCTTTTTCGAGGGCCAAGATTAGCCTAGGCTTACAATATTAAATGATAACTATAAAATATAAATATTGATTATCGACTATGATGCTATGGAGAAATAAATTGTAATTCAAAACTTGATATCGATAAGGCCTGCATGGTTTAATTTTTTTTTATTTATATTTTTTTCAACATTTACATAATATATTAAGACAAAGACAACACCCACTCACTCATACTTTCATCTTCCATACGGTTTTTTTCCATGATACACAAATACAATATAACAATATGTACAAAATATACATGTTTGTATTACATATTATACCAGTTTAATTTTGTAGTTATTATTCAAATAAAGATCTAAAGACCCCCCATCTTTGCAAAAAAATATTAGATTTTCCCGAAGCTTTGTACCTATGTTTTTCGGTCTGATAATATTTTGTAATGTGATTTTGCAGTTCTTTTATATGTAACGTTTTATTAAGGTATCGTTGTAGACTAATATACTGTTTGGTTAATGATATAATGTGATTTAGAGCATGTGAATCTTTGGTTGGTATGCCCAATATTACATCTTTAATATTAATAATAACGGTTTTCCCTGTTTTCATAACTATCCAAGATTCAACCCTACTCCAAATTTCTCTTACATATTCACAGTTGAAAAAAAGATGGGAAACATTTTCTTCAAACGATTTGCAAAATGTGCATTTTGAATCTTGCTTGATATTAATTTTCTGGAGGAATTTATTAGTGCCATATATTTGGGTTATAATTCGGAAATTAAGCCATTTGAGTTTTTTGCAGTCAAATGTTCTATGGAAATTTTGATAGACTTTTCCCCAATTGTAATTTTGTGGAAGATTAAGTTCGTCCTCCCATTTTAATTCGGCTTTAGGTTTTTTGTATAAGGATTCTACAAAAATAGAGTAGATATGTTTTGTTCCTTTAGGTTGTTACATATGTGTTCAAGGGTAGTATTTATTTCTTCGTTATTGCAATTGTTTGTGTTGTTAGGATGTTATAATTGCTGAGTATAGCTTTTTTCAGACCTTCATACACTGTAAATGGGATTCGTATATCTAAGTTTTGTTGTAATGTTTCTAAGTTCATGAACGTATTATTGGGATTTAATAGGTCTTTTATTCGTTTTACTTGTTTATCATATAACTTTTTTATGTAAGCAGTTTTTCTGTTCATTTTTATTTTTGAGTTGTGCCATAACTCACAATTTTGAATGGGATATGTTGAGCAGTAAATTGGTAGTTTGTTTTTTAATTCGGCTAAATCAATTAAAACTTCTTTCCAAAAACCATTTTTGATATGCTTTGACTTTTCTAGACAGAAATTATCTCCAAAGTCGTTGATTTGAGTCAAGTTACATTTAACTATTTCTGTAAATAAGGCTTTTAATATATGAGTATTGCTATTGGTCAGTCTACGTAGCCATGTTAATTTTACAGATTTGATAAAACTTTCTAAATGTATCATGTTACATCCACCAAGCCTGTACCCCTGAATCATATTTTTTCTACTAATTTTTTCGCATTTGCTATCCCATATATATTGGTAGAATTTGGTTTCCAAATCTTTAAGAATGTGTTCTTGTGGCTTGGGAAGAACTGTAAGTAAGTGTGTTAATTTTGGTAGAAGTAAAGATTTAATAACTATAATTTTTCCAAATGGGGTAATCATTCTCTTAGACCAAGATCTTAAATCATTCTCTATTTTTATTCTCTATATTTATTGTAATTTAAAGTATCGATATTATTAAGATCTGGGGTAAAAGTTAAGCCTAATACCGAGAAGTTTGTGTCCGTCCATTCTAATTTTATATCTGGACAAATTATGTCTTTACAGTTTGTTTTAGAGCCAATCCAAACAGCTTTGGTTTTATCGATATTTGGTTTGAGACCAGAATATTTAGAAAATTGAAATAATAGGTTCATAGAACTTTTCAAACTTTTTTCTGAACCATCTAAAAATATACAGGTATCATCGGCATATTGCAGTAAATTAATTTTAGTGTTTTTTAATTTTATCCCTTTTATGTCCTTATTGTGACGGAACATATTGGCCATAATTTCTGCACATAATATAAAAAGGTAAGGGGACACCGGATCTCCTTGTCTACACCTCGGGAAATGTTGAAAAACTGAGAGAAAATGCCATTTTGAATAACACATAACTGTGCGTTTTTGTTAAGAATTTCTATCCATTTTTTAAGATCAGATCCAAAATTAAAGTAATTCAAAGTCTTTCTAATAAAATTCCAGGATACTGAATCAAACGCTTTTTCAAAATCAACTAACAGTAATACGCCGGGTATATTTTTTTCTTTTGTTAGCTGCAAAGTGTCATAAATAATTCTTGTATTTTCACCAATAAATCTTCCGGAAATAAAACCTTTTGATTTTCGTGTATTAAGTAATCTAATACTGACTTTATTCTATTTGCAATGCAGCTGGAAAGTATTTTGTATGTAACATTTAAAAGGGCAATAGGTCGCCAGTTTTTTAATTTTGTTCTACTTTTTTCACCCTTAGGCAGTATTGATATAATTCCTTGTTTTTGGGTTATTGATAGCTCGCCTATTCAAAACTATAATTAAAAGATTTGATAAGAAATGATGATAAATCGTTCCAGAAAAATTTAAAAATTCAACAGAAAATCCATCGGGACCAGGCGATTTTTCATTTTTCATTTGTTTTAATGCATTAAGTAGTTCGGGATATGTTATCTTACCCTCCATTTTAAGAAGTTGATTTTTATCTAATTTTTTTATATCCTCATAATTTAAAATATTATTTAAATCAACATCTTCTAGTGAGTGGTCGTTGTTCATATAAAGTTTTTTATAAAAGTTTTCAATTTCGGTCAAGATTTCTTTTTGATTTGATATATACTTTCCCGTATCGTCAATCAATCCGGTTACATTTTTATTTATATAATTTCTCTTTTCTAGATTTAAGAAATAGGTTTTGGTTTTTCACCATGTTCAATCCATTTAGCTCTTGTTCGTATAAAAAGACCTTTAATATAATTTTCCCTAATTTTTTCTAGCTCATCGTTTAATCTTTTAACTTCATTTTCATTTTCTTTGGTTGGGGAGATAGCGTATAATTCAGAGGCTTTATTGATTTGTTTTTCCAAGTTTTCTTTTTCATTTTTGCGTTCCCTCTTTTTCCTAGAACTGTATTCAATTGTTTTCCCTCTTATTTTAAGTAATAATAAATCAAGAAATAGATTATCATTAATGCTTAATTGATAGTCACCCTCCTCCCCATTATTTGAAATTGAATATTCTTGTACTGTTAACAATCAATGTTTTTATTTCCTTCACGTAATCAGTATCGTACAATAAACTATTGTTGAATTTCCAGAAACCCCTTCCCCTTTCAAAATTTGTAAAGCGAAGTTGAATTTCAGCAAAGGAATGATCGGATCTATAGCCTGGATTAATTTCTGTTTTGTTAACCAATGACATAAGTTCTTCAGAAATAAGAATAAAATCTAAACGGGCAGCTTTTGGGGGATTTTGACAAAACCAAGTATAGCGTTTAGTGTCGTTATTACAAATTCTCCAAGGGTCTACTAAATTATAAAACTCTTTAAATGATAACAATTCTTCTCTTGCTTTTGGGTTATTTAATCTCTTGTAATTTCGATAGTCAAGTGATGCGTCTTGTACTAAATTAAAATCGCCCCCTATAATTATAAATTCATTATCTAAGTCTTTTATAGTTGATTTTAATGTTGTATAAAAATTTGGTTCATCTGTATTGGGTCCATATATATTTATTAAAGTTATGTATATTTATTTTCTATTAAGATTTCTAGTATAAGGAAGTTTCCATTTTTATCTTTTAATTCATTTTTAACTTTGAATTCAAAATTATTGTTTAAAAAAATAGCCACCCCTCTAGAATTACTTCTACCGCATGACATATAAACGTCATAACCCCATAGGGCATATATTTCTTTCTTATCTTTCTCAATGAAGTGAGTATCTTGCAAGAGATAAATACTGAATTTCTTATTTTTTAGGAAATTAATGACGTCTTTTCTCTTATTATTTTGATCCCCGAGACCCCTACAATTAAAGGACAAGATTTTAATATCGGTCATCTAGACAGGAAAAAAATCGTATATACAATATATACCAAGTACTGTATACTACTATATGTATTACAATTACATATGTGTTGTAAATATTTCAAACCCATCATGTACACACCATTCATTCCAAAAACAAACATTACAAAAACATAAAACAAACAAATAGAAAGAATAATCACGTGTGAAGTCAACAAATACAAAAAATTCAAGGTCTAATTTGCGTGAATTTAAAAGTATGCAATGTGATCTTTTTGATTGCGTATAGATTGTCATAGACAATACAGAGTTTTTATAAAAAATCTTACAATATTACAGTTCATTCTAATGAAATGAAATAAATCTGGGGTCAGTTGTTCGAAGCCGGACAAGTTCAATCAATTGATTAGTCAAAATTTGAATTTTAACTAATTTTATCATCAGACACATTGTGAACTTAAATTTAAAACGTTGAGATTGAATAAAAATTCCATCAAATTGTAATAAAATTATCGATTCGATTCTGATATTTTGATTATTATTCAAGTATTTTATTTCTTCTAATCATTGAGCAAACCAATCAAGTCTCGAACAACTGGGTCCTGGTAAGGATTGATGGCGATACTCCCGCGTCACGGCATACTCGGCCTCGCTTGTATATAGGCAGATCAATTTTGTTATACTACCAATGTTTATGTAATGAGCCATTGGATTGGTTCTTTATAAGATCACCCTGTAGTTTACGGATTTATCTGGTATGGCATTTATCGGAGCTATAGAGGTAGTACGTTAATTGGTTTGCTATAACTGTTTAAAGTCATTCATAGTGTTTCACTTTGTTTAAAAGTGGTGGAAAAAGGTTATATACTTTTCAAAAGTTGTAGTGATATTAGAATCCGGCCGTGTATGCCTCAAAGCGGGACCACAGTCCATAATCTACAACAAAACCTTAAAAGCCTGTATTGTCAAATCATCGGTATCTGGATTTATTTATGAAAAGGTGGTTTAATGCTTTAATTTTCCTTTGTTAAATTTTAAACTAAACACTGGAACCTAAATTTCTCCATTTACACATTCATTTCTATGGAACAATATATCTGTTTCTCCACTGTTTCTCCTTCTTACGATGTATTTGTATCAAAGTTAATACGCTATGGTAGAGCTTGTTCCCACTACTGGAACTTTACAACGGACAATACCACTCAAAAACAATTTTAAACTTAGAGATGAACATTACAATCCAAAGTTAATCAAGACCCTCAAAAATTGCCACGACAATCGTCACAATATTGTTGATAAGTATGGTGTTCCTGTATCAAAAATTTTCCTGGATGTATTTGATTCACTACTTTGATTTTACACGTGGAGGGTTAAACAGTAGGTGCTTACCATTCCGGAGCACTTGATCTCACTGTTCTGGTGGAAGTTCAAGGGTTGAACTTGGATTACAATTTATTTTGTTTGCTTTAAAAATTTGTTATTACACGTTTTCATGTTGCTTTTACACGATAGTCTAGGGTTATCTTATCCAGACCTAAAAATTGTATGGTCGTATTTGTGTCGAAGTTAATACACTTTGGTAGAGCTTGTTCCCACTACTAGAACTTTATACAACGGACAATTCTGCTCAAAATAATTTTAACTAAGCGATGAACATTGCAACCTTAAGTTAATCAAGACCATAAAAAAGTGCTAAAACAGTGGTCACAAAATTGACGATAAGTATGATGTCCTTGTATTTGTCAATATTGCATGCATCGTTCATCAGACATAATCAAACAAATATTCTTGCCTTATTATTATAAAATATTTATCACTGTTTTTATGGTTGACTTTATTATTCTAGACCATCTTTTTTTCATAGGAGAACGAACTGATTCATGTGCAAACTAAATGCGCTTTTAAGCGTTACACTCAACTCAGATCGTACTTGACAACAATGTAAACAATGGCTCGATTTACGGTCATATCGAATGTGGAATTAATTATTTTGTTTGAAAACGTTGTAATTGATTAGGCAATAAATTATTTATTTCTTGGGTATTTTTAAACAATTAAAACCACTCGCGTTCTTTTGTATCAGGTGACATTGCCTATCGGACAATATTTCCACAGGTAACCCCGATACCAAGGAGCAATAGGTTTACCCGGTCTTAAACACACCCATGAAATAACTATATACTGTTCATTCACCTTGGTAAATAAGTGTCAATTATCACGAGCAATCAACAATAAAAAAGCAAGTCTATAAAATACAATGAGCATGGAGATATATTAGGGCACCACGCTTTGGAATTTCAAACATGAATTGATAAATTTTCTTTTAGACATATTAAGTGTTGCGTATAGGTCTACACTGTAAGTTTAATTTATAGTACCCTACAGACTAATGGGTAAGAATAAAATAGTAGTTATTACAATTGTTTTTCAGATGTTGAGTCACGATGATACTTATAAAAGTAAGCGAAGGTTGGCGGCTCTTAATAATTAATAGAGATGGTATAATGATAAATGTTATATAGTTGGTCTTTTTCTGGGTAAGCTCAAAAGTATCTTACTTAAATGAACATTCACAATTAGTTGTACAAAGGTTTTTAGGATTTATTTTTAAAAAAAAAGTCAATTAGGTAATTAAGTCAAAACAATTTCTAGACAAAAAAGCTAAACACAGAATAATAATAATAATAAAAAAAATTGATAATACATGTTAAATTAAAAATAACAATAATCAACTAAAATCTTATTTTCTGGTTTTGGCAAGCACAATAATAGGAGTCTTTGCAGCGGCGTAAAAAGTGGATCGAGTGACATAAGACTGTCTAAGTTTTAAAATTCTATCTTCGATACCTGATTTTAGCCAATGAAATTCCTTTTTTGATTATATGGCCAGTTACCATAGAAAATAGACAAAAAAGTACATTTTCATCGACCAACATTTGAATCTTTCAGATCAACAAATTAATATTCGAAAAAATAATTAACTAATGCGCCCAAATTTGTTTATCGTGTCAATTATCAGTTTGTAACATGTTTAATATCTATATCGACTTTTTATGTGCAGGTAATTTAGGGATGAGACAATGTGTATTTATTCTGATAACTTTACAAATTAATTTAAATATCAATATATCAGTTTATATGAAAATAGGAGATCGATAAATGTGACAAAAATGTTACATAAATATTGTAAAATCGTTAAACAATTATGATATAACTACGTGTGGGAGAATTATGTATATATATCTTGTCATCTTGTCCTTGTTTAATTAATATTTGATTTATATTTATTTCACAATAATAAGTAAAAAATTTGACTGCTAAAGATATCAGCCGTAATGATATTAATTCATTGTTATTTCTTAGGCATTCATTTTTATAGTTATGGTAATGGAACGCCTGGTAGCATTATTTAAATTTATCAACATTGTTTAAATTAGAATGTATAAGAACCAAACTTCAAAATGATTTATTAAAAGTCTCTAACATTGCATAAGTGAACAAAATATGGATTTCTTCTAAATTAGTCTGAATATAAGGATATCAAAGCATTCCTTACTAATTTGAATTTCCGGTACACAAGATATATTTTAATATTGCACTGAGAAAACTTTGGTTTTATTTGGTCCAAATTCTGCAACTTTTGCAAATTTACGTCGACCATATAATTTCTTATATTAATCATTTTTTTGCGATACGCTCGAGATTGAAATGCAATACGCAAAAGCGCACGATCTGAAGTGGAAAACAATTTATCGCAATTTTAATGAAAATATAGACTAATAATAAGTTTAATTACAAAATGAAAGAACATATACGAAGGGATGTATTTAAATCGCCTCTTCCTATTTTATTTATTTTTCAACAAATGCTTCGATGCTTTTTTCATTATTAATTTTGTTTAATTTTATTTGCAAGTTGTCAAGGTTTGTTGTAACTTTGCGTTAAATGTGATTTGAACATGTATTGGCATGTGTCTGGTCAATAATCAACACACATAAGAAAAAATTATTATGAATTAAACCTTTCGACAAACCTCAGATATGTGGAAAGTAAATAAAATAATGTTTGATGTACTAGACCCATTTGAGTAACCATCTCTTGTTTGATTAAAGATGTCCATTTAGCTGAAAACTAAGAATTCCTATATACAACATTCGCCCACACGGAAATATTTTTTCTATTTTTTTAGTAAAGTGAATCCAAACCATTAAAACCTCCTTTCTAAACGATACTAGTACATTGGAACTCATCGTTTATATTGTTGGTTTAATTAAAATGTATAAACCATACTCCTAAAATAAGTAATGTCGACATTTTGGATCTGAAAGGTGTGCGATTGAGACAAGTTCCACTCTAAACAACAATTCTTACGTCAGATGGTACAGCCACAAAATGTTCAATAACGTTATAAAAACAAAAGACTGGATAAGATTAATTCATACTTGATAATAAGGATATTTATGTTAGTAAAACATGTAAAGACATTAAAAATTTAATCAAAATGTAAAATAACGTGTCATTAACAAAACCCGACATATTTCATCAATGGTCCTTTCATATATAGAAATACAATTTGTGTCGCCATGAAAAGAAACCATTTTTTTACCGTGTTTCCCTTGTAGCGTAAACGATGTATAACTATTAGGGTTATTTTAATAAAAACTGTAAAACTACTGTATTTAATCTTATTTATAAATCACATTAAATTGAATCAATTCAATTATTTAATGGAACGTAAATCATGTTACATCGTCAATATTTTAATGCATCAATAATATATTGCTATAATTAATATCAATCACTCAATTCCTTTCACACAATTTTGATTACACAAGTGACGGATGTAGCTAACTAATAAGAAGGTGCTTACACATCCGGAGCACCCAGACTCACTTCCCTGGTGTAACCTAACTTGTCATTTTCAAAGTTTTTACTTCGCTTCTGGGTTGTGATTCGGACATGGACTTATGTTTGTTTTTGATCACCAAGGAATGTTCAAAAGTTGTACTTGACAATAACTAAAAACAACTAAGGATATACCACAAGAAAAAAATAAAACACTTATAGTCCATCGAAGTTTGATATTAAAGTCATTGCAGCAGAATATATTTTGCGTAAGGTACTAAGGTATACCTTCTCATACAAAGTATTTTCTTGGCTAAAAATATTTCTGTCCTTTGGATGGTATTTCGACCTCTAAAAATTGTTTCAGAATTTTGATCCAAGCCCTTCCGATAATGAATTGTATTCCGAAATGGCCGTCTAATGCTGCTGAATTAACATGGGTATACTGTCTAATTAAAACTATTTATACTGTGAAATGTCTAAATCTAGATAACTAAAAAACAACTACCGACATCTATTGCAAGGACAAATAAAAAATTATAGCTATCTATCAAAATCTCTTGTGGAATGTATTAGTTTTTTCTTCAATATATAGCCTACTGACGTCTAATACTAAGGACATATAAAAAATAAAGCATTTCCATATGGAGTTTTCGAACTCTTGGAATGTACTTGTTTTTTCATTGAACATATAGCCTATACAGTGCATTTGTACTTATGTTACATAACACTATATTAATATGCTGACAGATATTGAATGGAAATTATAGCACTTGAATAAGAAGCGTTTGAGAGCAATACATGTGGATATAGATTAATTTCAAATAATTAAATGTCATTAAGTTGTCAAAGTTTCATTACATTAAGGTATTGAGTAACCAACTAACAATTATGCAGCGTTTTCATATATAATCTCTATGTAATAAGTAAAATATTTTTTAGATTGTCACAATCGGGGGCGTTTCTGAAATCAGTCAATTATTTATGTATATTCAATATTTTTATTCATATATTTTAATTAAATCTTTAAACATCAATTATAAGTTTAAAATAGTAATTTAATTAAATAATTAACTAATTAAAATCACACACGTCATAACACACAATTCCTTTTACTGGCTATGCTATATCATGTATTTGCAGCATTTTTGCATTTTGTAATTACCATGTAATAAAAAAAATAGATGGATTATAAATTAGAAAACGGTTCAAGATATATAACTGCGAAAACACGTCTGAAATATATGATGATTTTAAAATACATGAAAACAAAATTAAATTACTTACTTTGGACTGGAACTAGATTTATAATGCACTATTCAAATAATCTCGCCTACATTTAGTCAGCGATTTATAAATACGCAAACTAATCAAAAATAAACATACCAATTCATGTCCAAACCACAATCCCAAAGCAAAGTAAAAACTTTGAAACTGACAAATTAGTTTTAAACGTGAACTTCAACCAAGGAAAAGAGACCGGGTGCTCCGAAAGAATACACACTTCCTAATTAGCTAGTTACACCCGCCACGTCTGTAATTTACTTTAATCAGATTTGTTTAAAGACAAAATTGAAACAATAATCCAGTCTGCTGTAATATGGCAAAGGGAATTTATATCTTAAATATGCAAAAACAACTTTTAAGAATGTGAACATTAAAAAAATCTGAAATAGTGGTACTTACCATTTGTGTTATCTACAATAACAGAATACATTGACCCGTCCTAATATCATTGTAGGTGCTTACCGTTCCGGAGCGTCTGTCCTCACTTCCGTAGTCATACACCACGTATTTGACTTGGTTAGCCAGTTTTTAGTTTTCATTAAATTTAATTTGTTTGGTAGATTGTGATTTCGAAATGGGCTGGTATGTTTAATTGTCGGATGAAAACGACTACATGTATAGAGCAAGTAACATATCTTTTGTCAAGACAGTAAGCACAAGCAAAAACATAAAGTAAAGAAAGAAATGTTTGATGCACGAGAAGGACCGTAGAGAATTGATTGAATTCGCTATTTTGAACTGGACGCGAACACAAATTGGTTTTGTTTTATAGAAATATTTTCAGTCCCTTGTAATTTTTGCTTATTGTATTTTCATTTTAACTTTCAACAATCATGTTTGCAGCAAATTTAGTTTCAACTGACAAGTGTTCCTTGCAACAACTAAGTTAACATGCTGTTCCTAAAGTAGTTTTTGTTCTATTTGCAACTTATGAAAATGATAATTTGTCCGGTCCTGATCAAACTGCCCACACAATTGAAAAATGAAATTTCTAATATTAATGTTTATGGATTCCTGTAAAAATTCTTGTTCAATAATACCTATATTTAAGAATTTCTTTTACCGATGTATAATTTTAAGAAACGCATTCTCAAAAAAGTTTAGTGCAGAAGCACCGCGGAGTTTAAAACAAATTGCTAAACATGGCTTCAATTATGTTATCTGATATCAACTGAAATTAGGGGATATTTGAATAGAAAGTTTCAAACATGGTTTCAATAAAGCCATTTAATACCCCTTTAAACCGAGGATATGTGAAAGGAATGTTTATGGGAAATACAAATATAGAATACATTTTATTGACAGGTCTCCATTTGGACACTTGAGTAATTGTTTACCAAATATACAGTGTATCCCATAGCATATTAATTAGTCTTTTCATCAGGTGATACAATGTTAAGCTATGTTTAGCAGTTTATAATTACAATTGTTATCAACGAGAAGTATTGTTGATATATTTATTCAATGTTAAATTTCATTTCTATAAAGTTATTAATACCATTTAATTAAACCAATTAAGTTAATTAACAAAATAAAACGTCATTACGTCACAAGGGAGTTACTACAAAATTGACAAAACAAAGAACTTGAACTTTTGCCATCCGATATATTATATTCGTATCAATCGATCCTGTTAATCGAACATTGTTAGATTGTTTAGCTTTTTTACATAATTTTAGATTAAATTAGGTTATTTTACCCAACATTTTGGTTTTAAAGTATAACCAAGAGCAGGATTGTGTTTTCTAAATCAAGCAGTGTAAAATGTAGACAAAATGAGTGCATGAATGGCGTAGAGATATTTGTCTCACGATTTTAACCAATCACAAGCATGAAAATAATTACGTCACAATCAATTGCTATTACACTGTTACCTTTGTATTATGAAAAATATTGCACTGTTTAAAATGCTTATGGTGTATTTGTTTCCAAATTAATACGCTATGGTAGAGCTTGTTCCTACTACGGAGACTTCGTACAACGAAGTAGGCTGCTTGCAAATACATTGTTGACTCAGGGATATTGCCAGCCTAGGCTTATCAAGGCCCTCAAAATGTTTTATGGCCGTCATCACAGTATTGTTGATAAGTTTGATGTCTCTGTGTCCAGGATTGCCCTGGATACATTTGACGTCTCATAGTTCCATGTTCCTTTCACACAATTTTGTTTACAAAGGTGGCGGGTGTAGCAAGCTAAACAGATGATGCTTACCCTTCCGGAGCACCCGCCTCACTTCCATGGTGGAAGTTCACGTGTCTAACCTAACTTGTCAGTTCCAAAGTGTTTACTTTGCTTCTGGATTGTGATTCGGACATGGATTCGTATGCTTGCTTTTGATTATTACATCAATAATCAGGTTAGTAATGCGATATACATGTGAACCAAACTTCATCATTTAAAAGAGTCGGTTGAATTAAAACGTAAAACGTGAGACTTTCAATAATTATCTAAAAATTTATATCATGTTATAAATCTCTCCACATGCGCTGTGCAAAATTAAACGTTCACGCGTAATGACAAGCCTAGTTTTGGATTGTCAATGTTTTTATGGTCATCATCCCAATATTGATGATAAGTATGGCATATCTGTAACAAAACTAATATTGGACGTGTTATAGTTTCATGTTCTTTTTTCTGAATTTACATTTCTCCCTTTTGTGTTTTGCTTTGATAAGGATTGTGTTTGTGTTTCATTATACGAAAATACTTGTAGAGATATAAAATCTGTACAATTAGAATTAGGTATTACGGAATTCTTCATAGTTTATTGATTTAATTTCAACACAAGTTATTGATATTTACCGATGTTCAATGGGAAACACGAGCTATTTCTCCTTATTGAGAATGAAATCTGAATTTTGTAAAACAAATACGTGACGGAACAAACGTCAACTCCTTAATGTTTATTGCATAAAATGTAGCATCCAGATACCCTTTGATACAGAACAGAAACACTTTGAAATAGTCAAAGCAACATAAGTACATATTACAAAAAACAAAGAAAATTTTTAAAAAATGAATAAATATACCGAACACATATTGAAATCAATTGATACCATGGCTTTTAAACACCGACTGCTTACGTGAAATGGATATATTGAAGAAATGATACAGAAAAAACATCTGTGTCCCCTTTCAAATTACAGTAAAAACAAAGTAAAAACTTTGGAAACTGACAAAGTTATTTAAACACTTGCACATCTACCAGGGAAGTGGTGCTGGGTATTCCTGAAGGATAAGCATCTCTGGTCAGCTAACTACATCTGCAACATGTGTAATTTGATATAAAATTTATACTTACAGAAATGTGAGGTGTTGTTTGGTTTAAACATGATATGTGTGTTTGCGTCGATAAAGACCGTCTCCTTTTCACGTAGTTGTCAAATCGATTTGAATCGTTTATTGTTTTTGATGCTGTTGAACGGGAATCACATTTAAGGTCTGAGAGAGATGTACCATTCTTTCGGGAATCTTCTATCTTTTCAGCAAGACTTCTATCTTTTTCTTCCGAAGATGTATTGGATATGGACATACGTTTCTTGAAAACACGCTTACATAGTTGTATGTCTCTGATGTATTTTCGAAGTTTCAGGTCATATATGTAATCTTCTGTTGACATTTCTTCAACCTGAAACAAAAGGATTCAAAATTGCTCGATTTAATATTATATTAAAGATTTAGAAAAAAAGGGATGGTGGATGGTGTCCAAAAATGTAAACAAAATTAAATTTGGTATAATACGAATATGTATGTAATTACCATCCCAAACTTGACTGAAGAACATTTATTATATTACAGCCTATGTTTCCTCAATAACGAACATACAGATCCATGTACACATCACAATCCCACAGCACAGCGAAAACGTTAAAACTGACAAATTCAGTTAAATACGTGAACTTTCACCAGAAAAGTGAGGTCTAGTGCTTGAAGGATAATCACCTCTTTTTATCTAGCTACATCCGCTATAACTTAATAAAAGTATTAATACCAAAAGCAAAGTAAAATCTTTTGAAAACTGGCAAGTTCGCACGTGAATTCCCTAATGGAAGTGAAATATATATATTAGACAATCATTGGACATGGTGTTTCAACAAGAATATGATGACCAAATCCAAAGTTGGATCGAATCTAAATGTGTTTCTATTTCAAAACGGGATTTTAGAAAATTTTATGCCGGTGATTTTTGCAGTAACAACGGGTAATCTCTTTTTCAGGTTGTTTGTAAAAAATATCGAAGTATCTTAAATAAATAACGTAACCATTGCAACGAATATCAGTTTTATATCTTGACAAAAATCATATTCATCCTATCTTATAAATACAATTACTGCTTTCACCAACATAAATATGTTAATGGCAAAATACACTGTTTATCTGTTTCATAAAGGGGTAGTCAAAATGTCGTTATATACATGGAGTGCATGATAAATTTATTTTTATCCATTTTTTATATATATTTAATAATTTAATTACAGAAAACAAATTAAACAAAATATCTTATATCAAATTTAATTTTTGTTTGCAAAACCCTCCCACATTTTTAAGATAAATTTGCGATATGTCTCTTGACTGGGATGTTAATATCATCCATTTTCAGACCTTGACTTCAATTTCACTTTTCTCATTTAAAGTATGCAGTAATGCTTTCTAAACATAAGGATATTGGTGATCTTAGAATGTAAAATTGATCTAATTACTTTATTATTCCAACATAATTAAAATTCAGTTTATTTGAAATGGAGTCCAATAATCATTATAAAAAAGACTATAAAATGTTTATCCATATTAATCCAATAAAATAATTTTCTTATCAGATGGCGACAACATTGTGATCTGAAGTTTTAGCATTTAACGTGTTACCAAGGATTAGATATGTTGCTCAGCAAATGTAAAGGACCACTTAAAAAATCAAGGAGACTATATTTTTTCAAGAATAGGGTCAAATAATAATTTACATTAAACAATTGAAAATAACCTTTTATCATCATGTTATCACAAAAGTTAATAATTTAATATACAACATTACCATTAATAAAATCATGATGTTACATTGAAATTATTTGTATATATCATACATCCATTTTGTTAATTTCATACAATCTAGTTTTATTAAGAAGTCATTATTAATACATGATATGTGAAAAAATGAAAAAGATATATCAAACACAACTTTAGTACATTAAATGACTGAAAACTGTTTCATGAACGTTTAATAGATATTTTAGTTGTTCAGTGTTGAATTAATAGCACTTATAAGAGACGTGTCTATCATAGCGAGGACAAATAGGTGTATTACCCCTCAGTCATTAGTATTTCATTGTGGCTATCATTTTTTGGATTGTGGAGAAAACAACTGACCTTCGACAAGCGACGTGGCAATCTTTTTCTAGTCTGGCATGGTCGGTCTGTCCGAATCAGATTCGAATAATGGCGGTTCAAAATCATAGCGTACCTGTTACCAATCGATAACGACGTCGATACTAACATTACCAGATAAAGAAAAAAGTAGATAATTATTATAATAATTACCATCAAAGATGTGTAATCCGGGAACATCTCAGAATCAGATCTAGACTCTCTTGATGTAGAATATTTTTCGGATCTATGTTGTCTGGACTTGGCATCGCTAGATTTTGAGTCTCTAGATGTACTTTCTCTTGGAGTATTTTTAATTTGATTTGGATCCGACTTGCTTTTGCTTATTGGTGTTGTCTTTGGTCTTTCGTGGCTAGTTTCTGTTTTTGGTGTTTCTGTTTCGAAGTCTCTAGATGTCTCTTGACTACTTTGGGATTTTCTTTGTGCTGTTTCTACCACTTGGTCTTTTGATATCTCATGACTTCTTTCCGACATTCTTGACGGACGGTCAGCAGTTTTTAACTTTTGTCTAGCTCTGATTATCTGTAATAATTCCTGGGTCATGGTGACGGATCTTTCGCTGCAATTAAAAAAATAATTAAATGTCAACACCAATGCATTTTAATATCAGTGGTAAAATTATGAGCTTTTCATTTTTTTATATTTAATGAATGGCTTAAATCTATGGATATCATTAATCGAAAACAAAGTAAATAACATGCATATTTAATGAACAACCAACACATGAATTAATCAGAACATTCAAGTAACTCATTTTCTTGATTGTAGCTAGCAAAATAGGAGGTATTTATCCTTTCTCAGCAACTAACTTCTGTGGTCAAAGACTAAATTTGCCAGTTTTTAATTTTTTGGATTGTGATTTGAACATAGACCTGCATGCAAGGAAAAGATCACTAATTAAAAATATGTTTAAAAATAAATAAGTAAGAATTAATAAAGATTACTGAAAAAGTGAATGAATGTTTTTATTATGAATATTTTTTAAAATAATTAAAATATACAAAATCACATCGAATAACAATGCTGAATTGTTAGATTACTTACTTGTTAAATTCCATTTTAAAAATTAATTAAAAATATCCCTGCTAAATTCCTGAAACTAAGCATGAAATGTGGTATAGATTAAAACAAACGAGTTTATATATCGTTAGGGAAGAATTGGATCGTGTGTTTAAATAAAGGATGAAAATCGATAGTGATTTATTATTTAAAGACAGGAAATGGTGTTAACAATTTTATCATATGATGCCTATTGTTATTTTTGAAATAGATTATTATATATAGATAGCTACAGTATGAAATATGACTAGACAGATGTTTGGAGCAGTCAATACATTCTCACGTAGAGAAGTCAAAAGAACAATAATGAATTCTCCCGTAGAGCAGTCATTACAAGTAATTAAACTGTACATAAAAACTAGAAAACATATCTATATCAACAGCAATTGAATGATTCACTACAATAAAAATTATTCTATTACCCTGCTGATTCATAAGTTCAAATACCTAAGCTTTCGGGTTATATTATTACTAAACCTGTTAAAATTTTTCAGCACTAGACCGTCGTTTCAAAACAAAATCAGTAGTACTACAGGAAACAAAATTGTAGAAATCCAAATATTTATCAGATGTAAAATCATGTTGAAATAAAGAAAATAGAAGTACAAAAACATTTTTGCCAAATTTTGATTGAGAAAATTTTGTGGTTGCAAATGGTACACACTCGAAGTCTGTCGTTCATAATCAGTGATCTCAATATGTGTGTGTTCTTGGTTCTATAAAACTTGTTTAAACGTACTAATTTTCTACTTCTTGAAAGGCTTTTATCGTGGCTGCAGTTTTTAAACGAAGATGTTCAGAAATGTTGCAAGACTTGTAAACTATATAAATTTTATTTAACCCTTGCATTATAGTACTCCCTTAGTCAAATAAAGTTAAATAAATGTTTTGTCTTTGAATATTTTTCAACCCCTTGAAAAATGTTTGGTTTCAGAATTATGGTCCAAGCACTACAGATGAGAAATTGTATTCCAAAGCGGTTGTCAAGTGCTGTAAAATTAACACTGGTGTACAAAAAATGGATACCGCAGATGATTATGAAACACCATCGTCACACATATGACGGTTGTAGACAGATAAATAGGTTGAGCTTCCCTTCCCGAGCACCCGGTTTCACTTCTATGGTTAAAGGTCGCGTATTCAAATTCATTTGACAGTTTTCAAAGTTTTTACTTCGCTTTTAGATTGTGATTCGGACATTGATTATGTTTGTTTTGGCTTAAAGGTTAAACACCATAATAAATTAAACACTGTTTACGCACAATATTTTTTGATCTGTTACACGTCATTGGTTTCACACCATGTCCAATGTGTGGTACAATTTCTAAATTATGATATCATTTACATTCACAGTATGAATTCAATTAACTGAGTGCATTTGATTAAAATTTGATAATTGTGATTATTGTGTCATTAAATGAGATTTCTCATCAATGAGAACTTCAACGACCTTAAACATTATAGAATATTTGTTTGTTTTAGATCTTTATATTTATACCCCCGCAAACTAGTTTGAAAGGATATATAGGATCTGTCCGTCTGATGTCCCTGTAAAATCGTGTCGGGCACATATCTCATAGCTTATTTGGACGTCTGCCATAAAACTTCATGTGAATAATCTTCATGGTCCAAAGGTGTGTCATGACCTTGAATAAGGTCAAATCATAAAGGTCAAGGTAACAGAAAAACATTAAATGTTGGGGTCGGGGGTATTTGGCTCTCAAGAGAAGTTCTAATTATTATTAGGCCTGGTGAAGTTGATCGTGAATATCTAATCATCACTCTTGTGGGTCAAAAACAAAATACCAATTGAGTTATCCAAAACCAAGTAAAAAATTCAAAATTCCCAAATTAGACTAAACTTCTTCGAGGCAGAAAGGCTGGGTAGTCCGAAAGACCTAGCTTCATCCGTCACGTATGAAATCAAAGTTGAGGGTTTTTTGTGTCTATTGTCGATTGAAATCGAAAAAATTTCTTGCAAATTAATTATTGCTTCCAGAACGTATCTAGAACTCTAAAGGCTGGTTGGTTGGTTTTATTTTGTTTTATGTCGCTTTGGTAATTTTTAAACTAGTTGCGACGAGATACAATTGTTTTATTTTTATTTTTTGATAAACTTCGATCTAGAGCGCTTATGGCAAAAAGTGTTGATTCAATAGGAGTAAAGTGGTGGCTGTAGCTAGTTGGAGATAAAACTGCTTCAGAAATCGGTCACACTTCACGTGTTTAACCTTATTTGCAAGCTTTAAAGTTTTTACTTTGTTTTGGAACTTTGGTTTTAACGTGAATTGGTATTGTCAAATACCATTTTTGAATTAAATCATAAAATACATTCAAAAATGGTATATGACAGTATTATTGTTTGATACAGTATTGTTGATAAGTTTGATGTCACTGTGTCCAGGATTACCTTGGATATATTTGACGTCTCGTAGTTCCATGTTCCTTTCACACAATTTTGATTACACACGTGGCGGGTGTAGCTAGCTAAACAGGAGGTGCTTACCCTTCCGGAGCACCCGGCCTCACTTCCCTGGTGGAAGTTCACGTGTCTAACCTAACTTGTCAGTTCCAAAGTTTTTACTTTGCTTCTGGATTGTGATTCGGAAATGGATTAGTATGTTTGTTTTTTATTTGATCTAGAGTGCTTATTGTGAACTATATTGTTTACACACTGGGTATAATTTTACACGAGTGAAGCTAGTTAGAGAAGATGTGCTTTCGAAGCACTCGGTCTCACTTTCCTTATGAGATTTAAAGTGCTGTACGTAATTTGCCAGTTTTCAATTTTTACTCTGCTTCTTGGGATTGATATTTAGACATTGATTTTTTTCCTTGGCTATGAACCAACTTGTAAACCACTTCTACCATACAGAAAATCACAGTGTAAGAATATACTGAAATATGTTCTTTTCTGATAACACAATGTGAAATGTTATCTTTAATAGCCACGGTTGATTGCCTGTGGTGGAATGAAAATCAGAGCAATTGCTTTTATGTAGATAAGAATACTGTTAGATTTAAATCATTGCTTGTTGTCAAAGTAAAGGAAATTTGTTTTGCATGGAATACCAAAGCAACTACAAAACACAAAATTGGTCATTATTTGACATTAGAAAACAGAAAATCGATTGATTTCATAAAGGAAAACACTATAACCAGTATTAACTGACTGTTGATATATTGTAACCATGACAACAGTTGCCACCAGCTGTATCTTGCGTATCATGTTTTACTTCTGGATCTTTGAATCCGATCCGGTTTACTGAATAATGTAATAAATAGCAGACTTAATGGGTTGTTTTCAATTCTCATCTGTGTGTGTGTGTGTGTGTGTGTGTGTGTGTGTGTGTGTGTGTGTGTGTGTGTTTTCCATAGATTTATAATGTTTGGTCCCAATATTGGTTTGTCTTTCTTTTTGTTTTAGGGTTTTTCTTTTATAATCTTCCATTTTGTTCCTGGCCTTGTTCAGTCGCTTTGACTGTTCTCAAATACCTGTTTTCAGTTACTTACTTACTGCTATTAACAGTCCAAGTAAATATATCATTTCAAGTAAAAAAGAGTTGATTATGGAATAAGTATGCTAAACCAATGTGACCTAGACAGCATATCTAAACATAGTTTCTAATACTCTAGTACATTTATGTTATAAAAACTGACATAATAATAAAAGTATGATTTTGGCTCGAGGAAATAACAACTTTTCACAATGACAATATTGTGTATTTGACATGATTAACAAAAACAAAAGCTATAATTACTAAGCATTTTGTGCTATTGACTTCAGTTAAGTGAAGGTATTGTAATAGTTGGCTTGAAGAAACAAATGTTCACTTTAATTACACTGTTTATTTAACACAGATAACGTAATCGATTATGACACTCTATATTAGCCTATCTAACTATCTATACCTTCTTTGTTGTCCTTTGTGATGTTGTCCTAAATTTAAGGACACAAGCAATCAATGGCTTACAGCTACAAATGGATAGTATTTGGCACAACGGATAAAACATATCGCCCTGGGTAGAAAAATGCTGTCAATATATGTGTGATTTCCCGAGTGAATTATTGCACGACAATACCTTAAGTTAAAAGTCGATAACAAATTTATTGCATAATTTTTATTATAAATATCAAACTATTATATATAATAGTTTGTATATTATTTTGTAAAGAAAGAACAATTCAATCATAAAACTGTGTCAATTACTTAAAAACAGCCCTAAGGAAAAAGTAAAATCCTTTGTAATATTAAAAAATGATGTAATGCTACTAGATCGGATGAGTGCTGGTGACACATTCATACGAATAACCTTAATGTGCCATGCTAACATTATGATTTTGAAAATGCGTAACGACGCAATTTATAATCTTAAATTCGATTTTGTAAATACCTCTTTTTAAGCCACGAGCTATTAAAAGAATTATAAGGACGTTAAATAGAATATCCCGATAACCAAATACCACAGCTCACAATGCAAACCAAAATAGGGTCCATTCTCAGGCTTGAGAAGAGACATTGATCTAGTCGGTCAACATCTTTGACATCTTCAGTCAACTTTCCTTTTCTATACAGCAATAAACCAGCTTCTCCTTCTTATATGTATTTGTTTCAAATTAGTACGCTATGGTAGAGCTTGTTCCCACCACGGGATCTTAATACGACAAAGCAAGCTGCTTACAAATAAAATGTTTATGCAAGGAAAATCTAGGTCAAGGCTATTCAAGGCCCTCAAAAGGGTTTATAGTCTTATGTTACTTTCCTTCCCAATTTAATTACACACCTGACGAGTGTAGCTAGCTAAACAGGAGATGCTAACCCTTCCGGCCTAACTTTCCTGGTAAAATTTCACGTGTTTAATTTGCCACCTTTAAAGTATTTATTTTGCTATGGAATTTTGGTTTGGACATTGATTTGTATGTTTCTTTTTTATTCTTAACACCGCCATATAACAAACTGCAGACAAGATAGCTCTCCAAGAAGATAGATGTTAGTAAGCTTACGATGATTGTACTGAGAAAAAGGCAAAACCAAACACACATTGATAATACAGGTAATGAACGATCGGCTATTAATAAGTTCCGGGCATTATGGTAAAACACTAGTGTTGTGCCGGTATTTATGTTATGTTTAATAAATCTTAATGGTTGCTTTATTTGAGAATTTGTTATTTTTCTTTTCAATAGCCTTGCATGTTAAGCGATATTGTGATTCAAATCTTAGGTGTTAAAAACAACTTAATGACAAACTTAACGTTTTGTAAACAAAGTAACATCACGTTTGTCATACATTTGTTGTGGTCATAACTGAGATAAAAGTCCAAATATGAAGCAGAACTTATTGGTTTAATACGACACGTTATCTACTCAAAACACTATATATGTTTCATACATTTTAATAAAACCATACTATTAACATTAGAATTCAATAACCATCCAATGTTTTTAATTTGCTCATGACTTTTTTTTATTTATTACATAGCAGATGAAATTGACCATTTTCAGTTTGTTTTTTTTTTTTTTTTTTTTTTTTTTTTTTTAAACTTTAAGTTTATTGTATACAAAAACATATATTATCTCGTTAAATGCACAGGACAATTTTTCAAAAAGACTTTAATATTTTATTCCAAAACAATGAAAAAATGAAAATGTAAACCATCCTTTTTAAACATTTAAACAAGAATGAACAAATCTGATTAACATACTGAATAAACCGCTTGCTGACAGATTCATTGTATTGTCATGTACAGAATTTTGAAATTTTACCAAAACAAATAAATGTAAAACTTGACATTCTATATACATGACTATTTGAGGGCATTAATTTAGCTTAGTTTCAAAAACAAACAGACAAATCCATATCCAAAAACACAATCCCAAAGTAAATTAAAAACGTTGAAGTTGGAAAATTAAAGTAAACACGTGAACGTCTATCAGGAAACGAGGACGGTTGCCCTGGAAGGGGAAGCACCTCCTGTTTAGCTAGCTACATACGCCACGTGTGGAATCAAAATTGAATGAAATAAACATGGAACTATGAACTTCAAATATATCCAGGCTCGGAGACATCATATAAAATTTATCAACAATACTGGGATGACGGTAATCAAACTTTCAATGGGTCCTATTAAGCTTAGGTTTGCAATATCCTTGAGTCTACGATTTATTTGTAAGTAGCTTTCTTCGTTCTTTGAGTTTTAGCGTTATTACAAAAAGTCATTAAAACAATTGCATTTGCTCGGTATTGGCAACTCATTGTGTATTAACGTCGGTTATATAATAACTTTATGTTTAAAAAATAAACTTTGAAAATAAATATACAGGGACGTAGCTAACTATGAGGCAACCGAGGCAACTGCCTCGGTAAAAGTTAGAAAGTATATTATATTTTTTTTACAGAAACACAAAAAATTAGAAAAGGATAAAAAATAATTTATAGAGAACAGATATACTAGTAGTTAGTAAATATGATAAACCGCTGTATTTCCGATGACTGACTTAATGAAAATCTCCAGTAAAACTTGAGTTACTATGTTGTTTTATTTGTTCAACTGTATGTACAATGTGCGGTTTAGTCAAAGTTTTGCTTTGCCTTTTTGACAATGTTTATATTTATAAGCATGGGGTGATATGTTTGTATTTAAATTTATAAGTTTTATTTTATATTTATTAATATCATTTAACTGCAAGTGTCACTTTCAGGTGTTGCCAGAAAGCTCTATTTATTGCCATTATTTTATTTTTTTGGGGGAAGCATGCCCCTGGACCCCCTATTTCTATTTTTGCCTCGGTTGTAATTGGGTCCTATCTACGCTCCTGATATACCTTTTAAATATTCTTTCAACTAAGCAGGCTACTTGCAAATTGTGGACCCAGGAATATTGCAAGCCTAGGCTTATCAAGGCCCTCAAAAAGTTTTTTGGTAGTCATCACAGTATTGTTGATAAGTTAAATATCTCTGTGTCCAGGATATATTTGACGCCCCATAGTTCCATGTTCCTTTTACACAATTTTGATTATACACGTGGCGGGTAAAGCTAGCTAAACAGGAGATGTATACCCTTCCGGAGCACCCGGCCTCACTTCCCCGGTGTCTTACCTAACTTGTAAGTTCCAAAGTTTTTACTTTGCTTCTGGATTGTTATTCGGACATTGATCAGTATGTTTGTTGATGATTCCTACTCAAAGACTTATTTAAGCACTCTGTATAAAAAGCACTCATCAATTCTCCGTATCAACCTTATCAAAGAATTGTTAGGCATCTGTTAACATCTATGATACATGCAAAACAATACTTATGGAACGGAGACAAAGTGTTCTGTATTAATTGCAATGGGAATAGCTCAAATATAAATTGTAAACTCAAAAGACATTGCAAACCTATGCTTAAAGGTTCTATGGACATCATCACAATATTGTTGATAAGTATGATGTCTGTATCAAAACTATCTTGGGTTGACGCTCCATAGTTCCATGTTCTATTCATGCACGATTTTGATTTCACTCTTCTTGGTGATTGCAGTTAACTAGGAAGATGTTTACCGCCTGGACTTTCCTAGTGGACGTCCAAGTGTTAAACTTTATTTGTCAGTTTTCAAAGTGTTTACTTTGCTTTTAGACTATGATTTGAAAATGAATTGGCTTTTTTATTGATTCTATGATTTAATGGAAGTGTATGGGCGAAATCATAGGCTTTTATACTAGTATACTAAATGGTTGAGGCAAAAAAGAAATCTGACAAAGATACATTCAACTCAAAAGATCATGTTTAAAATGTACAAAAAGTGATTATGAAACCAAAGTTCCTAATGTCAAAGTCAAAACATATTGCTTCAATGAAGTTAAAAATTACATGGTTTGCAAGATTGCATTGTTGTTCGGTTTTTTTTCAGGTGTAATCATCATGAATATTCCAATTTTTACATAGCGTTTATAGTTGTTCCAAGTAAGAATGTACGGAAGTGATAATTTTGACATAATCATATTTATTGTTTTGTTAAAAAGTTAAAAAATTGCTCTGTGTACAGAATTAAGTTCACTTTTTTATGAATGAAAAACATTTTTTCCTATTAGGTCAGTATATTTTATAACGTTTTGACGATTGTTTTCTGAGTTTGTTGGAAAATACGACTTTATTCTTGCATTTCCCATGTGCATTGAATTTGTGGAAATACAGTAGAGCTACTTTTTTCTATATACATTTATTTTAAAAACCGTGGAAACAGTTATAGTAAAACATGTTTATAACAAAGCCCTGGGGACTCTATCTTTAACTTTGTTATGTGACTTTGTCATATATACATGTAGACTTATAAAGAGGACAGATCAGCCCCAATATTTCACTACCTACTATCCATGTATTTGTTGTAAGCATGCATGTTATATCCATGTTTTACTGTACATCATTTGCCACTCTCTTTTGTTAATTGCTAAATTAATGGACATGTTACTAAAATTTCAATGCATCTAAGTGCAAGCAACTAGACCATCCCAGTTAATCAGTATTGTATGCCAGAAAATAATATCATTATCTTTTGAAACTTTTCTAAACACCTTTGTACAATGCATTTTACCATCTTCCATGAACATCTGTGTAAAGAGGAGAGCAATGGTGTGTAACGTTCCAGTAAAGAACATTTCACTTATAACGAGACATCGCCAGCAACAGGTGAAGGTGCAGAAATTTTGCCTGTGTGCTGATGGCATTATACAGCAGGGTTTTTTTTTGTGCCACGCCTACTGTGACACGGGACGTTGTTTATTTTAAGTTCCCATCAAAAAGAATTGTGAATTTTTCACAATGCTGAGTGCTTGGTGAAAGAACAGTCACTACCCACTTTCAAGTCTTGGATCAGACCTGGTTAGGGTTTGACAGCCATCTGCCCATAAAGGCCACTTTTACTGGTTCCCTTTGGTTGCTTTTATAACAGATTTAGCTGTATTGTTATATATTACACTAATGTTTTTTATTTGGTCCCCAAAATGTTGTTTTAACTTTTTTTAATTTCCTTTTACAAAGCTGCCCACTCAAATACCTTGATCTAATAATAAATGTACAATACAAGAGTTTGATCATTTACAGTAGGTATCTATGCATATATATATATATATTCATCATATACTGGTACTTTTATTTTGTAGTAAATACTGAGTTTCTACATGTTTAGGTACAGCTAAAATAACATAATCCATATCACCGACTGCACATCCTCAGTAGGAAAACTGATATCAATATTTGACCAGCTATTCAAACAGATAGATCGCTATACCATTTTGAAAATCCATTGCTATACAAATGTTTGTCTAATGAGGAATATTATGCAAATGTCCTAAGTAGAATTATTTGGAGGAATGCACTTTAAGTCTATTTAGTGTCAAGTTGGATTTTTGTCATATTTAGGACAAATTTCAGTAATGCATTATTTGTTCTAAATGATGAAATTTTAAGTATACAATAAACAGAATAAAACATGGCAAAATCCATATCAGACCTTGACCAATATCAGACCTCCAGCTTAACCCCTCTGGCTTATATGAGTGGTCTCTGTCAGATATAGCATAAGATAAAGATTCCACAATGTACATTCTATATATAACATGAAGATTCACCATCATTTATAACATACATAACATTCACTACTGGTTTTTTTCTAGGTCATCGGGGGAATAAAAGTTATTTGTGTTATCACAAATTATATATATATGACCACAAATTATACATATTTGGTGAAATTACGTTATTACTATTATGAATAATCTGCATTAAATGGTTTATCTTACTAGCTGTGGCATATTTTATTTTATTTTTTAAAAGAATTGTCTCCCTTTCTATGCCTTGAGTGTCAACAAAAATAATGATAACTGAAGCAAAGCCATTTGTTAGTGTAACTGTCCTTCTCATCTGCTGCTTTTTGTGAAGATTTATGAGTCATAGCCTCCAAAATATTGAAATAGCCTCAATTGTTTGACTAGGCATTGTCCTATTTCAACATCATTTTCTGTCGCCATGGTTACTGGGTATACAAATGTCAGGTACAAAGAAGTCTGGTTTTTGGTGATATTCTGTTCATATTCTGAAAATTAAGACATAATTACATTTAACTCATATAATTGATCATTTAAAGAACATAATTTATTTAAAGAAAATAATTTTAAGTGTACATTTATTTGAATAAAACAAGCCCCAGAGACCCATACAGCAAGAGAGCCTGGATAAAAGGAAAAAAGTACTTTGAATGGTGTTTAATATCCCAGTCAAGAATACTTCACTTATATTGAGACATCATCAGCTAAAGGTGAAGTGGCAGAACTTTTCACCTTTGCAGAGTGTCTGAACAATGAGAAGGGAGGGTGCTTTAACATGCCATGCCCTCCTGACATGGGTCATCTGTTTTTAAGGTCTCTTATGAAAGACTCGTAACTTTATTGTCCAAAACACCAAGTGCTTGGGGAAAGAACAGCCACTACTTATTTTAAAGTCATGGTGAAATCTGGCTTGGGTAGGAACCCACATTCTCCCACTACTGAAGCAAGCACTTAACCAATTGAGCTACCATAATTGTATAAAAAAAGTGGTACTAGTACTCTACTTAGGGAACTTCCACACAAAATATAGCTCAAAGCTGCCCAGTATCAATGATTTTTATTACCCTCAAGGATAAATTTAAACTTGATGTCCCGAGTCACATCAGTTTGTAAAATGTGTTTCTGATCTTCTTTGCACTGGTGTGCACCTATGTGCGCCTTGAGAGTGCTAGTGTACAATCTAAAAATGTCACAAATAAATATTACAGGTAACTCAGTTCACGAGAAGCTATAGTCAATCGGCAATATAGTGGCAGAGTGTTTTATATACATGGGTAAGTCTATTCTACACAAATAGGTATTAATACTGTTATAATATACATATATTCATGCCTTCATACGCTCATTCGTTAATCACCTTTTTATATGATCCCAATTTACACTATATACACTCTTTGATGTTTATAACCACTATCCAAGATATTGCTGACAGACTGTAACCTGTGGTGGTCTATGACAAAGAAAAATCCTTTTCTGACAGTGAGTTACTTGTGATATGTTGTGTGGGGTCAACGCCAAAGGAGTGAGACAACCTTATGGCTTAATCATTTGGTCATTATGGCTCTAAGAGTAGCAGAGATTAGACCCTTTTATAATCAAAGTACTGAAGGTAGGAGCATCAGCTAAACTGAGCAATTGATAAAAAAAAATGTGCACTTGAAACTGAGATTTGTCTAATGAATCAGTAACAAATGAAAATTATGCAAATATAGATACTGTGATCGGGAAGCTTCTAACACAAGTCTACTTTTATGCAAGTTGTTAGGTTCTAAAATATAAATATGTTACAATGGTCAAAATGGATAGGCCACGCAATGTTTATCAATTGAGTAAACTAAGTAATTCGCATAAATATAAATTTTCAATTTTTCAAAAACCAAGAGAGGCTACTAAAGACCCGACCCCAAATCTGAGTGAAATATCTCAAGCGTAACGGAAAAAAGCCCAGAGAAACCATCATTTTGATAAAATTCACAGTGAAAGGGGCATAACTCCACTAAAACGCAGTTGACTGGAAGAAAAACCCAAACCGGATCTGTAACTCACCACCATCATCATCATTATCACTCCTCATATCACATTTTGATCATCAACATGAAGATATCATCATCATCATCATCATCATTATCACCATCGTCATTAGCAGCAGCAGTAGAACCCATGCCATGACAATCACCACCACCATTATATTAATTATTTTCAGAAATCCTCATGTTACATCATTAAATTTAATATGGTCACATCATCATCATAGCTCTTCGTGTCACATAATCATCATCATATATCAGCAGCAGCAGTACTGAATGTCTCATTATCAGCATGAAGACATTGGCTTTGTCATCATCATCAATCATCATGATCATCATCTGAATTATTATCATCATCGACAGCAGCAGAACTGAATGTCATCACCATCATCACCACCATCTTCATCATCATCATCATCATACTATCAGGGCAGTGCTCAGCAATACTGAATGTCATCATTGCCACCATCATCATCATCGTCTAGCAACAGAACTCATGTCACCATCATAATCATCATCATAGTTCGTCAAGTCACATCGTCATCATCACCATCATCATTCATAGCAGCAGAGCTTATTTTCATCAATCATCTACATCACTCTTCTATCACGATAATCATTATCATCATCGGCATCAACAAAACTCATGTCATCACCATCATCAACATCATTATCATATCTCCTAGTGTCACATCATCATATCCTCATGTCACATCATCAGCATCATCATCATTATATCTCCTCATGTCATATCATCATTATCATGGTGACATCATCATCATCATCATCGGCAGCAGCAGAACTGAATGTCATCATCATCATTATTATGTCATCATCTTCATCAGATCATCATGCCACATCATCATCGACATAGTGTCATCATCACAAACAAGAGAGGCCCATGGGCCTTAACGCTCACCTGAGGAAGAGTACATATCTTATGCAGAGGTTCAATGGTCAATGACATTAATTATATAGAGAATATAATTAAATTTTTAGCAGTAAGGGCCAATAATATGCAAGTATTTTTTGCAAATTAATTATAATAATTATTATATAAGTATGCTATATATAACATATTTAAAGTCTAGCTACAATATATTATTTATAAACAGCTAAAACATCTGTATATTAAAATGTGCATTAGGCCAATACCTACAATATTCCAATATACATGCCAATACAAAAAGTTTATAGTCAGGGTTCCCACAGATTTTTGGTGTAAAAATTCAAGGCTTTTTCAAGGTTTTTTCAAGGTTATTTAGACAAAATTCAAGGTTCAATCTAGGTCAATCTATAATCTGGCGCAAGACTGACTTGCTATTAACATATATATAAATACATACCTTGTCCCATTAAATTTTGGCTTTTCAAAATGTTTACGTTTCGCGGCAACTGTCAAAACTATTTGTACTGATCGTGACTGAAACGTTTCGGTGATATCCATATAAATCCAAAATTGAAAACGGGTCGACCAAATCCGGGATTCGATACATAATTTAAAACTGAAAACGGTTTAACTTCCGGTACGCACGGAACTGTAGTTTCTTGTATTCTAACATTAGAGAGTTCCAAAACATCGATAGTAGCTTCCATGTCACACGATAACCGCCTTTTACTGGATCATGCAGTCAGAAATTAAAATTCATGACTTTTTCACGGTTTTCTGGGAATTTATCAAAATTCAAGGCTATTTCAAGACCGGGAAAAACTATCACATAATTCCCGGGATTTTCCCGTTTTCCCGGTTCTGTGGGAACCCTGTATAGTTTTTGAGATAATTAACCATTTAAATATTCGTTCGCAGCTATGACCTTGACCTTTGAACCTATGACCTTTATTCATATATCAAAATGATCGTTAGGCCAATTCCTACAATATTCCAATATACATGCCTATACAAAAAGTTTATAGTTTTTCAGATAATTAACCATTTAAGTATTTGTTCAATTCTATGACCTTGACCTTTGAACCTATGACCTTCATTCATATATCAAAATGATCGTTATGCCAATACCTACAATATTCCAATATACATGCCTATACAAAAAGTTTATAGTTTTTGAGATAATTAACCATTTAAGTATTTGTTCGCATCTTTGACCTTGACCTTTGAACCTGACCTTCATTCATATATCAAAATGATCGTTAGGCCAATACCTACAATATTCCAATATACATGCCTATACAAAAAGTTTATAGTTTTGAGATAATCAACCATTTCAGTACTTGTTTACATCTGTGACCTTGACCTTTAAACCCATGATCTTATTCATATATCAAAATGACCATTGTGCCATTACCTACTATATTCTGATATACATGCCTATAAAACAAGAGGCCCATGGGCCTTAACGCTCACCTGAGGAAGAGTACAATCTTATGCAGAGGTTCAATGGCCAATGACATTAATAATAAGAGAATATCAAAAGTTTTAGCAGTAAGGGCCAATAATATGCAAGTATTTTTGCAAGTTAATTATAATAATTATTATATAAGTATGCTATATATAACATATTTAGTCTAGCTACAATATATTATTTATAAACAGCTAAAACATCTGTATATTAAAATGTGCATTAGGCCAATACCTACAATGTTCCAATATACATGCCTATACAAAGAGTTTATAGTTTTTGAGATAATTAACCGTTTAAATATTCGTTGGCAGCTTGACCTTTGAACCTATGACCTTCATTCATATATCAAAACGATCATTAGGCCAATACCTACAATATTCCAATATACATGCCTATACAAAAAGTTTATAGTTTTTGAGATAATTAACCATTTAAGTACTCGTTCAATTTTATGACCTTGACCTTTAAACCTATGACCTTCATTCATATATCAAAATGATTGATAGGCCAATACCTACAATATTCTAATATACATGCCTATACAAAAAGTTTATAGTTTCTGAGATAATTAACCATTTAAGTATTAGTTTGCATCTATGACCTTGACCTTTGAACCTATGAACTTCATTCATATATCAAAATGACCATTGTGCAAATGCCTACAATATTCTAATATACATGCCTATACAAAAAGTTTATAGTTTTTGAGATAATTAACCATTTAAATATTCGTTCACAGCTATGACCTTGACCTTTAAACCTATGACCTTCATTCATATATCAAAACGATCATTAGGCCAATACCTACAATATTCCAATATACATGCCTATACAAAAAGTTTATAGTTTTTGAGATAATTAACCATTTAAATATTCATTCGCAGCTATGACCTTGACCTTTGAACCCATGACCTTCATTCATATATCAAAACGATCGTTAGGCCAATACCTACAATATTCCAATATACATGCCTATACAAAAAGTTTATAGTTTTTGAGATAATTAACCATTTAAGTATTCGTTCAATTCTATGACCTTGACCTTTGAACCTATGACCTTCATTCATATATCAAAATGATCATTAGGCCAATACCTACAATATTCTAATATACATGCCTATACAAAAAGTTTATAGTTTTTGAGATAATTAACCATTTAAATATTCATTCGCAGCTATGACCTTGACCTTTGAACCCATGACCTTTATTCATATATCAAAACGATCGTTAGGCCAATACCTACAATATTCCAATATACATGCCTATACAAAAAGTTTATAGTTTTTGAGATAATTAACCATTTAAGTATTCGTTCAATTCTATGACCTTGACCTTTGAACCTATGACCTTCATTCATATATCAAAATGATCATTAGGCCAATACCTACAATATTCTAATATACATGCCTATACAAAAAGTTTATAGTTTTTGAGATAATTAACCGTTTAAATATTCGTTCACAGCTATGACCTTGACCTTTAAACCTATGACCTTTATTCATATATCAAAACGATCATTAGGCCAATGCCTACAATATTCCAATATACATGCCTATACAAAAAGTTTATAGTTTTTGAGATAATTAACCATTTAAGTATTCATTTGCATCTATGACCTTGACCTTTGAACCTATGACCTTCATTCATATATCAAAATGATCATTAGGCCAATACCTACAATATTCCAATATACATGCCTATACAAAAAGTTTATAGTTTTTGAGATAATTAACCATTTCAGTACTTTTTTACATCTGTGACCTTGACCTTTGAACCCATGACCTTTATTCATATATCAAAATGACCATTGTGCCATTACCTACAATATTCTGATATACATGCCTATATAAAAAATTCATAGTTTTGCAGATAATTAACTATTTGGTATTCTTGGACATCTGTGACCTTGACCTTTGAACCCATGACCCTGATCTATGTATCAAAATGATCTTCATGTGAATACCTACAAGTAACTGAAAATCCTATGCCATTATCACAAGAAATGTTAAAAAAATAGCATTTTTTATCAAAGGTCAAAAACTGGGACATGACCTTGACCTTCGACCTTGACATCAATTGGAAGAAAATTGCAAGACAAGATCAACAGTGAAAACTCCATACAATTATCTTCAGCCATTATGAAGTTATTACAATAAATGTCTCATTTTAAAAATTACATAATTTTACGCAAAAAACGCGTAACCCATTTTTCGTCTAATTTTTATGAAAAACACAATTTTAATGTTCCCAGGTATGCTGAATCCAAATATCCAATTAAAATTTGCCTGCACCTTTTGGTTTCAGAGAAGAAGATTTTTTTGTCTTTTTGCTATTTTTAGTAACAGCGGCCATCTTGTTGGGCGTGGCCAAACCCCGAACACAATTTTGAAAGGCTGTTACCTAGGCATGATAATCACCAAGTTTCATCAAATATGGCCCAGTAGTTTTGGAGGAGAAGATTAAAATGTAAAGTTTACACACGACACACGACGCACGACGCACGACGCACGACGGACGACGGACGACGGACGGTGATAGATTGCAATAGCTCATCTGAGCTTTTCGCTCAGGTGAGCTAAAAATTCATAGTTTTGCAGATAATTAACTATTTTGGTATTCTTGGACATCTGTGACCTTGACCTTTGAACCCATGACCTTGATCTATGTATAAAAATGATCGTCATGTCAATACCTACAAATAACTGAAAATCCTACGCCATTATCACAGGAAATGTTAAAAAAATAGCATTTTTTATCAAAGGTCAAAAACTTGGACATGACCTTGACATCAATTGGAAGAAAATTGCAATACAAGATCAACAGTGAAAACTCCATACAATTATCTTCAGCCGTTATGAAGTTATAACAATAAATGTCTCATTTTAAAAATTACGTAACTTTACGCAAAAAACGCGTAACCTATTTTTCGTTCAATTTTAATGAAAAACACAATTTTAATGTTCCCAGGTATGCTGAATCCAAATATCCAATCAAAATTTGCCTGCACCTGTTGGTTTCAGAGAAGAAGATTTTTTTTGTCTTTTTGCTATTTTTAGTAACAGCGGCCATCTTGTTGGGCGTGGCCAAACCTCGAACACAATTTTGAAAGGCTGTTACCTAGGCATGATAATCACTAAGTTTCATCAAATATGGCCCAGTAGGTGTGGAGGAGAAGATTAAAATGTAAAGTTTATACACGACGCACGACGGACGACGCACGACACACGACGGACGACGGACGGTGATAGATTGCAATAGCTCATCTGAGCCTGTGGCTCAGGTGAGCTAAAAAAAACTTTCACCATGACCAGCTATTTCCCTTGACTTGCAATTGACAGATTAACCATTGTTGAAGTCATTAATTTTATTCATTGAATTCACAATTAATTTGAAAAAAAAATAAAATAAAAATAAAACCTTTGTTTTAGAAATAATTTAAATGTATTTAAAATTATTGTTGAATATATATAAATTGTCCAAGTGAGCTTCAAAAGCCTGAATTGGTATAAACCATCCTGACACAATAAGCTAATAATCTGTACCTCCCAATTACAGAAGTTGTCCAGGCAACCGTCTCTTTCAAAAAATGTTTGTTGACAAGAATTGTGTAAAAGGGGGAAATATTTTTGAATACGATTAATTGAAAATTAATTGATTATTAATTAGACAACTAAAATGTTACAATAAAATTACTTTGAATTTAAGAGAAACTGTAAGAGGAGTTGAGTTCACAAAGTAGGTACCCCCATTCTAATACTTGCTAAAAAGTGACTAAGTTTCAAAGTCTGGAAAAATGGAGAAAAAATCTTGAAATGTTTCCATAAAGTCAGGTGCACATCTTCAATATATATATAAACATGCTGTGAAGTTTCAAGGCTTTTGGTTGAAAACTGTAGGAGGAGTTGAGTTCACAAAGTAGGTACGCCCATTCAAATACTTGCTAAAAAGTGACTAAGTTTTAAAGTCTGGAAAAATGGGGGAAAAAATCTTGAAATATTTCCATAAAGTCAGGGCACATCCTCAATATATATATTAACATTCTGTGAAGTTTCAAGGCTTTTGGTTGAAATCTGTACGAGGAGTTGAGTTCACAAAGTAGGTACCCCCATTCTAATACTTGCTAAAAAGTGACTAAGTTTCAAAGTCTTGAAAAATGGGGGGAAAATCTTGAAATATTTCCATAAAGTCAGGTGCACATCCTCAATATATATAAAAACATTCTGTGAAGTTTCAAGGTTTTTGGTTGAAAACTGTAAGAGGAGTTGAGTTCACAAGATTGGTGCCCTATTTTCCCCGCCCTTAGTTTCTGTTCTACTTCACCAACGGTGCTCTAGAAATCGGAAGAACTTAAGAAAGCACAATAACAGTTTTGTTTGTGTTTTCCTGCATGTCCAGTGGCAGTGGCCACATTTTATGTGAAATAAAGTAATATGGCTTCATGAAAAGAAATTAAAGGTTGTAAAAACATCGATTAAACTACTGACAACAACTTTAAATCGGATATCCACTGTAAAAACGATCTAATAAGGACTTGTAACAAGGTAAATAAATTTTATCTGAAAATTTTAAAACATCGTTTTTTCAGTTTTGTTTAGATTTTGACTTCAAGTTGTTCTTTCTTGCGATTTATTTTGTTGATTCAAATAAACAACTGGAAAAGGTATTTAAATGAACATTGATGATGAAATTGTCTGTCTTCGGAGACATATGGTGAGAAGTGGAGTGTGTGCGGAAGATCGGAAGTATGTAGCAGAGATTCGAGAATAAAGCATGTCGTTTTTATATTAAAATGATAACTGAAAAGGACAGAGTGTCATGATCATTTTAAAAGGGGCAAGGGTGTACTGGACTAAAAAGGTCAGTCACTACGCTATGTGAATACATTTGAGCAGGGGCATCGGGTGTCAAAGGCAGGCATGTCTCCAAACACATGGCTAATTTGCATACGAACTACGGTATCGATATCCTACACAACTTCACGAGTCACAAACGATTTATCAACATAGCCAATAACTTGTAAATAAACTTCTTCTTCTTTCAGTTTCGTATCACATTTTTGGGAATAATCTTTGATTTCTACTTTTTTGTTTTCCTTAATTTCGCTACCGGTAAACTGACAATACCCAATGAAAGCGGGAAAATCCTCGTGACGTTATGATGAATATTAATAAACCAGGTCGGGATATCCCAAACACGAAATATTATTGACAATAAATTTTTAAAAAATATATATAATTTACCATCAAATGTGATCCATGTTTAAAGTTATTTAACTTAAAAACTGTTTAATGAGCATACTTTATTTTTATTTATCGATGTCACTTTGCGTAAATTAAAATAATCCAATATGGCGGCGACTATGTACAGCACTGTAGGTCAAAAAGAAGAACGTCGGCGCGAAGATCGACATTTTTGTTGGGTTTTCCGAGGGGCGTATACTTAATGGATTTTTATGGTTTTTATCTTAAAAGTGAAAATTTAAAATATATATCCAACAAAAACAATTACGGACTAATTCGCGTATGAATAGATTTCAGATCATGATGAAAACATTGCTTTCGTAACTTTCCGGGAGACCCAATCACTCAGATTAGAGTTTATACATACCTGGGATACCGTATATGGAAATTCCCGTAATTTCAGTCGAAACGAAGGATTTGATTGGCTGTCAAGGTGAAATGAGAGCGGCGCTAAATACGAAAAAATCCAACGATCGCTATAAAGCATTCAGCATGGCTGATGCTTTAAAAAATGTAACAAACATAATTCAATTTTTGTGAAGCAAACAGTCCTACACCGTGATAAACTGAGCTTCAACTCACAGAGGTGAAATGTCTTAGATTTAATTTCTAATGTCTTAATCACTGTGGCTCCTGCCATTGGCAGGGATAAAACCCTTAAACAGACAGTGAAAATGACTTACTTTCTGTAAAGCATACAACCCTACAGTGATACACTTAGTCCGACTGACAGTGGTTGTACAACTAAGATTTAAGTTATAATGGCTTTACCACTTGGTCACTGTGGCTCCAATTTTAAGTGATGGGGATTTATAGAATAATTGACATTCCGTAAGCAAAAAGTGTCCATAGAACAATCCTAACACAATGCAAAATCCAGCAAATAAAGAAAACAAATATAGTCAGTTATGAAAACAGAGCTTTGTGTTTTTTGACAATTTGCCACAACAACTGGATTGATTTCAATTTTATTACTATTTTGCATAATCTAATGTTGGTCGCAGCATTGAAAATATAACAAAAAGTGAAATTCTCAAGTTTTTCCCCCTCTAAGGACCCTTTTTTGCATTTAGGTAGTCAGATAATAAATACATGTATGACTTACTCTTTGTGAAGCAAAAGGTCCTACACAGTGCCCATATCTTCTCATGGCTTCTTGTATTTCTGATGGCTTTATGGCTTTGGCTGTTGACAACTCCACACTACTAGGATGTCCGCTCTGAAAAAAGTATATATAAACAAAGATATGATGATTATCTCAACAAAATATTATGAACAAGAGGCCCATGGGCCTTATACGCTCACCTGATAACTAATGGCTAGCTGATAGATTTAAAGAAAACATAAATACTAAACCCCAATGAATTTTTTCTTTACATCAAAATGATCATTGCATCAATACCTACAACATTCTAATATACATGCCTATACAAAACTTTTATAGTTTTCAAGATAATTAACCATTTCAGTATGTTTTCGCATCTGTGACCTTGACCTTTGAACCCATGACCTTTTTCCATACGTCAAAATGATCATTGTATCAATACCTACAACATTCTAATATACATGCCTATACAAAAAGTTTATAGTTTTCGAGATAATTAACCATTTCGGTATTGATTCGCATCTGTGACCTTGACCTTTGAACCCATGACCTTTTTCTATACATCAAAATGATTGTTGTATCAATACCTACAACATTCTAATATACATGCCTATACAAAAAGTTTATAGTTTTCGAGATAATTAACCATTTCGGTATTGTCTCGCATCTGTGACCTTGACCTTTGAACCCATGACCTTTTTCTATACATCAAAATGATCGTTGTATCAATACCTACAACATTCTAATATACATGCCTATACAAAAAGTTTATAGTTTTCGAGATAATTAAACATTTCCGTATTGTTTCGCATCTGTGACCTTGACCTTTGAACCCATGACCTCTTTCTGTACATCAAAATGATCGTTGTATCAATACCTACAGCATTCTAATATACATGCCTATACAAAAAGTTTATAGTTTTCGAGATAATTAAACATTTCCGTATTGTTTCGCATCTGTGACCTTGACCTTTGAACCCATGACCTTTTTCTATATATCAAAATGATCGTTGTATCAATACCTACAACATTCTAATATAAATGCCTATACAAAAAGTTTATAGTTTTCGAGATAAGTAACCATTTTGGTATTGTTTTACATCTGTGACCTTGACCTTTGAACCCATGACCTTTTTCTATACACCAAAATGATTGTTGTATCAATACCTACAACATTCTAATATACATGCCTATACAAAAAGTTTATAGTTTTCGAGATAATAATTATAATCAGAGGTAAAAAAAATTAGGTCACGACCTTCACAATTGACCTTGACCTCAATTTGAAGATACTAACAAGAAGATGTCAAAACTGAAAACCCCATGTCATTATCTGGCCAAATAGTCAAGTTATAACAATTTGAAGCTATTTTACGATTTTTTCAAAATTAAACGCAAAAACGCGTAACCTATTTTTTGTCCGAATTTCACAAAATGAACAAACTATAGGCTAAAGACCCTAGAGAAGCCAAATATCACATCAGATTTTTTCTCTAATCAATACTTTCGGAGAAGAAGATTTTTTAAGATTTTTGCACCCTAGGTCACCTTGACCTAGTTATGGTAGCCATGGCAACACCACGAACAAATTTGAATTGCACCGACCAAGACATGCATCTGACCAAGTCTCGTTGAAATCTGCCCAGTGGTTTGTGAGAAGAAGATGAAAATGTGAAAAGTTTACGACGACGACAACGACGACGACGACGACGACGACGACGACAGACAACGGACAAATTGTGATCAGAAAAGCTCACTTGAGCCTTTGGCTCAGGTGAGCTAATAAATGAATGAATGAGATAAACAAAGTATTTGGATGAACTGAACAATTAGCAAGCAAATTCAGTAAATTTGGATCCCCAGTCAGTAAGTACTTTTCAGTCAAAGTGCCATAACTCCGATGGAAAATGAGCAGACCAACTTAGGTTAATGATATGGGCATCTCTTATCAATGTTTATGCTTTGCATCAAGTTTTACAAACAGATGGAAGGACAAAACTTGGAATTTAATATTCCCCTCTTTCTTCAAAAGGCAGGGCATAATTATGAATGAATAATCAATTAATGAGGTTTATTAGGGTTCAACATGACTGATCACTTTCATTTTTAAAACTGAATAAGATCACAGATGACAGTGCCTCTTAATGCTTAGATTTAAAGCACACTTGGGTAAATTATAATGTGTGAGTTTGTCAGTTAATCACTGAAATAGTCAAAATTGACATTTGCTACTAAATTCTGAGATATTCTTTCAGAAAGTAACCTATTTTAAACCAATTTGTGAAATTTGGTTGCAAACAATTTAAAATTTATGAAAACACAGTCTTAATGTTTGACAAAAGAACTATTTCATCAAATTGCATTGGTCATGGTAGGCCAAGGGATAAAACTCGCATCATGGTAGGCAAATAACAAATGATCTTATTTACTATACGTTTTACCTTTTTCCTTTTCTTTGCCTTTGATTTACTACTAGCTGTACTATCACCAGATAATATGTTACCCTGAGTGACGACTGTATTGGTAGGTGTTGTTGGGGGACTCTACAAAATAAGAATGAATAAAAAGAAACAAGATAACAATCACAACAACCAACAAATAAAAGAGGTGAGAATACATGGTTTGGAGAGGAAGAAATTTGTAAGACAAGTCATAACTGAAACAAGAGGCCCAATAGGGCCTGTACCGCTCACCTGGGCCGTTAACAGCACAAAAACACAATAAATACCGGTACTACATTTAAGGAGCAATAACTCTGATGTGGATATTTAGATATTTATGAAACTTGCTACTCGCATCTGTGACCTTGACCTTCGAACCAATGACCATAATCTATATATCAAATGATGATTGCATCAAAACCAACAAATATTCTAATATACTCGCCTATACAAAAAGTTCATAGTTTTCGAGATAATGAATCTTTTTGGTATTGTTTTGCAACCGTGACCTTGACCTTTGGACCCATGACCTGTTTCTATACATAAAAGATCGTTGTTTTAATACCTACAATATTCTAATATAAATGTCTATATAAAAAGTTTATAGTTTTCGAGATAATTAACAATTTTGGTCTTGTTTTGCTAATGTGACCTTGACCTTTGGACCCATGACCTTTTTCTATACATAAAATGATCGTTGTATCAATACCTACAACATTCTAATATACATGCCTATACAAAAATTTAATAGTTTTCAAGATAATGAACCATTTCAGTATTCTTTTGCATCTGTGACCTTGACCTTTAAACCAATGACCTAAATCTATATATCAAATTGATTGTTACATCAAAACCAAGAACATTCCAATATACATGCCTATACAAAATGTTTATAGTTTTCAAGATAATTAATGATTTTGGTATTGTTTTGCTACTGTGACCTTGACCTTTGGACCCATGACCTTTTTCTATATATCAAAATGATCGTTGTATCAATATCTACAACATTCCAATATACATGCCTATACAAAAAGTTTATAATTTTCAAGATAATTAACGATTTTGGTATTGTTTTGCTACTGTGACCTTGACCTTTGGACCCATGACCTTTTTCTATACATCAAAATGGTCGTTGTATCTATACCTACAACATTCTAATATACATGCCTATACAAAAAGTTTATAGTTTTCGAGATAATAAATAATATTAGAAAGGTAAAAAATTAGGTCATGACCTTCATAATTGACCTTGGCACCATTTTGAAGGTAATTACAAGAATATGTCAAAACTGAAAGCCCCATGTCATTATCTGGTCATATAGTCAAGTTATAACAATTTAAAAATGTTTTACGATTTTTGCAAATTTAAACGCAAAAACGCGTAACCTATTTTTAAACCAAATTTAATGAAATGAACAAACTTAAAGGTTAAGACTATGTAGAATCCAAATATCAAATCAGTTTTTGCCTCCAATGAGTGGTTCAAGAGAAGAAGATTTTTTTAGGTTTTGTCTATTTTTAGTAACAGCGGCCATCTTGGATATTCGATCGTCATGATTTGAACAAACTATAATTAAACTCTGTCAAGGACCTTCCATGGCAAATTTGGTTTCATTTGGCCCAGTAGTTTCGGAGAAGAAGATTAAAGTTTACTGACGCACGCACGGACGCACGCACGCACGCACGCACGCACGCCTCGCCATGCCATAAGCTCACATGACCTTTGGCCAGGTGAGCTAATGAGAGACCATTCCATAAGTGTTTCCCAAAATGAAGCTCAACTTTGAAATTCATGTTTTCCTAACCATGTGCATGATCAAAACACAAATATCCTATAGCACATCAACTCGACCCCAAAGATTGTTCCTGTGAAGTTTTATAAAGATCTGTAAAATAGATTTTCGAAAAAAGTGTTATAGTAGAAAAAATGTTGGCCTAAGAAATGGATTTAACACCTTATGTCCCTACTTCGTTTGGGGGATATATTCATAATAAACTTACGACAGTAGGGGAAGTCAGACCTGCATGTGCAGATCGTGCAAATATGCCCGAGGCAGATCCAGTTGGGGTTTGGTCATGGTAATTTACACAAATATTTGGGAAGTTCTTTGCTAATGGGTCTGTGGCAGTTGCTCTCATGTCCTGCTTAACTATCAAGGCTAAATCTATAACCTGAAAATAGAAATCAAAGTACTGAAGTACTGAAGAATATCTGAAACAGTGTGGCTTGCATGTAATAAATAATTAAATCTTTTATCTATCAAAAACTTTTAACAATGAACTAGAAGTTAAAATTTACAACAAATTATGGCATATGATACTTAAATCTTCTCTATGACATAAATAACAAGTTATAACTGAAATGAAATGCCATTTAAAAAGTGTTCTCCAAATGAACGCCAACTGGGAAAGTCATGTTTTCCCAACCATGTGCAGGATCAAAATATGAATAGCCAATGACACACCTATTTCATCCTAAAATTGTTCCTGCGATGTTTCATAAACATCTTTTACAAACTTTATGAGAAAAGTGGCAGACAAAATATTGGAGGAAAAATTGTAGAAAACTATATTTCCCTCACCTTTCTTCGTTTTAGGGAAACAATTCCAAATGCAAGTCAAAATGCTCTTCAAGTTGTTGAAATTTCACTGAATATCTTTAACAAATGAACAAATAGTGTCAAAAAAATAACTAACCTGAGCCACAGTTTCATAAGCAAGATATGACACTATCTCCATAGCATAAGGGTTAGGTTTTATCTCAAGATTAATCCTTGTGAGCAGCCAATCACGGAATCTCTGTGACTTATACTTCTTGCCTATAAAAACAAATTAATCATCTTGAATATTTATTTCGAATTTTTGTTATAAATGGCAACAGTCACAAAAACAATTTCTCAAAGTTTCAGTTTGATTATGTTTCAAAATAAGTGATGTGCTAATTTCATAAATGTGCCCAATGATATTGCAGTGCTATTTTAAATCCTCTGCAAAATTAAATATGATCATATCAGAGGTTGTTCATTGTTATATAACAGAATATTAATATAATAATGAATGGTTGGTTGAATTTTCATCCAAATCACAATTATTTCAATTATATTGAGATTTCACAAGGTGAGAAATTTTATAACTATTAGATGCAATAAGTATTAAGAGTTCTCAATTGACATATTGCCAGCCACGCCCATGATGTTCCGACAAAGGCCCTACATGCTTGAATAAGACACAAAAAGAATGAAAACTCTGATTGAATTGTGCTGTTTAGTGACGTCACTGACAATAGTATGTCATTAGTTGCCTTGAGGCTGCTTTGGTGCCGTAATGGCAGCCAGTGTCGGAACATTGTGGGCATGGTTGGCGAAATGTCAATTATGCAAAACCTACTAAACTGCAGGATTGATTGATTGATTAATTCAAGGGGTTTTTAAAACCCAGGCAAGAATATTTTACTGTTATTGAGACATCACCAGCTATAGGTGAAGTGTTAGAAAGTTTTACCTTTGCAGTGCACTCAGGGCAATGTGTAGGGATGGTTTTTAGTACCATAGAACACTCACTGTTACACTGGGCATTGGTTTATAAGGTCTCTTCAAATGGCCCTGTGCTTTTCATTTTAAATGCCTTTGCCAAAGAACAGTCACTATCTACTTTAAAGTCTTGGTCAGACTCAGTTGGAGTGAACCCCAACTTTCCATAAAAGGAACGAGCACTTTATCAAATTTCCAACCATAGTGGTGAAATTAAAAGCATCAGTTGACTAACTGAAGGTAATGTAGTTTGTTTAGTAGTTCTAAGTTCTATTTACCAATCTGATCACAGGTCAACAGGTCAAGTTTTGATGTTATCAGGTTACTGTCATCTCCAACATGGCAATGGTTAAAAGCACTGAAGTGACATTACTTATTGTGATAAATTTTACACACCAGGATTTGTTCACACAAAGGCAGTGAGATGTGCTGTGATCCACAAGCCAACTCTTTGCAGGTTGACCAATCAAATTTATTTATTTGTACATTTTAGTGCACAAGGTATCCATTTTGGGTACTTTTTATCGACAAAAAGTCTGGATTTTTAGTACTTTTAATTTAAAAAAAAACCCATCATAATGGGTAATCCCTTTAATTGGACCTTTTCAATTTATCCATCTGTTTATCTGTTTTATGGTACAAATCCGTCTAAAATGAACAAATCCATCAAATTGGTCAGCCTGTCTTTGCACCACTCAGCCACTGAGGCTCCTACAAAAATACTTACTAAAATTCACTTGTCTAGCCTCTGTGTAATCTATGTACTGTTTCGGATCCATTCCTCGGGTTAATAACTCTGCTCTCTGAAACATTAACATTGATGAAGAAATTAAATATTTTTCAAATTTAAGTCTAGGTTTCCATTTCTGGTAGCCAAAATCATCACTGCCTAATTTCTGAGACATTCCTTCAAAGAGTAACCTATCTTAGCAACTTTGTGGGGAAAAATAATAAAAAGGACTATTTTTCAGAAATTTTGGATATGTGGCTACTAATAATTGTATAATTGTGGAAACCTAGGCAGTGATTACTGTTTTAAATGAATACAAATAAAGACTTTGAAAACACAATCCTATGTTTCCATTCCTAGTAGCCAATATTTCCATTGGCTACTAATTTCTTAGAAACTTTTTCAAAAAGTAACATCTTTTACAAATACTTTATAGGGCCTACATTGCTCACCTGAATGTTACAATTAAAAGCACATGATTTTCAACAATGTCACATATTCTCTTGTTTTACTATGTTATATGTAAATAACTTCTAACTCGTGTCTCATAAGTCTTTTAAGGCTGGATGTTATTATTTTATGTAATATTTCAATATGTATATTATGTTTTATAACATGTGACACGTAAATAAACTATATGAACTGAACTGAACTATATCATTTATGAACACGATTCATATTCAGGCTAATACCATTAATACTTTAATGAACAGTTGAATAAAACTTATATTTTTAAACTTTAATGTCATGGCCATTCAGGTATTTGCTATTTATAGTAACTGCAGCCCTCAGAGATTTCTGACAGATACACCTGATACAATTTTTATTCTTTATCACCAAAGGACCTTCCACACCAAAATATTGATCCAATTGACCTGTGTTTCAGGAGTTAACAGACGAATGCATGCATGCTTTACCATGCCAGAACCTAGCTCATAAACAGGCTTTGCCAAGTGAGCTTAAAAGGAGTATATTTTCACAAATTTTCTAAGTTTACTAATAATTTTAAATTTGTGGAAGCTTAGATTATATTGTAGATATTGATAGATTTAATACCACGAGTGTTTCCTCTGATTATATCTAAGAATAATGTAGACCTTTAATGAACATTTTAACTTTAATTAAGTGTATGTTAATTAAGATATATAGATACCCATGTTTTACGTCACATCAACAATTCTAATACAATAGTTATAGTGTTACTTCAAGTGTATCAATTTATTGTTAGTTATTTCAAGTGTATTGATAATGTATCATTTTGAACAAAGTATAGTCAAACCTGTATATAAAGGCCACCCAAGGGAACCAGTAAAAGTGGCCTTTATATACAGGTGATAACAATATGAATAAAGAACAATTAGGATACAATTCTACTGGCCTTTATAAGCAGGTGGTCCTTATATACAGGTGGCCTTTAAGGCAGGTTGGACTGTACTTATTTTAGTGGAGTGGAGTGGAAAAAGGAGTTGGAATTTTTTTTTTTTTTTTTTTTTTTTTTTTTTTTTTTTTTTTTTTTTGCCCCAGTCAAGATTCTTGGATGATGGAGGAAACCAGAGTGCTTCCAGACATTAAAGCATTAGGATCTGCTCAGAGTGGACAATTGAAGTATCTATTTAGTTCACTGATAGATTTGTGTGCATTTCCATATATTTACAATCACTGATTTTTTTTCCTACATAAACTTATTGGCAAGAATAATGTTTACATTTTAGTAAATTAACATGAACTGTCAATCTCTCGTCAAGTCTGATTTGGACGGGGCTAAATGCGTTGAAAGGATGAAATGATGTCAAAAAGGCATACTAAACATCCTAAAAGGGTCCATTGGGCTGTTCCATTCACTGACAAAACCAACGGATGAGAAAGGTAAACCAGTGTTTTATATATTAAATGTTTGTTTTTTTGCAAATCTTAACAGAAATGGCAATGATTAATATTGTAAATAGAAGAAATAACTTTCAATTAGTTGTGGTACAGGGTATATAAACAAGATTTTGGAAGTGGCAATTCTATCATAAATTGCTTCGCAATTTTATGAGAATTGCCACCTCCAAAATCTTCTAAAATACATGCTATCATAATACTGTGAACTAACTTTTATTTGTGGGCAATTAATTTTCACATGTTTGGAGATGACAAAATAATCACAAAAGTTAATCAACAGCATCATTTTTTTGAAAATGGTATTATTTATACCAAATATTCAGCTATAATCAATATCACAAAAGTTAATACAGTAATCATGAAATGGATTTGGCAGAAGAATCATAAAAGTTAATATCTACTAATAAAAGTTAGTTTACAGTAACAATAGGCCATGGGCCTCAGCGCTCACCTGAAGCTGAGTACATATCTCATGCAGAGGTTCAATGGTCAATGACATTAATTAAAGAGAATGTCCAAATTATTTGCACAGATTTTTGCAAATTAATTATAACTTGTCCTAAGAATGCTATATATAACATATCTAAAATCTAGCTACAATATATTATTTATAAATTGCTAAAAAATCTATATATCAAAATGTTTGTTAGGCCAATACCTACAATATTCAATTTTATTAAATAATTACCGTATATTCTCGCCGAAAACCCGCACTTTTTTGACAAAAATAAAAAATTTGAGAAGGGGGGGTGCGGGTTATTCGTGCAGTTTTATAAAAAACTTGCTCCAGACATTGACGATCTAGCGTGAAATCAGTTGAATTTTCCATGTATTAGCAAGTCTATGCACTGAAAATGGGATAAAATCCATCACAACCAATGTTGGCCAATATTTTTATTATTTAATGTTATGTAGATATTAATTTTTACATGTATGGATACAAACAATAAAGATAGCATGAATAAAACATGTACTTTTGACCCCGATCGTGAGATCAGGTAATACACATCTTGTTGTCACCGACAAAGGAAGTCAAAGTTTGATCATGCGCAAAGGTTGTGTTATGTATTTCATTGTTTATACGTGGGTCGGTTATAGCGTTTTAGACTAATCAGTAATGATGTTTCAGATTTTACAATACTCGGCTTTCTATTTTATGTTAAAGTTGACGATCTATTGCCTCAAATATCACCATATTATATTGTACAGAATGACATGTGTTTTGCATTCGAGAGTATGGTCAATAACTAGGATGGCCTCTTGTGAATGAAAATTCGTATTGGTTGAAATCTAAACATGTCGTTGGAATTGCAAATTAAATTTAATAAATTTAAATTTTATTAATATCCCGATAAGCGATTGTCGAATCCTGGTATTTTACTTCAACCGACAGATACGAAAGCGCCGTATGACCTCTGAGTCAATACTCGGCTTTCTATTTTATGTTAAAGTTGACGATCTATCGCTCAAATATCACCATATTATATTGTACAGAATGACATGTGGTTTTGCATTCGAGATGTTGAAATTGTGTGTACCTATCACTTAGCTTCAAATTCCACTCAGGCAGATCAAGTGAGAAAGTTTGTCAGATTGCATGCCTTAGGTCAGTCATTTTCTACAGACACTCTGGCTTCTTCAGCATCCCAGAATGATCCACCAAATAAGTGAAAAAATCTTGACTGGGGTGTTAAACACTTATACACCACTCAACTTCATTCTTAAACTGAAGTTACAGTTAACTTTGTACAATAATTTTATTTTAAAGAGTCATTTTATTAATTATCAAACTAACATCAAATATATTATATATATCCTGAACAATGTGACATAGTGTAACACCTCAGGAAATGGTTAACACAGATAAGAACTTATGGGAAAACAATTAATGAAATTTAAATTGTGTACAAATAAAATTTATCAATATTTACATTTGTGCTGGAAAGTAATATTTTTTTCTTATACAGTCCAGCCTGCCTTAAAGGTCATCTCTATATAAGGGTCACCTGCTTATAAGGGCAAGTAGAATTGTATCCCATTTGTTCTTTATTCATATTATTTGAACCTGTATATAAGGGCCACCTGTCCATAAAGGCCACTTTTATTGGTTCATTTGGGTGACCTTTGTAGACAGGTTTGTCTGTATTTGCATAAAGATACATTTAAGTATTGTAAAACAAGAAGCAAGGAGTATAGTGGTAATGTTTCAATTCATGGGCAGACATGTCCGAGTGGTACTGTCACTTGCTTTCAAAGTCAAGGGTTGTCGGTTCAAACCTAACTCTTGATTTGGAAATTTTCTGAGATGATTTTCATCTCCTGCCCATACTTAAGCTGTAAAAAGCTAAAATACTAGTATAGTCTTTCGGATGAGACTCAAAACTGAGGTCATTTGTCTTAGTGCATGCTAAAGACACCTTTGTAGAGTTTGAAAAAAAGAGTAGGCCACCTGTGGTCGCTACAGAGGATGCTTACAATTAGAAGCGATTGAAACAGACTGAGCAATAAATATATTAATATATTCAGTTTAAAGTAATTTTGTTCTGATAATTGAATTAAGATACAGTTTAGTATTGCTAAACAAAATGTGAAGAAAAGAGTGGACAGGAGTAAATTGAAGTAGAGTGGAGTAATAGTGGTTGATGTCCCAGTCAATGGACAGGAGTAAAGTGGATGATGTTTGATGTCCCAGTCAAGTTTCACTTATTTATTTAGAAATGGTCAGTTCTGAGATGATTGAGTTGAGTTGAGTAATGATGTTTAATGTCCCAGCCAAGAATATTTCACTCATATCAAGATGTCACCAGCTTTTGATGAAGGTGCAGAAATTTTGCCTGTGTGTTGCACTGATGGCATTATACAGCAGGATTTTTTACCGTGCCATGCCTACCGCGACACAGGACCTCGTTTATTTTAAGTTCCCAATCTAAAGAACCATGACTTTCATTTTGTAATGCAGAGTGCTTAGTGAAAGAACAGTCACAACCCAATTTCAAGTCTTGGGTCAGACCCTGTCAGGGTTCCAACTCATGACATCCCAGTTAAGGAGCAAGCACTCTACCAACTAAGCTACAACAGTGATTCAGAGATGATTGAGGAAACTGGAGTGCCCAGAGAAAACCACCAACTTCCATCAAATGAACTGACAAACTTTCTCTCACTATGATCATCTGTCCCAAGTGGAATTTGAACCAGGGTGGTAAGAGGCTCTTTGATATGTATGCTTGCACTTCAGACCACACGGCAATACAAAAGGCTTCAAAAATCAAAGGAGATTTTTATTTTATCATACTAACCAGCAATCTCTCATGTTTAATTTCATCTGTTCCATCATCATCAAATAAAGCCATCAATTCACCTACAAATACATACACCAATTCACTAATAAAATGTATGTATTTTACAAAATATGGCAGAAATTTAAGAAACTAGATTTAATGAAAACAAATATTTTGTTTCTATAATAATGTCCATATTTTGCCTATGGATATGTGATAAATATGATGTGTTTACTATCAAGTGGCTTCCATTAAGGTAGATCCATACCTTACAAATCGCTTGAAAACATATATATTGAAATTTTGATATGTTGTACATGGGCATAAACCATTCAACATGCCAAATTTTCAGGGTAGGTTTTTGACTTGCTTAAAAAAATTATGAAGAGCCACCTGGTGGCCATTTTCACGACATAAATGATCAAAGTATAACCACTGTTATCAACAAATAAGCTTTAATAATTTTTGTCACGCTTAGAAACCAAAAGTGTCTTGCATTTAAATTTCCCATTATATCATGGAGATTATTTGGACCAATGGAATTTTACTTCCCGTCACGTGGAGATTTTCTACAGCGCAACCTATCAAGAGAGAACATTAAAATTCTAGAAAAACTAAAAGTAACACCCTCTCGTTAATTTGTAGACTATAAAAAAACTCTGATTTTTACATATGTTGCACATGAATGTATAAGTTCGATTTTGGGAAACAAAACAAAGGGGTCGTCAAGCTCCTATTTTCAAAAAATTGCATCAAAATGCTGAAACAAGAAAAAAAGCCTTATTCCTTATATAAGAAGTTACCATTAATGTCCTGGTATACTATACAAACTCTGTTTTTCGTTTGGTGTTAAGTCATAAACAAAGCCACTGATTGTTAACTATTTGGCTGTGCAAAACAAAACCAATTTTAAATATCATATGGTCTGTGCCCATAGCAACCGTTATGCAACACAAATGAATTAAAGTGGAAAAGGGATTTGTTTACATTGATGAAACGTTCTTATTTCTAGGCTGCCGAAATGAAACTCGAATACAAGAGCATAGTCAAACTGCTAAAATTTTTCATCAAGAATAAATATTATAGTATGTTTATAGAAGAATTGTCAGTTAGTGTCATACTATCTGCATTTAAATTCACCGGACAAGCACAAAAACCTTCAAACTGGACTATAATATTGATACTATATAGTCATAACATTGTAACATCACAGTCTGTACATTGGCTGACAGGCTACTTGACACACCTTAAATTCTGGCAATTACTTTCACACTTACATATTAAAATTAATTAATTGATTAATTTATTAATTAATTCATTCATTCATCAATTCATTCATTCATTCATGCATTCATTTCATTTCATTCATTCATTCATTCATTCATGCATTCATTTCATTCATTCATTCATTCATTCATTCATTCATTCATTCATTCATTCATTCATTTATTTATTTATTTATTTATTTATTTATTTATTTATTCACTATATTAGATACCTTTAGTGCCTTAGGTTTGTATGGGCTCATTTGATTTTTTGTACTATGGTTCTAGTGTCAGTTGGTATACATTAGTGCCATGGTTAATGAATAGGTTTTTAAAGTTGTAACCAATCAAGTATTTTACAGAAAGGGGACAGTTTTAAAAACTTTCTTCATAAATGCCATAATATCAATATCTTTTATTCTCATATTGTAAAATATAGCCAACTACGGCCTTGACAATTGGGTCATTTAGCAAAAAAAGTAATGAATGGTCCTAAAGTCACTTCTAGAATGAATACCAAGTCTGTGGTAAGATATGAAAAATGAACAACAAACATTGATTGATTGAATGGGGTTTTACGTCCCAGTCAAGAATGTTTCACTCATATTGAGATGTCACCAGCTATAGGTAAAGTGGTAGAAATTTTAACCTTTGCAGTGTGCTGAAGGCCACGAGCAAAGAGGGTTTTTTAATGTGCCACCCTTGCTGTGACACAAGGTATGAGTGTTTAGGGTCTCTGAAGGAACTCGTGACTATTATTTCTAAATGCCAAGAGCATGGAGGAAGAACTGTGACTACCTATTTTAAGTCTTGGTCCAAGCTGGCTGGGTTTCAAACCCATGGTCTTCCACATAAGAAGTGAGCTATCATAGTTGTTGAACAACAAAGATCATTAAAATAATAATAACCTGTCTGGTCAATGGAGGATAGAAAGTCATAACACTGTTTTCTTCTTCTCTTCATAGGAACACCTGATTTATCACCTGCAATATTTATAATTATTACTGACACACCTGTATAATAAAATTATAACACCTAGGTATAGTCAAACCCGTGTTTAAAGGCCACCTACTGGAACTTTGTTAATTATCACAAATTTAAACATTTCAGCTTTAAAAACAGTATTTTGGAGCTCGATATTTCTATTACTTTAACTTTGTTTTTCTTTTTTTACATTTTTGGCCATTTTATTTTCACAATTGCAACAGTTCCAGACCCAAAAAGGGTAAGAGAGTCCCGTTACTGGGCAATGTCTTGGGTTCCCACAGATAAATATTTTTATTTCAGTCTTGTGATAAATTTTAAGGCCTTACCTGTTGAGACACTTCAGTCAATGTCACAAAATACATGCTGAACTTGATTTTGTCAGAAATGATAGATTGGTAGAAGGTAAAGGATATTTACCTGACTGCCTGTTTTCTGGAAAACAGTATGTAAATGAAGGGTTGGTATTCAAAGTACGGGGTGTCAGGTTGTCAGAACCTATTGACTTATTACCCAATATTTTTACTCTAAATGTATAACTAGAACTGGATTCCATCCATCACCCCTTGACATCTAAAATCCCAGACCTATACTAGAAATGGATTCACTTCCATCACCTTTCACCTATTACTTTAACCTAAATCCATAGTTTGGTGACCTGATGTTTGACATAGGACCTTGGTTCAAACATACACCCTCTTTGATTTTGACCTTTGAGACATGACCTTGAAGGTCAAGGTCATAACATATCATTATGGACCATGGACAGGCATCATTTGCATGAAGATCATCAAATTCCTTCTGAGCAACTATAAGTTATGTAAACTCATTTTAACTGTCAAGTATCTCAATTTTAACATACCCCTGAATTGGCATAAAGTGAGGATGCTTGGTCAGTTCAAAAATGGTGCAGGAAGCTGGCATACCTGGAGAAAACCACACCTTAAGCAAGTAAACTGACAAATTTTTTTCAAACTAATATCTGTCAAAGGTAGGATTTTAATCCAGGTGGAAAAATCCTGTGACCTATAACATGTGTAACCTTTAGACCACTTGGGTACAGAGGCCCCTCTTTGTAATGTTAAAAATGTTCCGTCTAACTTGTCTACGGCAAATGAATTATCCACAATCTTTTAATTAATTACAATGTTTAACATGTGTACCAGAAATTATTTTTTCTATCTGTATGTGGCAAACCGCAGCATTTTGTGACGATGCCACAAATATCAAGCCGCACCAGAGCAAAGTTGTTCAATGCCTCATTACGAGTAATCAGATAGTTTAATGTAAACTGATTGATTGAAACAATGGGGGTTTAATGTCATGGTCAAAAATATTTCCCTTATATCAAGAGGTCACCAGCTATAGGTGTAGTGGCATATTTTAAACATTTGATGATCAATGAATTCAATGATCATCACATATTTAAAATATCAATAAAAGCTAAGGATGCTAACATTTTTAAAACAGGTTAACATGTCTGATTATGATAATGATTTTAATTATCAGTTGAACTTCCATCTTTATACTACTAAAGTGTACCCCAAAATAATAAAGTACATGAACTTAGTTCTGAGAAATACACTTAGTTCACAGAAATACACCTAGTTCACAGAAATGCACCTAGTTTTCAGAAATGTTCTTATATAAACAAACAACCTGACTATCATGCACTAATCCAACATAAATAACCACATATGACATGACCAGTGCAAGTAAATAATTTACACGATTTGTAAATATGCATGTAGTCAGTAATACAGAATTATTTTTTCTAAACTGACGGATTCGAAAAAAATTGAAAACTGAATTTGTATAAATTGAAATTGTATATGCTGATGGAACCTCAAGTATAGGCAGACAGCTTTGACCTGTCCGCTTGACCTTGAATTTAAATATATATCATGGATCATTTCATTTATGTGTAGGGGTTTGTAGGTTTTTATTTTGTTTACTACATCATTAATGATACTCACTTCATAGAGTAGGCACCGTCATTGTGTATGTATTAACTTGGATATTAACACTACCCATTCATTGGGTGGACCCTCCTATATGAATATTCCTAATGAAAGGTCAAACGGACAGGTCAATGTTGTTTACCTATACAAGAAGTCATGATAAGTTATTTCTTTTAATTGATACCTTGTTCTATAGCATCTTCCTCATCAATTCCTTTCATAGCTAATGACTTCAGATCTTTTAAGTCCATGTAACGTAGAAGTCTACGTAGTTTGACCTGTAAAAATAAAATTTAATTTAAATGTTTGCTGTTTCATAAGTACACTGAACTTTTCAGTTTTCTCATAAAAGAGATGAAGGTTATTATTTATTTACTGTTTCCATGACAACATATGGAGGAGTTTTTTTTCCATGACAAGAGATGGAGGAGTTAATTTTTAACAATGACAACAGATAAAAGAGTTGGGTTTTTTTCATGACATGACAACAAATGGAGAAGTTTATCAATTTTTCCCATAAAACAAGAAGGTCATCATTTTTGTTACCATGACAACAGATGGGGTGGTTACCATGTTTGCTTCCATGACAACAGATGGAGGATGTTATCATTTATTCCCCATGACAAGAGATGGAGATAATGATTTTTTTACATGACACAGATGGAGGAGGTTATTATTTTTGTTTCCATGACAACAGATGGAGGATGTTATCGTGTTTGTTTCTATAAATACAAATGGAGGTTATCATTTTGTTTCCATAACAACAACAGATGGACGGGGGGGGTTATCATTTTGTTTCTATGACAACAAATGTAGGAAATTATTTAGTCCATAAAAACATATGGAGTTGGTTAACATGTTTGTTTCCATGACAACAGATAGTAGTGATCATTTTATTTTCATGAATGCAGACAAAAAATTTATTGACTTTCTGTTTCCATGTGTATAGAGATAGCTGATTTTGTTCCAATGATGATGATGTTTGTTAAGGCAATGATGACAAAGTCATTTAGGGATTAAAATATTATGCACATTTTCTTGAAGATAAAAAAGAAATTAGCTTATGAAATATTTCTTGAGATTCAAAATTGGCTGATGGGGGATGCTTGGGTACACATTAATCCATCTATATAAAACTATAAACTTTTGTCATGACAATCAAAAGATGAGCTATCCAATTTACTAGGTAACTTAAATAATAATGGGCAGAACAATTCTGCTAACTGTAGGTATGACAGACCTCACTACACATCATGAAACAAAATTATTTATTTGGTGACCAAGTGGTCTAAATGGTTTACAGATCAGTGACTTTCATCACCCAGGTTTAAACTATAGGCAGGTCTGACCAAGATAGAAAATTTATAAGGTAGTGGTGACTTTCTTTTGAAATCAAAGTCACATGGTCCTTCAGAAAAGACCTTATGAACTGATGTCCCATGTGTCATGTTAAGCATGCCACGTTGTGATCCATCCTGAACATTGCCATAAGCACATGCAAAAGTGAAAATTTCTCCCACTTCACTTATAGCTGGTGACACCTCGATATAACTGAAATGTTCTTGACTGGGATGTAAAACCCAAATCAATCAATCTCATCAACTAAGTTTGATTGTACTCAATACAGGACCTTATGTTCAAGACAGTCTGTTTGTGACACTGAACAACTCTTTATTTCCATAGAAAACTAACTAAATTTGAATAAAGATTGATATTGTTCACTTACTTGTACCTAGTTGTAACAGGAAATCTGTATGCAAATCTGTGATTAGCCTTGAATATTTCTGCACAAAGCACAACCTTGATGCTATGGGGATTTAAGACGTTAAAAACCAGACAAATGAGGACTCCTGTTGCATATATAACGTAAAACGTTATCAAGGACATCACTTCCGATCATCATTTTCCCCAAGGCCCCAACAAGTAATGACTAGTCACAAATAAGTGAAAAATATAAAAAATCATTCAATTTTATTGAAATTTTAATTTGATTTGTATGGAAATAAAGAGTTATTCACTGTCACAAACAGTTTGACTTAAACAGTAGAGTGAGAGAGTCAGATACTCTGTCTTTTTAAACTATTTACGATCTTATCACCTCCATATTAACAAAAAAAATTTATCTTGAATATATAAAACTATTCCAACACTTCCACCAATAAATTAAAATTTTACCTTATCTTTTCTCATGAGAAATAATAGATCTTCAACTCCAATAAAACGACCATTTCTTGTAGCAGCTATGTCCGAGGCTTGGTAAAGCTAAATATGAAATAAGTAAAATTATACATGGATCTATTAATACTATATTTAGTTCACTTATGGATTAAAAATAAAAGATACTGTAGATCACTTTTATTTCACGAGAGATTAATTTTCATCCCATTCGGGGATTCCAATATCCCGCAAATATTTCCAGCACATAGATATTTCTATGTTAACATACATGTGTTGTATTCAATGTGATTCCAAACGCGAATTTAAATATTCACGAATAAGGTCAAGATGGTGCTGACGCAAAATTTTCTACTCGCGAAAAATAAGTGATCTACAGTAAATTATAGTTATTGAATAATTGATAATTATATGTTTATGGTTATATTCCTATTGACCAATAAATACACCACTATGGTCGCTCAATTGGTAGGGTGCTGGCTCCGTGTTTGGGAGGTCAGGGTTTAGACCCCAGGAAGGGGCTGACCGAGACTTGAAAATAGGTAGTGACTGCTCTTTTGCCAAGCACCTATTGAATACAATTATTAGTTTAGTGAAATATTGTTTTTTGAATTAATTAACATGAAAATATTTAAATCTTAAATGAGTACATTTATGGGGAAGGGGAGGAGGGGAGGAGAGAGAGAGAGAGAGAGAGAGAGAGAGAGAGAGAGAGAGAGAGAGAGAGAGCTTACCAAAACTTCCATCTGCTGGTGTACAATTTCTTCAACAAGAAGTGCACTATCATGTAGAGGCTTCCTACAGTCACCAAAACCATGCCTATATGATATAAAAAACAGACTCAGGATTTATTGAAACAAATTATGAATTTCAAATAAAATCAAGAGAACTTGGTCTACAATTGTACTTTCAAATACCATTCAATCAATCAACCCTTTTCTTAAAGACAAATAGATGGACAGACAAACCATTGGATGAATGGACAAAAAAAACCATACCGCTAAAAATTTGGGATGGCATAAAAAAGTATTTGTGTTTTGTTTAGAAAAATGTACTGCCTCTTAAAAGCTAAATACCCCACCCCAAAAAACTACAAGGATTGTTTTCCTGTGACCTTGACCTTTCTGCTGTGACCTTGACCTTTCTGCTATGACCTTGGATTAGGTGCATGACAAAACTTTGGACTATGAAGATAATTCATGTGAATTTTTATGACAGTCATCCAAAGCAATTATGAGATATGGCCCAGACATGATTTTACACAAAAAAGACACGGTGGTTCCTATATACACTCCCTTAAACTAGTTTTCTTGAAAAGGGGGTGGGGGTATAAAAATAAAGGTGGGTGTATATTTTTTGTAATTGTTATGGTGACAGAAGTTCATAACAGTTTATTATAAATTGAGTTACCATGGTAACCTATTGGGAACCAGTGGATTGATGTATGAAAAAAAAAATATCCTTAAAAATTGGGGAAGAGGGATAGGCATAAAAAAGCATTTGTGTTTTGTTTTAAACAAAATTTAGCAAAAAAAAAAAAATAGAAATGAGTGGGTGTGTTTTGTAACTCAAAAGGTGACAGAAGTTCATAACAGTTTATTTTAAATTGTGTCACCATGGTAACCTATTGGGAATCAAAAATTCTCTTATATACTTCTTACAACTTTTTAATCTATTTAACTCTAACAATAAAGTTGTAGTTTATAACAATTATGTCTTATAAAGCTAAAATAACAACAAGGGGGAATGTGAATAAATTTATTAACTCCATTTTACCGCTATAGTGACATGAATATCACGATATTTAGTAGTACAAGGATACTAGGGTGGTATGTTTTATATGAAAATTCTATGATTTTAAAGACTTTTTAGGCAACAAAAATACAGTCGAACCTTTCTATAAGGGCCACCCAAGGGAACCAGTAAAACTGGCCTTTGTGGGTAGGCGGCCTTTATATACAGATTCAAATAATATGAATAAAGAACAATAGGGATACAATTCTACTGGCCTTTATAAACAGGTGGTCCTTATATAGATGTGGCTTTAAGGCAGGTTGGACTGTAAATATATAGAGTTGAGTGAAGTAATGGTGTTTTACTCCCTGGTCAAGATTCTTTTACTTTTATATATAGAGGTGGTCAGTTCTAGGATGACAAAAGAAACTGGAGTGTCCAGAGAAAACCACTGACCTTGGGCAAGCTATCTGACAAACTTTCTCACATTAAGATCTGTCCCTAGGCAGTGAGAGGATCTGTGCCTTAGACAACTTGGCCACCATATAGATTTAAAGATTTATGAATATCTTTATCTTTATTGCAATTTTAATTATTTTGGGAAAGGATAATCTTGACTTTGACCTTATTTTGAAGGACATTACAATAAAGCATCAAAATTAAAAAACCCACATCATTCAATAAACTTTACATACATATCTTCTGGTATGGTAATCTAAGACTTATTCTGTAAATTGATTATAAGCCAGACCATTGATCTTGGCTTCATGTAAATAAACAACACAAATTAAAATAACTTAAACAGTAATACAATGTAGCACAATTACAAAGGTCAAAATTAGGTCATTACCTTGACCTTTGACAATGAACTAATTTTGAAAGTCCTTTCAAAACTTAATTTTGAAAGTCCTTTCAAAACTGAAAGCATTATCTCTCCACAATTAGTAAAGATATAAAAATATAAACAATTTCAAAATTTAATGAAAAACACTCAGTCTGTTTTTCACCAAAATTTCTTGAAATTAATAAAAATGCTGGGTTCAGTCCCTACAGAATGTAAATATCACATCATATATCAAATCATCTGTATTGAAGAGAAATATTTTTAAGCTACTGTGTTCACATGATTTAATTTTAGTGGATGTTTGGATGCTGCAAACAAATTTGAACTTCACCTACCCACTTTCAAGTCTTGGGTGAGACCCGGTCGGGGATGGAACCCATGACCTCCCACTTATGGAGCGAGCACTCTACCAACTGAGCCTGCAGCATGAAATATGAAACTCATCTAGCTAAGTCATCATTAAAGGTTAAAGGTCACCGGTCACCAAATACTCGGTAGTTTCCGACACCGCTCGTAACTTTCCGGCGACCTAATTGATGACGTACATGGTGTTAAGCTGCTGGGGAAAGACACATTACCTATATATGTATCCATATATTACATGTGGGTTTGTGTGGCGTTTTGAAGGGTTTTAAAGTTTGATTTCAAGTCAAAATGATATATTTTGTGAAGTTTGGAGATAATAAAATCACAATGACCGATGAACATGTTTTTTCCACAAATTTCAGAACAAATTTACCCAAGTCCTTCGTGCAGCTTTCTAGTTGTTTTGAATGTATTCAGATTAAATATTACGAGATAAGTCAGGAAAATATGAGTGGTATAATCATTTAAGACAATTCTAATTATTATGAATGAATTCAGTCTAATAAATAGATTTTAAACAATTTTTATTTTCAAAATTAATTTAATTCTGTAATTCAATCAGTTCACACATTCAAACAAAGACGTGTATGTCTTGTTCAAATTAACAAATCTAATTTGACTTTAATTTATTTGATTTTCAGAATTCATCAAAAATGACAAATAACATTTACCGGGTATATCATAAGGATAATCACACGTGTCAATTAATGTTGCATATTGTAAGGTAAACTCTGTTGATTAAAGGTGGTAGATGTCTACTTCTAAACAGGATGTTTCACAGTGTACTGTAGCATATTGATAATCTCTTAATTACTGTGAGGGGTGTAAATCACACTTTGAACGATATAAATTTATTGTGAATAAAAGAAAGAAAGTTTCACTCGAGTTTTGAGTCCTTAGTTAGTCGAGCATAATCCCACTGGTATCACATTTTGATGACGTTTTTTTTTCATCCCATTAAAATTAAGCGTAATAAAGTTATTATATGAATTATTTTTTTATTTTACCATGGAAACAATAATGATGATGATGATTATTATTATTATTATTATTATTAAACTTACTGCAAATAAGGATTAGGAAGCTATTGAATTGAAATAGTTTTCATATTTATGTAATACTGGGGTGAAATATTTTATTTGAGAGACAATAACAAATTATTTTTTAAACCTTTATTTTGATATTTTCGTTTTACAAAAAACTACAGGTCTTGGACCCAGTTCTACCCGAAAACGTGTTTTTTTATTCATTACATGGGTAAATGATAATAATAGTAATAATAATAATAATAATAAATCTTTGATTTTAATCTAAAAAGGAATTAAAAGTTGGACAATTTCTAAAACAAACATGAACCAAGATTATTATTCCTTATGATAAATAGATAAAAATAATTAAATAAATAAATAAATAAATAAATAAATAATGTAATTAATTATTTAGTTAATTATTTAAATAATTAATCAGACATATGTAAAGATAATTAAAATTATATTAACTATTAATAAAAATTAATGTGAACAATATTTTAAATAAAAAACGGAAATTTGTGTTATTATTATTTGTTGTGAGAAATAAATAAATAAATAAATAAATAAATAAATAAATAAATAAATAAATAAATAAATAAATAAATAACGTTATTAATAAATTAGTTAATTATTTAATTCATTCATCAGAGATAAGTAAAGATATTAAAATGATATTAAATATTAATGAAAATTAATATGAACAATATTTAAATAAAAAACGGAAATGTGGGTTCTTTTATAATTTGTTGTGATAAAAATAAATAATAAATAAATAAATAAATAAATAAATAAATAAATAAATTTCAAAAGAAATGTAAAATGTTTTGTAAAAATATTAGTAAATAGTATATCATACTTAGAGCAAACACAAATATAGTTTTTTTCTTGATTTTTTTCTTATTATTATGTTTATTTTTTATTAATTTTTTTTTTCTGCTGAAGGAAACTGAAATACCCAATGCTAAATAAATAAATAAATACATAAAAACACTAGAAGTTATTTCCGATTAATCTGGGTAATAAATGCAGTTCACTATACAAGCTTCATTTCCTAAATAGCTTGGATAACACCTTCTGCGTCACTTCCGGTTTTGTGCCCTTTTACTACCAAAGGGAGATAATACAGATTTTCAACAGTTTCAGGGCTTTAATTTACGCTGTAGAAAAGGACAGAAATGATTAAAAAATGTTATTTGTGGCTAAATCGACTTTTTATGATGTAATCTTTCGGAAAATAGTACTAAAAAAAATTCGGTTTTTGGTGACCGGTGACCTTTAAATAATCTGACAATATTCTGGACAGTATATAGGTTACATGGCAAGAAAAAAAATTATACAAGAAAAAAGTTACACAGGAAATAAAATCATACAGATGTTAGATAAATCTGCTATTTTTATGAAAAAGACCACATAAATCCTTACAATAAAATACTTCAATAAGAAGAAATGAAGACAGGTGAATGCCCTATTGATTAAGTTTGTGTCTAGTGATGTTATGTTCTATCTACTGTACTTAAAACAATACTGTGATCAGATTTCTAATGTTGGGAGTAACATGATTACACAAGAGGCTCATTCAACCAAGGACACCAAGCCATAAATTTATAGGATGTTTAGATTATCATGGTTACACAAGAGTCCCAAGAAGGTCAACCAAGGACATGGATCCATGAATTTATAGGGTGTTTAGATTATCATGGTTACACAAGAGGCCCAAGAAGTTCAACCACGAACACAAACCACTAAAATTGGTTGGTTGTAATGTTGTTTAATATCACATCAACAATTTTTTAGCTGTTTTCGCAACAAGACCATGTTTATTAATCTCTAAGGATTAATCTAAAAAATAAATTCAAGTATGCCTGCAATTAATGTATGCCTGAGATGTGCAAGTCGGTTTTATGATCTGCCAAGTACTAGCAGGAACTCAAGACATTTTAAGGTGCTAGCACATAGTCAGTATGCCGCAAACAAACATACCACTTCCTTACATTATCCTTACACCAAATAAACCAGTTGATACCCTGTTTTCTAGGTACGGAGCACCAGGCAGGAAGAAGAATCTCAAATTTTAAAGTCTTATGTATAACCTGGTCAGAGTTCAAACCCACAACCTCTAACTCTTGAGGCAGATGCTCTACCACCGAGCCACCTTGGGATAAACCACAAAGGCAAAAACATAAAGTCTTTGAATTCAAAATACATTGAGCTGACTTTAAGAACATACAAACTTGTAATCTTGAAATAAAGATTTTAATTGCAAAAAAAAAAAAAAAAACCAATCAATTGCATTGGGAAAAGGTTTAATGTCGACATTTAAAAGTACCAGGGAGAAATCTGAGCAAATGCAATCCTACAGTATACACACACACCTTAAACGTACACATGACCTTTAACAAAATTACTTTTATTTTCTAAAATAGCTACACAAAATGTCAAAAACAAGCAAGTAATAAAATCAGAAACAATATTAGAATTCATCAAGGAAGCTAAAATAGGTATTAAATATTAAGTTTTATATCAGTTCACTGAGTTCTAGGAAGAAAATTTCAATTAAAACAGAAGGAGGATCACTCCTACATAATCAGACACACTATAACTGTATACCAGATTATATATATATATAGGTAAACAACATTGAACTGTCCGCTTGACCTTTGATTTAAATATTCATTATGGACAAAAAAATTTAAGTAATAGGGACTCAGGTGTATATTTCGTCTACCTGATGTGAACACTCATCATGGGCAATGTGTATATGTATTAACTGTGAATCCTAACACTACCTATGTATTGGGTGGACCCTCCTATATGAATATTCCTAATAAAAGTTCAAATGGACAGGTTAATGTTGTTTACCTATATCATAGTACAGTAAAAACTGCCTTAGCGGCCACCTGGATTTAACGGTCACCTGCCGATAACGGCCAGGTTGCATCCCGCCCAATGCATTTTACTATATACTTCACCTGAAATAAGCGGTCACCTGTGTAACGCGGTCAGCGGCCACTAATTTCGTGACCGGCCACATAGAAGAGCCTGGTTTAGACGGCCATTTTGTCCGTTTATAATGTCACGTGACAGTCGTCACATGATTTTGTTTCCTTAGTGACGATAAGTTATGATAGAATATAATGTTCAGCTGATTGCTCAGGCATATCGCACTTGTCGGTCGATTTATATTGTTATATGTTGAAACAATAAAATTATCTGAGAAGTATTCACTTTTTCTTTGTCTTATTTTACGAACATTAAACATATCGCATTTATTCAGTTGACAAAAATGGACACACCATCTAAACGGAAAGTTTTAACCCTAAAACAAAAACCGCTAGTCTGTCTGTCAGTCTTTTAAACTCTACCTGACTTCACTAAGTGTATTGTGACTGATTGTCCTTACCACGCGTTTACCTGTCAACAACAGTAAGATCTAATAATCAGGTGATTGTTTATTAATCAGTAAATACCTGTGGACTTAAGGAGTCGTGTGCCGCGTGTCTTTTTCTTTTGTTTCTCAGGAGTCGTGTGCCGCGTGTCTTTTTCTTTTGTTTCTCAGTCCGAATCATTATAACTTTCTTTAAACGTGTGTTTGTTTAAAAATAATTGCATGGTCGTAACTGTGTTGATTATGGAAGCCATAACGAGTGTCGGTCAAGGGTGACGGTTTGTCATCAAAGAGGTTCCACGCGGGGTTTGAAAATTACCTACTACGCGCTTTGTGACTGTTTCTTTATTAACAAATAAAGAAACGCAATTAAATTTTATTTTAATAAAAGTTTCGGCATCAATATCTTTCATTCACATAAATATAATTCAGGAATTAAAATTCTTTGCAATGCATCATGGCATGTCGGATTTATTAAGTGATGTTATGAGTAGTTCTGATAAAGTTGAAGCAATGTTGGTAAAATCCGTTAAACAAAAACAATCACAGACTTTTTTGCATAAGTTATTTATTATGTTGACAAACATATTATATATATATATATATATATATATATATATATATGAGAAATTGATATAGATAAATAATCTAAACAAATTGGTTCGTCTTCATAAATTTGTCTTCTGGAACACAACCTGGTTTTAAAGGCCACCTGTCTTAAGCAGCCACTTTTGTTCAGTCCCATAAGTGACCTCTTAAAACAGGTTTTACTGTATATTGTGTCACAATTAGTCCTCACACAGACATTAATTGATTTGTTGACAGTATGTTTAGGCTATTACTTGTCCTCAGAATGCTAACATGTCTAAGGTCTAGCAACAGTGTATTTAAAAACAGCTAAAATAGTAGCAATAGTAGAAAGTAGAAAACCAGGTCATTTCAGTATTCTTATACATGTGACCTTGACCTTTGAAATCATGACCTTCAATTATATATCAACTGTTTGGTTTATCAATGCCTAAAATATCATACATGCTTATATAAAAAAAATTATGGTTTTTAAGAAAATTAAACATTTCAGTATTCTTATGGACCTGTGACCTTGATCTCTGAACTGATGACCTTCATTTACATATCAATATTATTATTATCAATACCTACCGTATTCTCACACCGAGTTCACAGTTTTCCAGATATATTGACAAATATACTATTTTTTAACAATTTCCCCTTGAGTAGCCTTTTCATTATCAAATGAAGGTCCGGGCAAAGCTAAGCTTTCTACAAATTTCAAACTAAATGTCCTCAGAATGTTATACTAGTATATGAAATATAAGACATTTTTAAGATTGTTACTACCCCCCTTTTTTTATTGGACATAAAGGGGCATATCTCCTCCAGTAGTAAACATAGCATTGCCGTGCTGATGTACGGCATAGTTGGGAAAATGCTGTTGGTGGTAGGACTAACCCCCCAGGGAACCGTTACACCATTACTGAAAAGCTACACCAGTGTGTCAGTGTGTCAATAATGGAACCAATACAGAAAAGCTACAGACCAGTGTGTCAGTATGTCAACAACAGGACCATTACTGAAAAGCTACACCAGTGTGTCAGTATGTCAACAATGGGACCAATACAGAAAAGCTACAGACCAGTGTGTCAAAATGTCAACAACGGGACCATAACTGAAAAGCTACATCAGTGTGTCAGTATGTCAATAATGGGACCAATACAGAAAAGCTACAGACCAGTGTGTCAGTATGTCAACAACAGGACCATTACTGAAAAGCTATAGGCCAGTGTGTCAGTATGTCAACAATGAGACCAATACAGAAAAGCTACAGGCAAGTGTGTCAGTATGTCAACAACAGGACCATTACTGAAAAGATACACCAGTGTGTCAGTGTGTCAATAATGGGACTAATACAGAAAAGCTACAGACCAGTGTGTCAGTATGTCAACAACGGAACCATTACACCATCACTGAAAAGCTACAGACCAATGTGTTAATGTGTCAACAACAAGACCATTACACCATCACTGAAAAGCTACAGACCAATGTGTTAATGTGTCAACAACAAGACCATTACACCATCACTGAAAAGCTACACACCAGTGTGCCAGTGTGTCAACAACAGGACCATCACACCATTACTGAAAAGCTACAAGCCAGTGTGTCAGTATGTCCACAACATGACCATTACATCATTACATAAAAGCTACACACCAGTGTGTCAACAATGGGACCATTACACCATTACTGAAAAGCTACAGGTTAGTGTGTCAGTTTGTCCACAATATGACCATTACATCATTACAGGCCAGAGTGTCAACAACAGGACCATTATATCATTACTGAAAAGCTACAGGCAAGTGTGTCAGTAATAGGATCATAAAGCTACACACCAGTGTGTCAATAACAGGATCATTACTGAAAAGCTACAGGCAAGTGTGTCAGTAATTGGATCATAAAGCTACAGGCCAGTGTGTCAATAATAGGATCATAAAGCTACAGGCCAGTGTGTCAATAACAGGATCATTACTGAAAAGCTACAGCAAGTGTGTCAGTAATAGGACCATTACTGAAAAGCTACAGGCAAGTGTGTCAGAAGTTGGATCATAAAGCTACAGGCCAGTGTGTCAATATCAGGATCATTACTGAAACACTACAGGCCAATGTGTCAGCAATTGGATCATAAAGCTACAGGCAAGTGTGTCAGTAATGGGGTCATAAAGCTACAGTCCAGTGTGTCAATAACAGGATCATTACTGAAAAGCTACAGCCAATGTGTCAGTAATTGGATCATAAAGCTACACACCAGTGTGTCAATAACAGGATCATTACTGAAAAGCTACAGCCAATGTATCAGTAATAGGATCATAAAGCTACAGACCAGTGTGTCAATAACAGGATCATTACTGGAAAGCTACAGACAAGTGTGTCAGTAATAGAATCATAAAGCTACACACCAGTGTGTCAATAACAGGATCATTACTGAAAAGCTACAGACCAATGTGTCAGTAATAGGATCATAAAGCTACAGCCCAGTGTGTCAATAACAGGATCATTACTGAAAAGCTACAGCCAATGTGTCAGTAATAGGATCATAAAGCTACAGTCCAATGTGTCAATAACAGGACCATTACTGGAAAGCTACAGGCAAGTGTGTCAGTAATAGGATCATAAACCTACAGGCCAGTGTGTCAATAACAGGATCATTACTGGAAAGCTACAGGCCAATGTGTCAGTAATTAGATCATAAAGCTACAGGCAAGTGTGTCAGTAATAGGATCCTAAAGCTACAAGCCAGTGTGTCAATAACAGGATCATTACTGGAAAGCTACAGGCAAGTGTGTCAGTAATGGTATCATAAAGCTACAGTCCATTGTGTCAATAACAGGATCATTACTGAAAAGCTACAGGCCAGTGTGTCAGTAATGGTATCATAAACCTATAGGCCAGTGTTTCAATAACAGGATCATTACTGAAAAGCTACAGGCAAGCATGTCAGTAATGGGATCATAAAGCTACAGGCCAGTGTGTGAATAACAGGATCATTACTGGAAAGCTACAGTCAAGTGTGTCAGTAATGGTATCATAAAGCTACAGTCCAATGTGTCAATAACAGGACCATTACTGAAAAGCTACAGGCAAGTGTGTCAGTAATGGTATCATAAACCTATAGGCCAGTGTTTCAATAACAGGATCATTACTGAAAAGCTACAGGCCAGTGTGTCAGTAATGGTATCATTAAGCTAAAGGCCAGTGTGTCAATAACAGGATCATTACTGAAAAGCTACAAGGCAATGTGTCAGTAATGGTCTCATAAACCTACAGGCCAGTGTGTCAATAACAGGATCATTACTGAAAAGCTACAGGCTAGTGTGTCAGTAATGGTATCATAAAGCTACACACCAGTGTGTCAATAACAGGATCATTACTGAAAAGCTACAGCCAATGTGTCAGTAATTGGATCTTAAAACTACAGGCAAGTGTGTCAGTAATGGTATCATAAAGCTACAGACCAGTGTGTCAATAACAGGATCATTACTGAAAAGCTACAGACCAGTGTGTCAGTAATGGTATCATAAAGCTAAAGGCAAGTGTGTCAATAACAGGATCATTACTGAAAAGCTACAAGGCATTGTGTCAGTAATGGTCTCATAAACCTACAGGCCAGTGTGTCAATAACAGGATCATTACTGAAAAGCTACAGGCCAGTGTGTCAGTAATGGTATCATAAAGCTACAGTCCATTGTGTCAATAACAGGATCATTACTGAAAAGCTACAGGCCAGTGTGTCATTAATGGTATCATAAACCTATAGGCCAGTGTTTCAATAACAGGATCATTACTGAAAAGCTACAGGCCAATGTGTCAGTAATGGTATCATAAACCTATAGGCCAGTGTTTCAATAACAGGATCATTACTGAAAAGCTACAGGCCAGTGTGTCAGTAATGGTATCATAAAGCTAAAGGCCAGTGTGTCAATAACAGGATCATTACTGAAAAGCTACAAGGCAATGTGCTAGTAATAGGATCATAAAGCTACACACCAGTGTGTCAATAACAGGATCATTACTGAAAAGCTACAGACCAATGTGTCAGTAATAGGATCATAAAGCTACAGCCCAGTGTGTCAATAACAGGATCATTACTGAAAAGCTACAGACCAATGTGCTAGTAATAGGATCATAAAGCTACAGTCCATTGTGTCAATAACAGGATCATTACTGAAAAGCTACAGGCCAGTGTGTCAGTATGTCATTAAAGGAAATCAACCAAACACAAAAATCAATATCAGTACACTGACTAACAACATATAAACTTTGATGTTAAGTACAAAATTTTATCAATTTTAGTAAGCATTTGAGGAAGAAATATTTTTTTTTTTTAATTTTTGGAAGACAGATTGATATAAGTGCTAATTAAGACACTTGTTTCTAGATCCTGTATACAAATCAAATACAAAATGTAGGTTTAAACCAAAATATTAAAATATTAATTATATTTAACTAGCTCCTTATCACATTTCAGTCTTGATATCCTCTCCCAATCATGATGATATTAAGCTATCTTGACGACATCCTGATATTTCCTATTGTAAAGTGAAGCATTGTCTACTGAGGTCAAATGTATAAAGGCTAATTTGTTACTTTGACGATCATGGTGAAAGATATCAAACACCTCATCATTAATTCATGTCATTATTGAGATTAACAGATTAGCACGGATTATCTTTCAAAAATTTGATTTTTTTTTGCACTTAGAAAAACGTATGTTGATTTTTAAGCTGCGTAATTTACATAGTTTTAAACTTGATTTTTGTTCTTTATTGCAATCATAAGACTCATGTTGGTAATTCAGCACTAGTAATTTGCATTTTGCAATTAAGTGGATCAAATAAATATCTATATATATATATATGTATATACTAGTGTGTGTATATATATATATAATATTATATTATAACGGTTGTATATACATCTTTTTGCAATAGTTGACACTCCTGTATCAATGAGCTCAGCCCACATACAACGATTGTCAGCAAATCTCTACAAATATCAAAACCTTCAATAATTACTTAAGATTTAAATGTCAACTAACATACACTATTATCTTTGTGTGCAGGATTTGTATGCTCCGAGCATCTGATGCAGAAATTTAACATACCTGTGGCCAAATTGTTACCTACCCATCTACAAGCATTAATTAATTAACAGGATGATAAAGCACCTGCAGCAGGTCATATTTAGGATTAATCAGCTAAACCCAAGATTTGGTCAATGTGACCTACAGATTACTTCTTCCATATATGGTTGTCGCATGTGAACTCAATTTTAGGTAAGTAATTTGCATTTTTAAATTTTAGTGCACATGCATTTACTTCAAAATGACATTTTTGTTCTAAACCAGGAAATCACACGCAGATTGTTGTCTGCCATGTAAATCCTCTGATATTTGCTTAATGCATGCATTTTTATTATTATCAGACATTATTTAGTCATTTGTTCCATAAAAATTACACAACAGATAAAAATTTGGAAGCTTTTATTGTCCCTTACAGGATGTACTTTGCAATTAGATACTTTTATTGATTCTACATCATATAAGTTTAATATAAATGGAAGCCGATATAGATTTGTCACATAGCTTCAGCCATCTCAATCTCAATCAAATTTTCAATAAATCCTGCAGAGCAACCGCCTCCATATAATGGCCACCTCCTGTAGCATTATGGAGTATTTAAATGACACATTCTACAGGGTATATACCATTATGATAGCTCTGTTGGTAAAGTACACACACCTTATGTGGGAAGTCAGGGTTTAAACCCCAACTGGGTCTGACTAAGACTGGAAAAAGATGTGACTGATCTTTCACCAAGCACTTGGCATTTACCAATGCCCCATGTTGCAGTATGCATGGCACACTAAAGAAACCTCCCTACACATTTTCCTACATGAGCACACTTGCCTGCAGTTTTATTATAGAGAGTTATGCAGAAAAGCTTGAAGAAATAACATTGTATAATTTTCCACCTGCTTACAAGTCTGCTTGACTTGTGTGGCTAGGGAAAGCCTAGTTGTATGCATTGGAATACAAAGGGGGTCATTTTCAAATCATTCTCCTAAAACATCAATGCATCATACCATCCAATATTTTTGTATTCATCTAATGTAAATGTTAAATATGCCCCCCTAAGGCCTCAACAATGGGACCATTTGGCAGAATAAGGGATCAATTTCCCCATAGCCCCTAAGGCCTTAATAATGGGGTCAGTTGGCAAAATCAGGAATCAATATCCTCAAAGCTCCCTAAGGTTTTAACAATGGGGCCTTTTGGCAAAGTCAGGAATCAATATCCCCATAGCCCTCTAAGGTCTTAACAATGGGGTCATTTGGCAAAGTCAGGAATCAATATCCCCATAGCCCTCTAAGGTCTTAACAATGGGATCAGTTGGCAAAATAAGGGATCAATATCCCAATAGCCCCCTATGGTCTTAACAATGGAGTCATTTGGCAAAGTCAGGAATCAATATCCCCATAGCCCTCTAAGGTCTTAACAATGGGATCAGTTAGCAAAATCAGGAATCAATATCCCCATAGCCTCCTAAGGCTTTAACAATGGGGCCATTTGGCAAAATAAGGGATCAATATCCCTATAGCACCCTAGGGCTTTAACAATGGGACCATTTGGCAAAATAAGGAATCAATATCCCCATATCCCTCTTCTAGAATGAAAACTGTATACATACAGAAAGTCTAATCACTGACCTAGATAATTAAGTTTATAACAAGATATTTAAATCTAATTAATATGTGTAAGATGCAGTGTGTCTGCGGAATTATTCCAATGGCTTCTGGCTTTAAACAAAATAATAACCGCCATTAGTACTGAATTAGTTCCTTATAACAGTTTGTCTTAAAACAAAGTAAAATACAAATTACCAATAATTCTAGTCTACAAATACTGTTTGTAGTTAGTTTTAGATTTGAACAACTCTACAACCTCAGGCAATGCTAATTTAAGCCCAAAGTTTCTAAAAATATCTCAGCGCAGACATTACTGAGTATATTTATATATCCTGTTATATTTGTTCGGAGAATCAAAGTAACAAGAGAACTTAAAATTATCAATTTTGACTGGTTTTTTTTAATGTATTGCAATAAAGACCAAAAAAACATAAGCGGGAGAAAACATTCGAGGTTCTTATCCTCTAAACTATTACGCAGAAGGAAACTTTCACTCTTCTGCTGGGGTTTTATTTTCACTCTATTCACAGTCCATTGTATTCCTGCGAAAATAAAACAGCCGTGAAAATACATGGGTATTACCATCCCATTAAGTAGATTGACAGACAAAAATTATCAAGGTAGTGTAATATGGCAATACAGTATAGGGGGCGTTTAGTTTGTTGAACTGATGGCCAATGGGACAATGACACACTTTCTTAGAAATTATTGATGCAATTTACCTGGAAATGTTTGCCCAATGCACTCAAAAATATGCAAACATAGACAGAAATTATGTCAAACCAAATCAACCCAATCATAAGGTTCACTGCATATCAAAATGTCATATGGTTTTGACTCAGATTGGCTGGTTTCAGTTCTAACTCAGAAGGGCTTTTTATGTTCAGCTCTAATTAAGAAGGATTATTTTCAGTTCTCATTCTTGACTATATTCAGCTCTCATTCAGACAAAGTTGTTTCAACTCTCATTCAGACAAGCTAGTTTTAGCTCTCATTCAGACAAAGTTGTTTCAACTCTCATTCAGACAAGTTAGTTTTAGCTCTCGTTCAGACAAGCTAGTTTTAGCTCTCATTCAGACAAAGTAGTTTCAACTCTCATTCAGACAGGCTAGTCTTAGCTCTCATTCAGACAAGCTAGTTTTAGCTCTCATTCAGACAAGGTAATTTCAACTCTCATTCAGACGAGCTAGTTTTAGCTCTCATTAAGACAAAGTTGTTTCAACTCTCATTCAGATAAGCTAGTTTTAGCTCTCATTCAGAGAAGCTAGTTTTAGCTCTCATTCAGACAAAGTAGTTTCAACTCTTATTCAGACAAGCTAGTTTTCGCTCTCATTCAGGACTGTATTATTCAGTTGTTACTCAGGACTATATATTCAGCTCTCACTCAGAAGGACTATGTTTAGCTCTCAATGAGAGAAGCCAGCATTAGCTCTCAATCAGACGGACTACATTCAGCTCTAAATCTGACAAGTTAGTTTCAGCTCATTCAAAAAGGACTATATTTAGCTCTTACTCAAAAAAGACTATATTTAGCTCTCACTCAAAAAAGACTATATTTATCTCTCATTCAAAAAGGACTGTATTTAGCACTCAATTTGACAAGCTAGTTTCAGTTCTTTATAAGAAGGATTAGTTTCAGCTAAAATTCTGAGGGATCATATTCAACACTAGTTTCAGCTCTTACTCAGAAGGACTAGTGTCAGCTTTTAATTAGAAGATCTATAACACACCAAGGGAGGTAAGTAAAGTTATCTACTCACTACTTGCTATAATGATAGGTATAATTGGGGGGGGGGGGGGGGATATTTTATTACAAACTAGAGCAGTTTCTTGAGAGTAATACTCTCCATCCCCCAAATATTTTTCACCTTGTGACCTTGACCTTTGAACTATACACCTAATTTTGATTTCCAACACATTGCCTTATATGTTGGAATATATTGGAATACACTTGTTCCATGTTTTGGGGCATAATTTATGCCTAGTTTCTGTGTACTTGTTCAATTTAGTCACATGCATACATATGTATACAGGGCAGAATGGAGTGAACTTATGAATAACTCAAAAGATCAGAAAGTTGTCTCGTATAAAAATTATAATCCGACATAAGACAAAATCAAAGAAAGGGGGAAGATTAATTAATTATAAGAGTAAAATCAATGAACAAGTTTGGGATATCCCAAACATGTTGATGTTTACGAAATATTATTGTGCTGCAGTGATAAACACTTGCAATAGAAATATATAAACTAAAAATACTCCTTGCAGTTAACATAATTCACTTTTATTACATCTGGACATTAAAGCATCTAAGTATTTATTTCTCAAACGGATAAAAGTCAGAGAAGTTCTTCTGTGAATCGCTCTCAAATTTTTCAAGCCCTATGCCATTACTACCAGAGAAGTCATTCCCGGTTTGTAAAACAAAAACAATGAAAAATGTGGAAGGAACAAAGATATAACAAACAAACATAGCACTGTCTACTGCTTTACGGCATGGTTGGGAAAATGGTGTTGGGCAGGACTATGAATATAACCAAAAATCCCCCCCCCCCCCCCGACTATGAATATAACCAAAATCCCCCCCCCCCCCCCCCCATCGATGCATAGTCCCACGGATGGTGTTTTTGAAAAAGAAACAATGTACCAAACCATGTATTGCTAAGTAAAAATGGCAGAAAATAACAATTCCATAAATATATGAAAAAAGACGAGCAGTAATTAAAATTGAATAAAGTTAATAAATTGTACCTGATCGTTGTTTGTCATTTTGGATAGAGAGAAAGTAGAGTTTTTGCAGATTACTTTTCAATAAAATGCTGATTGTGACTCACAATATTCCTGTTTCATGTTAATTTTACTTCCAAATCGGTAAAGTATTTGAAATTCACATTTCAGTTTGCACACAGCACTGTATGATTTATCTCCCTTTCAAGGAAATGAAATCTAATCCATAAATCAATTTTAAAATGTGACAGAATACCTCAACACAAAAATATGTTATTATACCCTTCAAAATAAATTTAAATTACCACAGGTTTTATAAAGAATCAGTGAAATTCACCTGCCATTGTTGTTCATTTCATACAAATTTATTATTTTACATCGTAGGACGCAAACTTCCTGGACTACTTTTTATTGTATTCTACGAGATCAGTTTGCCAGACTGCAGAAATTATTGGATGCATCCTGCCCAATATATTACTAGATTTCGAAATATATTCCGAAAAGTTATTCCAATTGTGCATATGTAACCATATGCATTATCGGTCTTAGAATACATATCTCACAATAAAACAGATATATTTCTTTCAAGTTCATGTACCAGGCACACTATTTCCTATGCGTACTATTTCAAAGTAAAGAAGCCAGATCTTAGAGAAAGCGATTGCATTGTACGCTTTCACTGTTTTGAATGCCGTACAAACAGCAAACAAAGAATAACTAAACATAATAAATAGATTGGTGTTAACCTTAGTACTTTCATTTTTCTTTTCTTTATTGGGTTTTTTTTTTTTTTTTTTTTTGATAAAAACACTTTGAATAATTACCATAAATTAAACATTTATTCAAATTATACTTCATTCTGTACAATAACTAGTCGCTTTTATTTTCTCAACAAAAAAAATAAAGAAATAACATCCATCTCCTTTGATGTTTCATAAATGCGGCAGAGCAAAATCAATAAAAATAACTCTTATTGTTCTATAATACTCTACAATTACAACATTATGTAACTAAATGCCCTTTTATTCTAAATTACGAAACAGACATTAAATTCATTTTTTTCAATAATTGCCATAAATTATTTCTATGAAGATCACAAAATTATAATTTTTTATCTTTTGAAAATTGTGATAAATTATTTTTATGTAAATCACAAAAATTATTAAAAAAAAAAAATTGTCAAAAATCAAAATTGTTAATATCTTTTATTCTTTTATATTAATGGTATTAAGTTAAAATAATATTTAAAATTGGCAAATTTTATATCTTTATAACTTTGTTAATTATGTAAAACAGAAATTTAAAACTATAATGTCTTTTCAACAATCAATACAAGCTTATAATGTTGTATTTAGTTTTAGTCAAAACTGTTAAGTTCTAAAAAAACGATTGCCAAAAGTTGATAAATTTAAGTTAAGGAAAATCTTAATGAAGAATTTAAATTATTGTGAAACAAAGCCCAGAACAATTCAATTCTTTTTTTCACTCAACACCATCGGAGGTGGTAACATATATATACATGAATTTCCGGCATTTAATAAGTAGTTGGTTGAATGTTGCTTAACGTCTAATCAGCAATTTTTCAGCTATTCGCGGCGAGAACTATTTGATTAAACTCTATGGATTAATCTATGAACAATTTTGTGTATTCATGTGAATCGCGAGTGTGTTGTATGGTCTGCCTTGTACTAGCGCACACTCAGGGCGACTTTTAAGGTGCTAGCTCACCGAGTCAGTATGCCGCAGACAAGCGTACCACTGCCCCAGTCCATTATATTGATCCCAGGTGAACCAGTCAAATGACATAATAATATAATACATATCTATATATCCAATGATTAACAAGTAATTAAACAAAATTATCATGCAACTGAAGGAATGTATTGCGAAGAGATATCAATAAAAACACAAAGCAAAGCCTGGTTGAATAATAACCAGAACAGGTACACAAGTGATTGGGTCACTCACTACCTACAAGACACATGCTGTTTATTTTCAGACTTCTGCAAATCCAGAAAGATTTTATTAGAATTATGACTATGGTACTGTTATGTGCTACATGTACTTTTGAATTATATTATTTCATAATAATTAAAATTTGATACTATCCAGTGTCATGTATCTATGATCCCATAGACAGAATTTTTGAAGCATGCCGGAACTACTTTTTTATTTCTCCGATGACATCATTGACGTATTGTTTACATGACGTAATGTTTACATGGTTGCCATTGGCAATCAGCTGTGTTCAGCTTTTAGATTAATGGGCCATGTTTTTGTTTCAATGTGCTGTTTTTTTGTTTCATATTTATAATTTAATAAAAGATTACATGAATGTTATGAATATTGAACTTACCGGTATTTTTGAAATTTATTATAAGGAATAATTGTAATTTTTTTTCTATCTATGGGGTCATAGATAAAATTATTTGGTGCACGTGTATGCATAAACTGCTTCACGGATTTATGCCGCGTGCACCAAATAATTTTATCTATGACCCCATAGATAGAAAAAAAATGACAATCATTTCTTAAATATTCAAAAGTAGCACAGGACAGTACTAATATAAATCATTTTACTAGACAAGATACTTTTATTGGACCAAAGAGGTACACACTGTTCATTCTAGAAGAGGCCATGGGACCATTCATCCCTTATTTAGCCAAATGACTCCATTGTTTAGGTTTTAGCAGGCCATGGACATTTAAGAGGAAAGTTTAAGAAAATACCCACTTCTCAAAAATCCTAGATAGAACACTGCCAAAAATGTAACTAATTTTGAGCTTTTTATCGATTATGATGGCTTCAATGTTTAAACTTGTATACCATACTATGCCAGCTATAAGCAGTAAATGCAGATATATACATATTATATACACAGTGTGTATGTACAACCCTCAGTATCAGGTCGAGTCCTTTTTTCCATTTTACCACAGAAAACCACTGAACTATGTTATGACATATGTTCTGTAGTAATGACATTATTTACATTTGACAAATCAGAGATTCCTAAATGACGTCACAATGAGAAAATGCATGTGTACTTTACCGCCAATGTTGTATCACCAGTGTGGTGATACAAGCTTCTGTATCATGCATGTTTGATAAAACTTGTATTTTGCCAAATTAGACAGAAAATCTAGTCTAATGTTAGATAAATGTCTGGGTAGCTCAGTTAGTAGAACAAATGTCTATATTTCAGGAGGTTCCAATGTTTCATTACTTTTTTTCTCCAGAATAAACAAAGACCACATATCTAGTTTATGAGCAAAACATTTACAACCCAGTTTAATCTCTAAGTCTTTTTACTTTTAATCTACATTATCTAGTGTTAATTCCGTAACAGTTGTCCATAGTGCAGGAGGTCATTTATTCTTCATCCAATAACACAGGCCGTATACAGTAAAAACTGTTATTAATTAATTAACAACATGTGTTATTGATACAATATGTAAAAATCTGCCTCACCAATAAATTCACAAAACTGGGCCAATATGAAAAAACTGAGCCAATATGGGTGCGTAATTATTCTGATGTCATTTCATTATAAAAAACAAAATGTCTGACCACATAGCGCTTCTGACAATCCAATTGAGGTACAATGTAAGTTCAAATTAAAACTTTTTTTCAGATAACAAAATACTCTTATTTAGTGTGGAAAAGTTGCTTTTGTTTGATAAAAATATTATCAATAAAAGTGTCTCACAAAATATACAAAAGGATACACATTTTCATTCGCTCGTCTCTCATGTCTTGTAAGCATTTCTTTGAAGCGGTATGTTTACAAGCAATTGGACGACAACAATGTGATGCAGCGAATGTCAGACAGGGAAAGGCATGCTTGAGGTTATACCACATGACCTAACTCGCTATGAAATGATGACAGAAATTGAAGATTCTGACTTAAAAACATTCTCTGATACCAATCAACACTTGCCACAAAATAGTTTTGTTGATGTAACAATCGACAATACTGATAATTTTTTTGAGAGTATGAAATGTTTATTAATAAAATTATCATTAATCAGGTATTTTCATATTGACCCAGTTATTTGGCCTTGATGTGCCATATAACTGGGCCAATATGAAAATACCTAATTAATAATATAATATTATAATGAAGTGCCACTGATCTTGCTAGGATAGGTATATTCACTTCCTTATACCCAAAATTGGTTATATTATAAGCATTGCAAAAAACACTTTAACTCATAATTGAGGAAAATCTCGGATTTCTTTATAACCCTGAAATTGTAATAACAGAATTTGTTATAACCAGAGTATACTGTAGCTAGTTTATGAACAAGACATTTATAATGCAGTTTTATATAAAAAAAAATTACTTTTAATCTACTAATATAGTATAATATCCAGAGTTAATTTCCACGTCTTGCTGGGAATTACTTTCCGTGGATAAACCTTTGAGTTAAAACTTGGCTATCAATTATTGTTTCAAATGTCAATTGGTGAATCTTATGTACAGATAATTTAAGAAACTGTTTCATACAATCATTTACAATAAGGATTAAAAACAATTCTAAACTAGAACTGTCTCTGAAAGAGGCTAATACCCCCCCGTTCCCAACTTTTGATCTGGGGACAAATTGTATGTATGGCCAAATTGTAATGTGAAAAATTCTGAGTATGAAAATGTTAATTCGACAAAATACATGTGATGAAACCAATAACGGCAGGTGCACATGTTCTTATGATGCTCAATATCTATGCATAGTTTTAAAAAATTGGATCATATATAATTACGTAACTATATAATCCAGGCAAAAAAGGAGGTGCACATGTTCAATGTACCGGTATATAGAAACATCCTGTAAAGTTTCAGACTTGTTTGATAAAAGCTGTAAGAGGAGTTGATTACACAAAATGGGTATCTCTCATATGGAATATTGTTGAAAAATGACTAAGTTAAACTACCCATAAAATATGAACAAAATAATATAATCCAACCAAAAAATGAGGTGCACATGTTCAATGTATATGGAAACATCCTGCAAAGTTTCACACTTCTTGGTTAAAAGCTGTAAGAGGAGTTGATTACACAAAATGGGTACCCCCTCATATCATAGGTCAAAGGTCAAAGTCAAGGTCACAGTGACCTAAATTACATGACACATCGCCTTCCCATGATGCATCCACATACCAAGTTTGATAATCCTAGGTGCTACGGTTCAAAAGTTCTGTTCAGGATATGAAGCGGGACAGACGGACGGATGGACAGACAGACAGACAGACAAGGTGATTCCTACATACCCCCCCCCCAAACTTCGTTTGCAGGGGGTATAATAAATATGGTTCTGGAAATTTGATTTTCCCCAAACTGGGTGGATTTTTACCAGGGCATGATTATTTTCTAATTTTGTTAGCTTAACCAGTTGGTGAGCCAAAATTTGAATTATGTGCTTAAGGCAATATTTCAATTATAAAAAAATAATTGCACACAACTGTTTTTGTATTATCAACTATCAAAGTCAAACTTGTATTTTTATAAACTGTATTATTACTTTTAGTAACATTTTAAATTTTCACTAACCATTTGGTTTAGCTAACAGAGCTTTGAACAACCTGGACCAGACACCTCAGTCTGATGTATGTTATTTTATGAAGTCTGAGATTATGATCTCATCTGACGGACTTTAGACTTTAAGTTCTAAATGCTAAATTTAATTTGACTTTGCCTTTAAAAAATTGAATTAAATTTTAGTCTCATAGTAGCAACATTATGTGTTTGATTAAATGAGGTTTTATGTTCCAGTTAAGAATATTTCTATTATATCGAGATGTCACCAGCTATAGGTGAAGTGGCAGAATTTTCTATCTTTGCATTGCACTCAGGGCAATGTGTAGGGAGAGTTATTTATTCTGCCATGCCTGTCATGACATGGGACATTGGTTTTTATGGACTATTCCGAAATACCTTGTGACTTTAATTTATACTATTGTCATTGGCCAAATCTACAAAAGTTTTATTGTTTAATGGGGGATAAAAGGAAAAAATTATTACAAACGTTGCAAAATTTATATTTAATGCATTTAAATTAAGATGAAATGTTTTGTAAAATAATGTATTTAGTTGTTTCCTGTGCATAATGATTGTTGTTATATGGCTATAAACATGATTGTAATATGTTTAATGCTAATAAACTAAATTGAATTGAATTGAATTGAATTTAGAAATGTTGAGTACTTTGCAAAAGTGTCACTATCTATATTCAAGTCTTGGTCAGACTCCATCCAGGGTTTGAACACAAGACATGCCACATATGAAGCATGCACTCTACCAACTAAGCTACTTTAGAGGTATAACATTATGTGTAATACTGTACACTAATTAAGATCCTTTTATCTTTACCATAAAAACATTTTTTAATTATTGGAATGTCTGATTTGTTGACAAATAAGCTAATAATCACAATGATACAGGCTTAAAACCAGAAATCCATCTTGGTACAGTCAAAACTTCAGATTACAGAGAAAGTTATTTAATATGAAGGGGTGTGAAGGTTGAATGAAATACAAATCCCCCTATTTAGCTTCATTATAAACCATTTAGCTATTCATTGTAAATATAAGTTATATGGGATCAAAGCATATAAAACTGTCTCATCAGTCAATTAGAGCAAATAAGGGCATGCACATTGGCTGATAGACTAACATGTACCGTAGATGTTTTACTCCGGCAAACATTAATATAGAGCCAATAAGTGTAAACTTAATGAAGGTCTTATAGATATATAGATTCCAGTTATATTACTAGACAATTCTTATAAGTATTTCCATATTTGCCTTCTATTAAAATTTAAATGTTGGTTGAAAAAGCATGAAAATGATGAAATCAAGCCATTTTGAACATTTCTGTGAAAAATTATTTTCAAAATTTTTTCATATAATTTTATGGGTAGGGGATATAATTCTTGTTCTAAAAGTCTATTTGTTATGTTTTTTTTTTCCTATTTTCTTCCGTTTATTAGTAAAATAAGAAGGCTGGTTTTGTTTAGGAAGATTGAAATGAAAATTTTAACAAAAGAAAGGATCCTATTTTGTTTCTGGTCTGACTAGCTATTCCACTGTTCCTTATACAAATACTAATAATCAATACATAAGGGACAGTGAATTTTCTTGAAATATCATAAATTTATAGTTATTTTGTTCAATAGGACAATGCTATGCATATGTGTGCAATTTAAATAATATTTAAACCTTTCAAAAATAAAATTTCATGGAAACACTATCTTTACAAAATATACAGTACAAGGGAGATAACTCTTGAAGTTTTAAGCTGATAATCAAGAAAGATAACTCAAACTATGATTCATATCCAGTGCAAATGATTCACAAAAAGAAAACCACTCCTGCTAACACCCACAGTTAAAACTTAAATACACCATACATATTATAAACAGAAGCACATCATTCAATATTAAACACAGGAAAATCATCTTCAGGCAGTTATAGACAGTCAGGCAGGCAGGGCACACCAGTGTCATTAATAAGACATATGTAATGTGTATTAAATATATCACAACCAACACTTGTTGTTTTTCCTTGTTTTGTGGTCATATGCTAAAACAATAAAATCATTGTAACTTAGTTAACACAATTACATGCATTTATTTTTCATTGTTTACTTAAGGTAATATAAAAGGCATGACAACCTTAAAGTCAAATTTATCAAAATAAAATGTAAATATATATATAACTAGACAAGACTTATACACCCAAACCTAAGTCCATTAAATTAATAACTTTTTTGTCTTTTATCCTTTAAGAATTTTTTTCCAACAAATAAATATTTAAAAAATACTAAATATTTCATCAAATCAAAAAAACTTCTAAAATTAAATAATTAAAATTAAACTGTTTGTGGGCCTCCTATATGATACAGGCACATAGGTATAAATGTTTTAACTACATCAACCAATGAGTTGTAAGGGAATTTAAAATTTTTCATAAGGGGGCACTCCCGAAATCTACAACTGTACAAGTAAGTGAGTGATAAAACTTAAATGGCCGGTACATGTGGTTAGTGAAATGACAAAAGAAAGCTGAAAACTGGAGATCAGTTTATGTATCATATTTAGCCAATTTTCTGGTAACCAAACGACGAGGGATTTAACCAAACTGCAAAGAAAGGCGTGCAGTGTAAAAGTGTAAAATAAGTCATATGAATAGGATTTGCAGAAAAACAGGAAAACCACAAATATCCCATATATCTAACTGGGGCCGAGGCTTGAATGGAATACCATTACGAGGTTATATGGAGAGAGAATAGATATGAAATTACAACACAGATAAATGTACTCTTGCCGACCAACCGATTGGATTATTGTCAACTTAATCATCGTAATTCTTCAACAATGCTAAAAATCAAATAATGAAGATAAAAAATGTTTTATAATATTTGAGAAATTTTAAAACCAAACCAGGAGTAAAATATTGGATGAATTGTTTTCCATAAATATAATATTTAAATACATGTATAATGTATAATTTTGTTTTGGTTTCAAGTGTTTGTGAGTGAACCCTGCACACTAAAGGAGTTAAAAGTTGGAATTAATGTGGGTTTGTGAAATTTAAATATTGGTCGCATGGAGAAAGTTTAGTGTCATCCGGTACAAAGTAAAGTTTTGTTGTGCGTCTCAAATTGAACAGATGATATCCCGTCGTCCGTCCATCGTCATCTCACCTGAAAACAATAAGCCACACATAAACAAGGAAATAAAAGTTAATTTTTAATCACCAAGGTAAGTAGTAAGAGTTTATATATAACTTTTTGTGATGATGATGTCATAATAATAAATTCATAAAATAATGTACATGTATATATATATACAAGTTTTGAATCATAAACATTTGTCATACTAATGACACTACTTTATTCATTAATTTATGTAATTATGGAAATTTAAACAGTTATATTCAGTTTCAAAAAACTTGAGAAAATACAAGAGAAAGTTCTTGTTCTTGAGTTAATTTCTCCTGTTTCTTTCAAATCATGTCAGCCATTTTGGTCAATTGTGGGCGATTGTTTCTACATGTGACCTGTTGGCTTATGTGAAGACCATTATATGTGTTTCATCACTAACGTAACCCACACAGGCTAGGTTTCCATTCTTGGTAGCTAAAATCGTAACTAGCTACTAATTTCTGAATTTATATTTTTTTCAAAAAGTAACCTATTTCAGCAAATTTGTGGAAAAAAATACTTTAAAAAGACTTTTATTTTTCAGAAAGTTCAGATATTTGAATTTTAAATTGGAGAAACCTAGCATACCTTTATATACGGTAGAACGTGTGCAATGAAAGGCCCAAATAAATCATAACCCTGTCTATACTAAACTACTGGTAGTGTACTAGGACAAATTCTGTTGTGTGTTCTCTTTGTAAACAGAAACATTTCCAATTTGAACAAAATCTGGGGTCTGGAAGGTGTTCTGTTTTGACAGGTTCCATTGTATATTTTTAATATTGACATAATTAATACATATTTATATCACACACTGAACCTCCGCTTTTTTTAGCACCTTACTTTTGCATACTTACAAATATTAAAAATGAGGTGAATGAAAATAGTTTATGGTAAATATAATGAGGTATAAGTCCAATGCTATTTGATTTATCAATTTAATGGTACAGTAAATTTGTTCACTTATATGAAGGTGGTCAGTTCTGAAATGGTGAAAAATACTGAAGTACCCTGAGAAAACTACCTACTTTCAATAACCAAACTGACACACTTTCTCCTACTAGGATCTGCAAGACAGGATTAGAACCTATGCTATGAGAGGAATTGTGATCCATTAGTTGACATTTTAGCCCACTTAGCCTCCCCTCTTCCTTCCACTTCATCCCCATCAATAAGAACAATAACTCTTAGCAGTTCATAATACTAGTATATGTCGGACATCTAAATGGGTGTACCAGTAACCTGAACGATTCAGGCATGTTACCAAAACACTACAATACTTAAAACAATCTTACTACAGTGACCTGAAATTTTGGCTGAACAAAATAATGAGAAATGTTAATATACTATGAAATCTCCTATGACATCATCAGTAATTTCATAATTTCACATGTACATGTATTTTCAATTAGACAATATGTTAACCTGAAAATATGATATTGCAAAGTATCGGAAAAAAGTATCATACTATGAGTTTCTCATGACATCATCAGTGATGTCATAATTTAAAATATAGCTTCAATTAGCAAAATTTCAGAGTAAACCAAATATGTATAGTCTTATCACATGCTCAAAAATGTTCTATAGTGCATCAAAATTTTGCATTTATTAAGTCATATTGCATGTATTGCACAGATGTTTCAAGGCTGCTTGACTTTATGATAGATATCTGTACAAAAAGACAGATAAGGCACCAGTAGCAATATTTCAGCTGATTATTCAAAATTAGTACCCATTCATAATTTTTAAACACTTTATTCAAGGTTGCTCAACTTAATGATAGAGCATAAATTTTCTTTTTTTAATCAAATGTGTCTTTTTTAAAATTAAGAATCAATAAAAATCAACAACCACAGCATGAATTTCATGCTATAATTAAACGGCAATTGATCGCTAAATCTACCGTAACTTATTACCCACCATGAAAACTAGGAAGTGATCAAAGGTTTACCGCAAAATTGTGGCTTCTTGTTACCACAGTCTGTATAAATCATAAGTATAGACTGTAGTGATCTGATTTTTGGATAAAAAATATATCTAAATGTGATGATCTATGCATAAATATCAGGTAAATTGTAGATCATGTATTTATGTATATGGAGCAAAATCTATGGCTAAATTAATTTACCTTTCTCTATCCACTGACTAACTACAAGACTTGGACATGTTCAAAGATTTACAACAAAACTATGCCTTCTAGTACCACAGGTTCTATAAGTAACCAGTTGTGATCTGATTTGGATAATATGGTGATGTCACATTTAAAATTAAGGCATGCCCTCCCCCTCCTCCCCACCCAAAAATAAGATGTGGAATTGGAGAGAGTGGAGTGCTTTATGTCCAAGTCAGGATTCTTTTACAGCACTTAAATCATGACAGTCAGTTATGGGATGATTAGGAAGGAAACTGAAGTACCTAGACAGAACCATCCATCTTTGGCTAGCAAACTAACAATATATAGTAGGGTAACAAACACTATCTGAGTGAAATTCAAACCTAGACAGTGACAGAAGCTGTGATCAGTAAGCACACTCTAGACGTATCAGCCACCAATGACCCAGATACAGATTTGAGACATATCGTTTATTCATCCATATATGTAAATAGGTAATAATTAACATGTGCATTTATTTTTTATTTTTTTTATTTTTTTTTTTTAGATTTATTCAAATATTTAAACCAGTAGATTATCTTTGGACATTTTCATTCATTTCAAATTCATATTTGTTTTTATAAAAACTGAAGATTAATAAAAACACATTGTTTTAATTAATTTTATGAAAAAGGGGTTTTTTATTTTATAAATAAAATTGAATAAAATAACTGAAAATTTATGAAAATACAAGAACGCCAAATCATAAAAGTAGATGTTTGGTGTTTTGGGTTAACCAGTAAACAAGTTATGTATAACCAGAAATATCTGTTACCCTTATCCTGTACTCGATCCAGACGATCATTTCCTTCCTAATAAGTAACAATACAGGATCTTAACACACAATCGACTACTCACAGCTGCTGCTTGTGAAGGGCAGGGCTTACAAGAGTTATCTCCCCTCCAAAACTTTAAATAATGTACCATTTTACTTAAATGGTTTTTGTCAAGTAAGTTACATTTAAAATAAACAAATTAATAAAAATCCAGAAATAAGGAGTGCAAAATAAATAAATAAATAAATAAATAAAAATGGTACACTTTTCCTACATGTGCATGCATATATATACATCCCCTCATCCCATCCCCAGTAATATTGTTAAAGTTTGTTGTTGAATGTAGCTTAAATTGCATCAGCAATTTTTCAGCTATTCATGATGAGAACTACTTTATTAATCTCTACGAATTGATCTATGAAAAAGTTCATGTATGCATGTGAATTGCAAGTGAGATATGATGAAGAAGATACAATGTATCCTAAATTGCCTTTATATAGTCAACCAGGGTCTAACCCACACAGATAGACAAGCCACTTTGGGTTTGAAGGCAAACCCTTTAACCACTTGGCCACTGTCTCTACAATGAACTTGAAACTGCTTAAACTAAAATTCAAGTACAATACAAAACATGCACACTATCATTTACACATCATATACAATGTTATGTCAGATATTATATAATGCAAGTGTAAACAGGTACTTGTTCTGTAAATTAGTAGATATAGGTAAACAACATTGACCTGTCTGTTTGACCTTTCATTAGGAATATTTATAGCAGGATCCACATAATACATGGGTAGAAGTAGGATTCACAGTTTCTAATGTGTACACAAGGTACATGGTTAGTGTTCACATTATGTAGATGAAATTAACACCTGTGATCCCTATACATAAATGCACTCATCCATAATTAAAGGTCAAGCAGACAGGTCAATGCTGTATGCCTATAGGTTATCAGTGAGAGAAAGCTGTACCTAATTACAACAACAAACAACCAAGGTGTCACACAAACACATAAGTAAGATTTAAAATCATACAGCTGTTCCCAGTATCACAATCATTCCTTAACTATGAACTAATGATTTCCCTTAATTTTAATCTGGCAAAGTCTCAAATCGTTACTAAGTGTGTTAATTTTTAAGATATTAAGAAATTTAAATTTTCATTTTGAAGATCATTCCTAGCTTAAAACATTTGTACATGTATTTATTTCTTTTTTCAAATATATTTATTACTTTGTTCCAAACAAACAAGATTATCAAAATTTGCTAAGTAAAGGGAAATCTTAGTTAAGAAATAATTGTAAAACTTGGGCCAGGACTTGTTGCCAATGTCTGTACATTTTCAATTACCCACATACGGTGACAAGTAAATGATTAAAAAAATTAAATTTTTAAATGTTTTACAAAATTGATCAAAGTTTAAATTGTTTTAATTTAATATTGATATCTACTGGGATATACAAATTAGATTATACTAAAATTCTATTTAAACAAGAGGCCCATGGGCCTTAACGCTCACCTGAGGAAGAGTACATATCTTATGCAGAGGTTCAATGGTCAATGACATTAATAAAAGAGAATAGCAAATTAATTATAATAATTATTATATAAGTATGCTATATATAACATATTTAAAGTCTAGCTACAATATATTATTTATAAACAGCTAAAACATCTGTATATTAAAATGTGCATTATGCCAATACCTACAATATTCCAATATACATGCCTATACAAAGAGTTTATAGTTTCTAAGATAATTAACCATTTAAGTATTCGTTCGCGTCTATGACCTTGACCTTTGAACCTATGACCTTCATTCATATATCAAAATGATAGTTAGGCAAATATCTACAATATTCCAATATACATGCCTATACAAAAAAGTTATAGTTTTTGAGATAATTAACCGTTTAAGTATTCATTTGCATCTATGACCTTGACCTATTGAACCTATGACCTTCATTCATATATCAAAATGATCATTAGGCCAATACCTACAATATTCTAATATACATGCCTATACAAAAAATTTATAGTTTCTGAGATAATTAACCATTTAAGTATTAGTTTGCATCTATGACCTTGACCTTTGAACCTATGAACTTCATTCATATATCAAAATGATCGTTGTGCAAATGCCTACGATATTCTAATATACATGCCTATACAAAAAGTTAATAGTTTTTGAGATAATTAACCATTTAAATATTCATTCGCAGCTATGACCTTGACCTTTGAACCTATGACCTTCATTCATATATAAAAATAATCGTTAGGCCAATATCTACAATATTCCAATATACATGCCTATACAAAGAAGTTATAGTTTTTGAGATAATTAACCATTTAAGTATTCGTTTAATTCTATGACCTTGACCTTTGAACCTATGACCTTCATTCATATATCAAAATGATCGTTAGGCCAATACCTACAATATTCCTATATACATGCCTATACAAAAAGTTTATAGTTTTTGAGATAATTAACCATTTAAATATTTGTTTGTGTCTATGACCTTGACCTTTGAACCTATGACCTTCATTTATATATCAAAATGATCGTTAGGCCAATACCTACAATATTCTAATATACAAGCCTATACAAAAAGTTATTAGTTTTTGAGATAATTAACCATTTAAATATTCATTCGCAGCTATGACCTTGACCTTTGAACCTATGACCTTCATTCATATATCAAAATAATCGTTAGGCCAATATCTACAATATTCCAATGTACATGCCTATACAAAAAATTTATAGTTTTTGAGATAATTAACCATTTAAGTATTCGTTTAATTCTATGACCTTGACCTTTGAACCTATGACCTTCATTCATATATCAAAATGATCGTTAGGCCAATACCTACAATATTCCTATATACATGCCTATACAAAAAGTTTATAGTTTTTGAGATAATTTACCATTTAAATATTTGTTTGTGTCTATGACCTTGACCTTTGAACCTATGACCTTCATCCATATATCAAAATGATCGTTAGGCCAATACCTACAATATTCTAATATACATGCCTATACAAAAAGTTTATAGTTTTTGAGATAATTAACCATTTCAGTACTTGTTTACATCTGTGACCTTGACCTTTGAACCCATGACCTTTATTCATATATCAAAATGACCATTGTGCCATTACCTACAATATTCTGATATACATGCCTATACAAAAAATTCATAGTTTTGCAGATAATTAACTATTTTGGTATTCTTGGACATCTGTGACCTTGACCTTTGAACCCATGACCCTGATCTATGTATCAAAATGATCGTCATGTCAATACCTACAAATAACTGAAAATCCTACGCCATTATCACAAGAAATGTTAAAAAAATAGCATTTTTTATCAAAGGTCAAAAACTGGGACATGACCTTGACCTTCGACCTTGACATCAATTGGAAGAAAATTGCAAGACAAGATCAACAGTGAAAACTCCATACAATTATATTTAGCCATTATGAAGTTATAACAATAAATGTCTCATTTTAAAAATTACGTAACTTTACGCAAAAAACGCGTAACCTATTTTTCGTCTAATTTTCATGAAAAACACAATTTTGATGTTCCCAGGTATGCTGAATCCAAATATCCAATTAAAATTTGCCTGCACCTTTTGGTTTCAGAGAAGAAGATTTTTTTGTCTTTTTGCTATTTTTAGTAACAGCGGCCATCTTGTTGGGCGTGGCCAAACCCCGAACATAATTTTGAAAGGCTGTTACCTAGGTATGATAGTCATTAAGTTTCATCAAATATGGCCCAGTAGTTTTGGAGGAGAAGATTAAAATGTAAAGTTTATACACGACGGACGACGGACGACGCACGACGCACGACGGACGACGGACGACGGACGACGGACGGTGATAGATTGCAATAGCTCATCTGAGCCTTTGGCTCAGGTGAGCTAAAAAGCCAATATAAATCATTTTAAAGCAACTTTCATTCCCACATCAAATGTACTTAATGACCTTGACCTTTATAAAACCCAAGGCAAACATGTGTTAAATTAAATATAAAGATCATTTTCTGAAGAAAAAAAACAAAGAAAACAAAATGAACCTTATAGTCAGAAACTAGAAATTAAAATGTTTAACCTAAATGTCAGATGGCTGCGAGTCACGCTTTGATATTTTAGAAATCTGGGGGATAGTCAGGAGGGGGGATATTATATACATGTATATGACACAGCCAGTCAAACTTTGATTTTTCAGAACACAAGAGGATTGTCTAGAGTATATATGACACACTGTCAGAAGTTATAATAAGAGTGGGCATGGAGGAAAATAACAAAATATCAGAACCCTAGATGTCTTATTACTGTTTGTCTGCTATGTCTGTTGGAAAAAAATATTTGTCAAATTTTAAAAACAACTGTTTACATCTTGTTCTTATAAGTGAGTGAGTGAGTAAATAATTATGTGAGGGGTGAGTGAGTATGTATGTGCATGAGTGAGTAAGTGAATGAGTGGGTGACTGAATGAATTGAAATGCAAGCAAATGAAAGAATGAATGAGTGCATGAACGTGAATAAGTAGATAGGTGAATTCATGTGTTAAACCAGCTGGCAGATCATTGAAAGAATGAATGAATGAATGAATGAATGAATGAATGAATGAAACATGGTTTTTATCCCCAGTCCGCTTTTAAAGGGGCATTAGTTTATGTCACATGTACACAATAGAAGTGCAGTTCTGCAAATTTAATTAACATGTAGCTGGTAACATCTCAATATAAGTGAAATACTCTAAACCTTGATCATTACATAACTGTAAACAATATACTACAACTAACAATGGTTACCACAATATGTTACAACTCATTCTCAAACTACAATATATATAACATATAAAGAACGTATTTTTAATCTTCAAAAAGGCAAAGGTACGAATTTCCATGTTTACAGTACCCAAGCCATTTCCCTTTGATGTCATTTATCCAACATAAAATTTACCTTCCCCTATATCAAAATACCAAATGTTGGATAAATGTGAAGACACCGATTACAACTCATTCTCAGTTAAAAAATAACAGGGGCCACAATACATAACAACTCAATCTCAGTTAAAAAATAACAGTAACCACAATATGTTACAACTCATTCTCAGCAGTTTATCACTCTTTATGTAATATGCACCAATAGTACACACATTAACTTGTGAAGTACAAAGTCACATTATTTACAAAATGTTATGAGTGAGTAAGTTACTAAGTGCACGGTGCACATGATGTAGCTTTACATTATGGCATCAATAAAAACATAGTTTTAAATAAGTGCATTTTTTGTGCATATACAGAACTTGTGGTAGCAAAAATCAACAACCATATAAGTTTCTCAATTAAGTGAAACACAGAGAGATAGAGACAGAGAGAGAGCCAGAGATAGAGAGAGAGAGAGAGAGAGAGAGAGAGAGAGAGAGAGAGAGAGAAAATTATCAATAACCTAGAGAAGCTAAATATAAATCAAAAACAAACTTAGATCACTTTAAAGTTTAAGAATGTCCACAACAGAATAATGACTTTGTGCAGGTGAACTAGGTTTTTTTTTTATCATGCAATTAATTTTTTGCCAGGTATAAGAATAACCAAGGTGATTACAATGTGTTAAATAACAGGAAAAATATCATTTGACAAAAATGACAATCTAATGTTTTTATATCCTGGTATAAAATCAGGAGTGGAGTGAAGTACAGTGTTGTTTTGAAATTTATGCCCCAGTGAAGATGCATTCACTTATATCAAGCCTACTCAAGATTCTTTCACTTATATCTAGGCAGTTAGTTCTGGGATGGTGAAGTGGAGTTGTGTTTTATGTCCCTTTAAGATTCTTTCAATTATATCAAGCCAGTCAGTTTTGAGATGGTGAAATGAGTAATGATGTTTCATGCCCTACTCAAGATTTTTTCACTTATATCTAGGGAGTCAGTTCTAGAATGGTGAAATGTGCATTGTATGTTTTGTGCCCTAGTTAAGATTCTTTAACTTATACTGAGGCAGGCAGTTCGGGGATGGTAAAGTGGAGTAATGGTGTTTTATGCCCCATTCAAGATTCTTTCACTTATATCTAGGCAGTCAATATTCAGATAGTGGACAAATCTGGAGTATCCAGAAAAAAATCACCAATATTTGGCAAGTGAACTGACAAACTTTCTCACACTTGGATCTGCCCAAGTAAGATTTCAACCTAGGTGATTAGAGGTGATGTGGTCTGTATAGATGCACACTTTTGATCATTTGACCATTAAAGGCCCACTCTGTCTGTGGTAAAAGTGCGAAAAGACTGGTGGTGGCATAAAACTTAGATATCCAAAATCAATATTTTAATCATCTAGAGATAAACATATGAAACAAACACTATGAAAATAAAGACTGTGACAGACAAATGTTAAAATCAAATCTACCGTGTATAAAGATATGTAATAAGATGACTATGATAAACCTTTTAGTCTCTGTGTGTAGGTGTTCAAAATATCAAACTGTAAAAACTTATGTCTGCTAAAACTGCAGGTTTATGACAACTCACTAGTCACTGAGAGACCATGTGTAGCCATAACCTTGCTAGCCAACAGGACTGGACACACAAAGACTGTCCGAGGGTTTTATTGCAGGGTTAGTCACAAAAAGACTGACCAAGAGTTTTTATTTCTTTAAGTAGATAATTAATTTTACTAACAAATAATGATATAGACATTTTGTAAGTCCAGCAGGCATTTTTACAGTTATAAATATCATAACTGTTATTATCTCCTACATATTGTATCTGGTCCAATACAGTACAGGCCTGTCAAAAGTTTAACACTAACCTAATAAATTAGTGCAAAATCGCCAGAGCATATGTCATCTCCTTGTTATGATAAATATCTTGACAGCTTTTTCACCGGTACTTTATGTATCTGTTGGAAGCTAGCTATCCATACCTCGGCCACATGGCAGCTAATCTTCGACTCATTTTTGTGTTAAACTTTGGACAGGTCCGTCATGTACCACCCAGGATGATTCATTTCCCAAAAACCACAAAATGGTCAAGACTGGCTCCTATGTGGGATGACCATCCTTCTTTAAGTGTGAAATTGTTTTCATTGACCAATTATCGCCACTGTTAATTAGAACAAGATTACAGAAATTTTGGACACATCAAATCATTTTCCATTCATCTGTGTCAGGGTCTATAGTATTGTACTATATATGTGTGTGGGTGGGTGGGTGTCGTTTTGTCTGGTAAACTGTTATATAGTGTATTTAAACAATAAAATCTTTTTTCTGTTCTAAGGATTTAATTTACAATGTAACAGCAGGGATAATTATCTCCCCTATTGTTATAGATAAATAAACAGAATACATAAATCTTTAAAACTGTCACACAACAATAAAATTAGTTTAATTAAGGGGAGATAACTCTACCCGTGTTATGTAACATTACACAAACATCTTCTAACAATAAATGTCAATATTGAATAACAGAATTGCATTAAAATAGGTGTAAATGGAAAGTTGTTTGAACTCTGATATATCATTGTGCTTCAGTTTGATGAAATTCCTTCCATTTTCAACAAAAATTTTACAACATATTTGAAATTATGCAAAATTCAAATTTTGACCAATCAGTTGATTAAACCAATCAATCTTTGAACAACTGGCCCCTGATATTTGTATATGAAAAAAAATCACTTGTAATTTCCAAATAAAATATTTTTTGTGAAAAGCATCACAAAGCAATATAGATATAATATAAAATCATGACAAAAACAGCTGTTTGATCTTATTTTGAAAATAATCAAATAAAATTTGATACTCTATGAGGGATTAATTTTTTCCTTCATAATGAAAATAAGGATCAAATTTATTCCTGTAAATAATATTCATACAATATACGATATACAGTCACGCACAGTGACCTCAACGAAGCAAGTCAATTTACCAAAAATCAATCATCTGAAATATATATTTTATTTACATTTTTTGGCTAGGTAAATAAAGATATCCTTGTCCGTGTTTCCTTTTTTGGTACCAAAATCTAGTTTAAATACTTATATTTCTGAGAAATTCTTTTCTGAGTAACTTGTGTAACTTTAAAAACAACCATTTTTTCACTAATAATTTTTAACTTGTGGATACCAGGTTCCGTGAGTGTGTGCGTGTGTGTGTGCTTTCAGACCATTCTTCCATGTGGTATGAAAGTTATGTAACTTCCACACAACATATTAATGAATATTATAAGAGTTTTTTATTTCTACGTGGGTTGCCTAGCTAATTTGTAATGAATTATTATCAACCATCTGTTAACATAACTAATTTATTTTTAATTTATAAAATCAAAATTTCAAACACTATCAACCTATTTAAATTCAAATTCAAACTGTATTGAATATAGTCAATTTCAGTCCTATTTGCATTTCTCTTTTCAAATAGAAATTGAAGATAGCAGCAAATTAGTTGTTAAAATTCATATCCCTTGCTTATTTACATATAATACAGTGCATGCTGCATGTTACAAAACCCTGATTTCATCATCACAGATTAAAACCTTTTTTATATTTTTAAAAAAATATTTTAATCTTGTATCAAGGAGAAAATTAATTAAAGAAAATTCATGACAATTAATTCCTTAAAAAGTCGTTTTTATGATAGCATGACATAAGATTTTTGTCCTGATAATGCGCTGTTTAATTCTGAAGTGCAATCGGATATGAGATGATATGCATGCTTCTATTGACAATTTTTCACGCACAAGTTATTTTTTACGTTCGCCAGGTAAAAGTCTAAGTAAATAAGTTATATAATACAGATGGCGCTGCAGGTTTTAATCGGCCTAATATCAAATCAATTACAGAAACGGAAAAATAAAAAAAAAAATTAAAAAGCACCTAGTGCTGTAGCAGTGAGATCATCAAATCACATTTCAATCTGTAAACACCTGCCCATTATGGTAGTGCTGAATTAAGTACAATAACCGTCTCCTTATGTTTTAGCTGTTAATGGCTAAATATTAACCTACTAGAGATCACACAGCATCCCCGTGAACAGAACAAAAAAAAAAACTCCTACAAATTACCAATATAACTAGGATTTGTCTTGTGATCCTTCTGATCGTTATCTTAAGAATTATCCCGACAGGAAATTTAAGTATAAAGCAGGTGATATTAATACATAATTTACCTGGAGAGTATGAAATGACAAAAAAACAGGTATGATAAGCATCAATGAACGGAGGAGAAATACTCAACCCCATCATCAGATTACAACGTAACGGTTTTACGCTATGAATATTCATATTTACGATCACATCTCACGTAATATGTATGCTAGCTAGCTGTCTTTATTATAGGAAAATAGGAAATAGGAAAAAAATCAAAATAATTTACTGAAGTGTAAAAATCAACTTCCTCGAACTAAAAATGCAATTTCATTGTCTTTTTTTTCAATCATAAAAAAATTAAGAAAAAACCTGAAAAACCATGAAAATAGCTATCATATTCAGATGATCATTTTGATCTGAACTCAATATTTTCAATATTTTCATTAAGTAAGCATTGTAATTGGAGTTGAGTGGTAATTTATGGCACAAAGAAATTTCTATAAAATATAACACATTTAATAAAATCATACCTGTTTATTTCTCTTTTGAAGTGTTTTTGTCTTTGCAGGTGTAAATAAAGGCAGAGTTTGTTATAATTTTTTATATTATATAATTAATTTTACATGTACATTGTTTTTTAAAAAAAATTTAATAAAAAAAGTCAAAAAAATAACAAAGTGAATGATTTTTCTGACACAAAAAATGACAACAAATAAAACAAAGTCAGTATTTTATAATTTAAGTGCATTTCCTTTTAAATAATGAGAGTTTTTTAAAGATAATATAATCAATTTTACATGTATGTTTTTTAAAAAAATGGTCATAAAATATTAGAAGTGAATGATTTTTCTGACACAAAAAATGACAAATTCAAAGTTGATGTTTTATAATTTAGGCTGATTTTAGCAGTTTTTATAAATAAAGCAAATTTGTTCTGCATCAGAAATATAAATAATAAATATTTACATTATATTTTCACTGTGTAAATATTAACTATTAATATCATCAGCTTTTTGTAAATCGAATCCTAATGAAACTCTCAATCATGTCAACGAGAACTTTAGACGAAAAAAACGAAATCTGTCCAACGATGTGCATTTCTATTGATATTGCTCACTCTGATTAAGGCACGCCATCTGCCAACGGAATTCATACAAATAAATCTACTTCTTTTTTAAAACTGCTACTTGAGATTTTTCACTTTTTATTGACAATGAAGCCTAGTGAAGTATTAATATAAACTTGATTATCTTTTTAACAGATTTGGTTTCTAAGGAGACCACTTGAGTAGACCAACCTGGACACTGCTACTTCTGTGTAACATTTGGTCCCATTTAAAAGTAGTCAATGAGCAGACCTCAGTTTCAAAGCCAGATTCTTTTTCTTCATTTTAAGTAGGAAAAAAGAAAGTATTGTAAGACTTTGATTCACTGCCATTATTTGTTCAGTAAATTTTGGCATTATAAAGCAGTTTGACATTCAAATGAAGGGGGGGGGGGGGGGCTTCTAAAGAAAAACATTAAAGAAATGGATTTTCAGACTTCAAAATAGTGTCACGATAAGGAGTTAAACTTATTGAGAGGCATTAAAAACAAAGTCTTACTGTATACATGTCCCACTTTTTTCTCTTTTTGTTTCCTTATAATGGCTTAATAAGTACCTTTCTGTTCTCAGACAAGTACATGTAATACATTTAGAACCTAAAATGATCATTTTTCTGACAATGTTTGGGTTCTGACACTGTTTGGTTGAGGACTCACAGAATGCTCAGCTTAATTAAGTTACTGGAAAGGTATTTTACAAACTAGTCAAGATAATTTCATTTATAGAGGATCTTAGACGAGTTTAATAATTAAATATGCCACGAGCCTTGTTTAGTAATTAAATATGCCACGAGCCTTGGCGAGTGGCATATTTAATTATTGAAGGAGTTTAATAAATTTCATATTAAACCCTCACAAGTCTAAGATTCTATATATCACATAACTCAAAATACCGAGACACAATGACATGTACATATTATTTGATGCCATATAGAAACAGCTTGTTCTATCTAGTGAGACAAATCACCTCCAAATTAACTGTGCGAGTAAGAATATAGTTCTATTTAGTTATAGTAAAAGTAAATTAATCACCTAAAATAAAAAAGACTAGACCTGTGCGTAAGTTCAAATTATGTTATATTTTTCGAATGCATCAAAATTATTTTTCAAAGAATCAGAAAGTCTTTAAAAAACTAAAAATAAACAACAGACCGACACAGTTTTCAAATGACGTCATTAGGCGCGATCAGAAGCATGAGAACTGATTACGTCACAATCAAGTGATATTACATGGGTACCTGTGTAATATGAAAAATATTACACCGTTTTATTCCATCAATAAACAGGAGGGTTATGTGATATAAATGTATATTGAAGTGGTCAGCTCTGGAATGGCTTAGAAAACCAGAGTAACCACAGAAAACCAACATTCTGTCATGAAATAAGCTGACTGGCTTCATCACACAAGGACCTGTTCCAAACAGGAATTGAACCTAAGTGGCAAGAGGATATTCATAATCCTTTGCTTTAGGACACTCAACTGGTAAGGCACCTTAAATAATCAGTGCTGTCAATCTGGTTAATTTTGGTTCGAAAATGGGTCCCACCTCAAGGCTTCAAAATGTACCGGTACATTTAACTCAATTATTTTGGTCAATTTGAATAAATTGAGTGCAAAATTGTAAGTACATTTCTATGATGTATTTTCTCATTAAATTTTTCCCATTACCAGATTACCCCCCTCCCCCCCCCCCCCCTTTCCATGTTCCCTGGATCCAGTACCAAAAAAGAAAAAAGTGTGACAGCCTTGATTCTTCAAGGGAAATAAATATAAAAACAAGACTTACATCATTTGTTGAATTTCTGATGTAAACCAGTGTATCGTGCTCGGTTTAGCGGGGGATACCTGGTTCCCTGACTGAGAAGTTGGGAGCGATTTCCCTGCAGAGGTTGCTGACTGGGAACCACTTCCATCTTTTGAGCTCATCTTAATCTATCTTAATCTGTTTGTCCTATAAAATAAAGTAAATAGATAATTCATTAAGTTTACTGATGTATACGCCCACATTCGCTTCCTATTAGACCCACACACAATGTACTACTGTCGTCTTTGATACAGAATGTAGTTTGATCATCCTAGGTATTCTGTAGAAATGTCAAACGATCAACAGGTAATATCTCAACTTTTAATTCCAGAGAGCTTTTTTTCAAAAAGATACAAGTACTTATCAACCAAGAAAAAATAATTAAAATATATGGACGAAATCAGGAAAACATAATAAATATGTGGACAAAATCAGGAAAACATAATAAATATGTGGACAAAATCGGGAAAAATAATAGTGTAGACAAAATGATTAAATCGAAAAATATAATTAAGTGTGTGGACAAAAGTTAGATCATTGAGTCTTAGTGGAAAAAAGTATGGCAAAACCTTGAGTCATCACCATCATTTGTTTGGTCAGATTTTGGCATTATAATGGGATTTGACAAAAAATAAAATGAGGAGAGGCTTTTAAAGAACAAAATTTAAGAAATAGATTTAAGGACTTCAAAATACTAGTAGTATGGTGATAGTCAAAGACGGCCACATTATTGAAGGGCATTTAAAACAAGGTTTTACTGTACTATGTATACAAGGTCCATTTTTTCTTCTTGATTTTTCTTCATGGATTTTTGGACTTCAAAAATTAATCAGTGAAAAGTATGTTATTGAGAGGTATAACAATTAAAAATAAATTTTGGTAAAAATTTGTTGAAATGTGTGTCTTGAAATAAACTAGGTAAGAGTATCAACCAGGGACCTTCCTAGTGACCTATGTACAATGTTGATTAGGTTAATCTTTTGATTAGTACAATATTAAAGTTCAATAGAGTAGTTAAGTTATATCACTGCACATCCGTGTATTCAGTATTGACTAAAGGGCACCTGCTTGTGAGCTTAATTAGTCATTATTATCAATTGTGTAATTTATTGGTATATGAAGTAGTATAAGATGGCAGCTCAGGGTTGAATTAATTCTTGGAGTCACTCCGGGAGGGAAGGGGAGTAACAGTAACCACCAGTGAAGATTCTTTCACTTATATCCAGGCAGTCAGCCTGGAATGGTATAGAAAACTGGAGTACCTGAAAAAACACTGACTTTCAGCAAGTGAACTGACTAACTTTCTCACACCAGAAGTATTTCAAGAGGGATTTGAACCTAGGCATTTTTGAGGCCCTGTGATCTCTAAGTGTGCACTTTAAGATCACTCTTCCATCAGGACCAAATGTTACACTGAATAGAAAAATGAAAATATACCGATTTCTACATCCTACCTTTAATAAACCGATAGTTAAAGACCTATTTCCATCTAAAATCTACCTACACAAAAATCATAAGTTGAAGATTGATACACCACCCTCAATCATAACTCAAAACCATGTAATATCTAATACAAATATAGATATAAAAGTGATCAGATTTCTGGGAGCTACATTAAATATTAATACTCAATATCACAAATACATCAGTTACTCTCATAATGGTATCATAAACTCAATTATTATATCTTCTTCAGTATTTTTGAATATTCAGATCTTAACCTTTACATCCAGTTGTTAGAAAGCTTGCTTCATATGTGGGAAGTCAGGGTTCAAACCCTGCCTCGGTCTGACCAAGATTGAAAAATTTATTATTTTGCAAAGCACCCTGCAATTAAAATGATAACTTGAGTGAACGATATGCACATCTTCTATCTATCATGATACTTTGCACAGAGTTTCATGAAAAAGTACTTCATAGTTTTGGAGAATTTATTAGCAAAGACAAGAATTTAGGATGGACAGAAGGACGATAGAACAGATGGAAGGACAGAAACTGGAATTCAATATCCCCTCTTTCTTTGAAAAGCAGGGATAAAAAGGAGTGTGACAGCTAGCTTTGATGGTACAAAACTTAACAGAACCAATAACAGCTTTTATTTTTAACAAGAATGTCAATTTCATGAAAATATTCAGTTAACAAGAGAAATTTGCATTCTATCTATAATCACTATATATTTTAAAGGCACATAATTGAAAGTTGTGTTCTAAAATCACAAGTTATTTGTTTTTGATATCAAAACTCCTGAGAAACATTTTTAAAAAAGATTGCCGTAAAAAGCTTCAATCTGTAACACAGTTGGAAAATATCACCACAATATTTAGTGATCAAAGAGCATAAATAACTCACAAATAATACCGAACAGAACCTACAAATATTATAACAGATTCTGTAACAAAACAATATCATTTAGTGTTCAGTAATCCTGTAATTAAATTAACACGATTCTGACTTTTAAGACGATACTGTACAGCCCCCTGGTGTAATATTTAGAACAAGAGGCCCATGGGCCTTAACGCTCACCTGAGGAAGAGTACATATCTTATGCAGAGGTTCAATGGTCAATGACATTAATAAAAGAGAATATCAAAATTTTCAGCAGTAAGGGCCAATAATTTGCAAGTATTTTTGCAAATTAATTATAATAATTATTATATAAGGATGCTATATATAACATATTTAAAGTCTAGCTACAATATATAATATAAACAGCTAAAACATCTGTATTTTAAAATGTGCATTAGGTTAATACCTACAATATTCCAATATACATGCCTATACAAAGAGTTTATAGTTTTTGAGATAATTAACCATTGAAGTATTCATTTGCATCTATGACCTTGACCTTTGAACCTATGACCTTCATTCATATATCAAAATGATCGATAGGCCAATACCTACAATATTCTAAAATACATGCCTATACAAAAAGTTTATAGTTTCTGAGATAATTAACCATTTAAGTAGTAGTTTGCATCTATGACCTTGACCTTTGAACCTATGAACTTCATTCATATATCAAAATGATCTTGTGCAAATGCCTACAATATTCTAATATACATGCCTATACAAAAAGTTTATAGTTTCTGAGATAATTAACCTTTTAAATATTCGTTCGCAGCTATGACCTTGACCTTTGAACCTATGACCTTCATTCATATATCAAAATGATCATTAGGCCAATACCTACAATATTCCAATATACATGCCTATACAAAAAGTTAATAGTTTTTGAAATAATTAACCTTTTATGTATTCATTTGCATCTATGACCTTGACCTTTGAACCTATGACCTTCATTCATATATCGAAATGATCATTAGGCCAATACCTACAATATTCCAATATACATGCCTATACAAAAAGTTTATAGTTTTTGAGATAATTAACTATTTAAGTATTCGTTCGCATCTTTGACCTTGACCTTTGAACCTATGACCTTCATTCATGTATCAAAATGATTGTTAGGCCAATACCTACAATATTCCAATATACATGCCTATACAAAAAGTTTATAGTTTTTGAGATAATTAACCATTTCAGTACTTGTTTACATCTGTGACCTTGACCTTTGAACCCATGACCTTTATTCATATATCAAAATGACCATTGTGCCATTACCTACAATATTCTGATATACATGCCTATACAAAAAATTCATAGTTTTGCAGATAATTAACTATTTTGGTATTCTTGGACAGCTGTGACCTTGACCTTTGAACCCATGACCCTGATCTATGTATCAAAATGATCGTCATGTCAATACCTACAAATAACTGAAAATCCTACGCCATTATCACAAGAAATGTTAAAAAAATAGCATTTTTTATCAAAGGTCAAAAACTGGGACATGACCTTGACCTTCGACCTTGACATCAATTGAAAGAAAATTGCAAGACAAGATCAACAGTGAAAACTCCATACAATTATCTTCAGCCGTTATGAAGTTATAACAAAAAATGTCTCATTTTAAAAATTACGTAATTTTACGCAAAAAACGCGTAACCCATTTTTCGTCTAATTTTCATGAAAAACACAATTTTAATGTTCCCAGGTATGCTGAATCCAAATATCCAATCAAAATTTGCCTGCACCTTTTGGTTTCAGAGAAGAAGATTTTTTTGTCTATTTGCTATTTTTAGTAACAGCGGCCATCTTGTTGGGCGTGGCCAAACCCCGAACACAATTTTGAAAGGCTGTTGCCTAGGCATGATAATCACCGAGTTTCATCAAATATGGCCCAGTAGTTTTGGAGGAGAAGATTAAAATGTAAAGTTTACACACGACGCACGATGGACGACGGACGACGGACGACGAACGACGGATGACGGACGACGGACGGTGATAGATTGCAATAGCTCATCTGAGCCTTTTGGCTCAGGTGAGCTAAAAAAGCTTCTCTATGTAGGAGTAAAATCAAGATCACCTATGGGAGAGAAGTGGAGGGGAATGATGGGTAGGTATAGGCACCAGTAAAGATCCTTTTACTTATATCGATCCAGTCAGTTCAGGGATGGTGGAGGGAACTTCGAGTACCCAGAATACCACTGACCTTTAGCAAGTGAACTGAAATTTTTTCTAACACTAGAATCTGCCCCAAGTAGGATTCAAATCAAGGCAGTGACAGCGCTTTAATATGCAAGTGCACGCTTTAGACAACTCTTCCACAAACTCCCCCCTCCACCCCCATTGGAGACAATCTGGATGTAGGTGTGACAAATTTAATGCTTAATTTAAAATTTTAGTCTTTTTTCACAAAAACCTTTTTGAGGACAGACTGTGTTCACCATTTCAACTTTCTGATTTTTTTAATCATTATTATTTCTCTAAGTGCTGATTTTTCAGTGCTTTATTTTGATTTGCTTTTTTCTCTCTTTTTTCCCTTTTTATAAAATTTCATTAAAAACTTTCTAATTATAATGATTAGTTGCTTGGTTTTTTTCTCATTTATTTTCATTTTTATTTTTTATTTTTTTCATTTTTTTTCTCTCCGTCTTTCATTTTTTGTTAATTTCATTGTGTAACTATTATCTAAATAACTAAACAAAAAGCAAGATAATAGAGCTGGCAGACATGTGCGATCGATCGCTTGTGGAAGCCGAGTCAACATTCACCGTAATCTGATAAATAACCTTAAACCCTTATATAACCAAAGATGGGGGTCCCTAACAAAATAAAATCTCTTTATCCTCCCAAAATATAAATGTTTTATATGACAGTGAATTATTATATTTCAACAAACAACAAAATAATCAAATCAAAATGATTAAAAAAGCCAATTAAATCACAGCACAGAAATATTGAAAAAAAAATTCTTGTCTGATGATTAAAAATTCAATTAAATAAATGCATAGAAAATAATATATTTTAAATTTCTAAAAATTGTCCAGGATTTATTTTTTAATTTTTTCACAATCAATTTTATGGTTTCATGAATAATATTCAATTACTAAGATCATACATTTGAGCCAATTATTTTTCACACTCGATTGCTTATTCCATACAACAAACAATAAAATTTATCTCAAAAAATTCTTTTTTATTTCTTTTTTTTTTTTCAAAATTTGCATTTTTATAAGAAAAATAATATATTAAGGAGGAAATAAATGAAATTTGACATAAGTAGTTAATGGACACACGGCAATTAAACCTCATCACTCACTGTCAACGGAAGTTATATAATCAACAACTCAACATTAATCAAGAAGTTTCAATTTTAAAATTGCTGTTATTGAATATTCATAATATTGAACTTGCACGTTTACCTGTAAAGATGACATGGATGCGTTGTATATAACAGATAAAAATAAATATAATGAACACGCTTACACCAAATACATGGATTGCAGGGATGAACCTTAACTATTTTGAGTTAGGGTGCCAGCTCGCTTCAAAAAAGAAGACTTAATAGTAAATAGCTAAAATGTGTAAACATTAAGGGGACCAGACTGATTTTTAGTAGCCATAAGCTACTGGGCCCCTGCTAATCTTCATCCCTGGGATAGTACAAAGTCAAATATTGGGCAGCTCTTTTATAGATAACAATATATTGAAGTCCCTTTGTAGAAAGTTAAAAAAAAGAGTCCCCAGGGTTTGGTTATAAAACCTGTTTTACTGTATACTGTAAACACAATTTTAGTGATGTACTAATTTGAGCAGTTTTCGTGATGATACGGTAACCATACTTTATATCCACTGCCAAATTAAATATGATCAGCGTGCACAATGGGATCAGATCAGTTAGATTAAAGTCCATGCAAATTTACCCGCACTGAATGTTGTACACACTAAGACTGTGGTCTAATATGCACCATTGCAAATCAAAGAAACCCCTGATCACTTAGGTTTGAATCACATTCGGGACAGATCATAATGTGAGAATGTTTGTCAGTTTGTTTTTCTGAAGGTTGCCAATTTTCTCTTGGCACTCCAGTTTCCTCTACAATCCATGAACTGACAGCCTTGTTATAAGTGAAAGAATCTTGTCTGTAGCAGAAAATTCCTAATTCTCCACTCCACTCTAAAGATTTGGCTCCAATTAACACAAGTTAAATTTTAACAGCTGCATTTACAAACTGGTGCTGTCTTGATATAAGTGAAAAATTCTTGACTGGGACAATAAAATCAGAGACATGTAATGTGTGCCTGTTTAAGATATTTAACAGCCTCGATTAAACCTATAATGCTGAAATAAGTTTTATCTTAAAATAAAAATTAGCTTTACAAATACATCATTAAGCAATAAACATTATCATCCGAGCAAAAAACTCTCATCATCAGAGCAAAAAATGTCACCATAACATTTGCTATTTTTGTAATGTTAACAAAATTAAACAAAATGAGGACATCTGCACGTGGCCAGCAAGCGCCAGACATGTACGTAGTGTTAGGTTTCAGCTGTCTTCATCATGGTCGGTTAACATACTTGTTGACTGGTGGCGTTAATGTTTTATACATTACAACATATTTAACTGTTAGGTAACTCATGGCGATTTAAATTTTAACAAATTTCTGAAATAATTAAGTGAGTAAGGTAAAACAGCTTGTCGTTACTATAACACTTAAATAAATGTTTAGATATCAGTCATAATCCAACCTTCTCACCTGTCAGTTTAATGGATTTTAGAAAGGCATTCGACACATTAAATAATTTGTCAGTATAATTGCAATGACTTTAATAAACATAATGCATACTGTAAAATAAAAGAAAACGATTATCATATATTTAGTTGGCTGTTGGTTCTGACAAAAAAATAAAATTTACACACTTAATAACCAATAAATAAAAAACTTTCCACAGTATTATGTGTGGCATAAAATACACAAATGAATAGGTTCAGAATATTCTGATGAAGATGTAACAATAAATGGAAGATCTTCCATGAGTGATTATGTTATATTGAATTGTATAAAATTTTATGCTTTGAGCAAGTTGCATTTATCTAAACATTTTATTCAACAAGTTTACCGGTAATTAATTCTAAATTACATAAACATATTTATTGTATAATGCATGTAGAAGAAAACTTGATTTTTGTATTTGTAAAGTATTTTCTCAGTTATAACCCAAAATCCATTTCTTTCATCTTTCCCTAGGAAAGCCTCCCTCAATGTAGTTCAAACCCCTTTATAATAATGCCCCAGTCAATATTTTTTCATTTACATACAGACGGTAAATTCTGGGATGGCGGAGGAAACTGGAGTGACCAGAGATAGCCCACTAACCTTCAACAGCAAACGGACAAACTTTCTCCCATTAGGTTCTACCCAAGTGGGACTCAAAACAACCACTGCGGTAACTCAGTTGGTAGAGTGCTCGCTCTGTAAGTGGGAGGTCGTGAGTTTGAGCCCTGACTAGGTCTGGCCCAAGACTTGAAAGTGGGTAGTAACTGTTCTTTCGCCAAGCACATGGCAACACCATTATTCAACTCGACTCAACTCGACTCAAACCTAGGCAGTGAGAGACTGTGATCCATAAGCTGATGCTTTAGAGCACTCAGCCACCGAGACCCTCAGCATTCAGTAGGGTACACCAATGTAACATGACATCATTACACGTGAAGTTTATGCAGAAATATTGATGCTAATGTTTACAGAAAATCTTAATTTACATCAGATATTCCAGGAATAACTTTATTTTACGAGAAAACTTGAAATTAAGGTATTCTATGTCTATTTGAAACAAAAGTTCTACACAATTATAATTCCTAGTATAGTACGGGGTATCATCTGATATACTGGCGAACCCCATAATTGGCTCCAGTAGATAGCTTTGAAGTTGACATAACTACAGTATGTAAGGTCACAGAATCTGCTTCCAATCCCATCAATTTGCAATTAAGATGAATAAATTGATGGATGGTATCAGTTATTAGAGTAAAATGGAGTGGAGTAATTGTGCTTTAGGTTCCAGTCAAGAGTACAGTCAAACCTGTCTATAAAGTCCACCTAAGGGAACTTTTATATACAGGTTAAAATAATATGAGTAAAGAACAATTGGGATACAATTCTACTGGCCTTTATAAGCAGGAGACCCTTATATAGAGGTTGCCTTTGAGGCAGGTTGGACTTTACATACATATTTGACTTATATTCAGACAGTGCACATGTACTTAGATGGTGGGGGTAACCAGAGTACCAACACAAAAACTGCTAACCTTCAGCAAGGGAACTGATAAACTATCTAACAATAGTGTGAGGTGGGGTGGAATAAGGGAGTTTTATGACCACGTAACAAGTACCGTACATGGTGTGTATTTCACTTATATCTAGGTGATTAGTTCTTAGATGGTGGGGGAAACTAGAGTACCCAAAGAACATTGCCAGTTTTCAGCAAGGTAACTGACAAACTTTCCAACAATAGAGTGAGATGGGGTGTAATAAGGGAGTTTTATGACCACATAACAAGTACCGTACATGGTGTGTATTTCACTTAAATTTAGTTCTTTGATGGTGGAGGAAACTAGAGTACCCACAATAAAATCCCAACCCTTCAGATACTGAACTGACACACTAGGATCTGCCTGTGTGGAACTCAAACCTAGGCAGTAAAAGTCATTGTGATCTATAACCATTGCTTTAGACGACGCAGGTACTTAAATTTTCTCAGTTGGTAGAGCAATGACCCTTATTTGAGGCAGGTATGAAGTCTCAATATCAAGACAAAAACACATTATATATGACATTTTTTAACAATGTGTTGTACACATAATTTATTGTGATTAATGAATTTTGTCTCAATTTTATGCACATTTTCTTTTTTTCTATCTGAATAAATTAACAATAAAATTATAATAATGATGTCATAATGTCATTTAAATGAAACAATGTTAATAATCAAATTCATCAAATTTTATTCATACTAAAGAAGCTATATATAGCATATTTTTACAGTTGATTTGTTGGTAGATGACAAACATTCTGATGACCAGAGATAGAACAGGATATGTCCGTATCTTCTGCTCATTATAAAAAGTAGTCTGGTTCTAGGCATTAGCAAATTCTAATCTGCACTTGGCAATCAAAATAGCCTATCCCTTTCAAAATAGCCTATTAAGGAAATTCTTTAACACTTTTTTAATATTTTTGGTAAATAATTATTATAAATAATATCTTTTAATTGATATGTATATCTGCAATGGAAATTTAAAACAAGACACTCAAAAACTACAAAATATTTTGGCTAATTATTTTTTTTATCTTCTTTATTTCCATACAGTCAAACTTCTGTTACTTGAATTTCTATGGACATTATTTATGATCAAGTTTTTTGTGATGTTCAAATGAGTTGAGTTGAAAAATGGTGTTCAATGTCCCAGTCAAGAATATGTCACTTAAACTGAGACGTTGCCAGCTATAGGCGAAGGTGTAGAAATTTTGTTTTGTGTGTTGCATTGTTGGCATTATACAGTAGGGTTCTTTTTCTTGCCAAACCTACTAAGCCACGGGATCTCTTTTATTTTTAGTTCCCATCCATGACTTTCATTTCATAATACTGAGTGCTTGGCGAAAGAACAGTCACTACTGACTTTCAAATCTTGGGTCAGACCGAATGGGGGTTCGAACCCACAGCCTCCCACTTATGGAGCAAGCACCAACCAACTGAGCTACCACAGTGGTTTGATGTTCAAAATTAATGATATAATTCATGAGAAAACAGCAAAGAAGAACCTGGCAGGGAACGAAAATAAAAACATTGGAGGTATCAAAGTTCTGATGTTTTTAAAAAAAAAGCGGCAAAAATTTGTAGATAAGAGTAACCCTTACCTATACACAATAATGACCAAGCAAAACTGATCATAAATTAACCATATTTTTACAGGTAAATATTTACACCTGTACTTTTAACTTGCAGCTGCTTTTATTTTTTTTATTGTTACCTGTAAAAGGTGAACTAAATAACCTATTAAATACCTATAAATATGTGTAAGTTAAACAGGATGATTCAATAACTTATATCAGATCAGAGCTGGGTGGCGATACCAAGATAGCCCATGCTCCAATAAACAGCGAAAGATATAAATACATTATATATATATAAACATTTGCCAGCTATGTTTCATTGATAAAGATAGGATTAATTTGACCACAAAAATCTAACACATTCAGAATATGCCATGTTTTACCTTGGACTGGTATATACCTATAATGCAATTTCTCTCATAAATAGTGACTTAACTAAACAGGCTTTGTCACCTGTCGGCTGTTAACAACTTTGTATCACCTGAAGAGAATTTGTATACCTGATGATGGCAGAGGAATTATTTACCTGATTACATTCAATTTTTCTTTGATTACAGTTGTAAATACTTTTGGTAAATAACATGAAATATTTCAATTTGGCAGTCAATTTTAAATACCTGGAAAAGTTAACAAAGAAACATAAAGATGTGATATAATTTGTACTTGTACTGTAAACAGAGAGATTGACTCATACCAAACTTCTTAGCTCACACACAAAGCTTAAACTTCCAAACAAACCCTTTGTATATTATATAATATATATATACCAGAGGACAAAGAGTTGTATATATATACACACATATATATACATATGAGTCAAGCTTTAACCATCTTACAATATTATTGTAAATCAACTGTTCTCTGCCAAAAGCACTTGATATTTAAATCAAGTAGAACAAAAACCACAAATCCTTAATAAGTCTATCAGACTCTGGTCAGTAATGAATTAGTGGCCACAGTTTATACTTTATTTGTGGATATCCACATCTTGGGTAACCAATGACCACAACTTTATATACCAGTATATACAGTAAAACCTCATTATAATGTCCCTGGATAACTTTGCCAGGCCCCTGGATACCTTTACAACCTTACTTATCGCCACACTAATTTGAAGTCCCAAAATCTGCTTCTTTGATATTTTCTTTCATAATTCTCCCTGGATTTATCATCAAACCCCTTTATAATAATGCCAAAATCTGACTGAACAAATGGTTGTGATGGTTTAAAGTTTTACTGTATTTAGTTAGAAATTAAATGGCCATTTCAAAATTAGTTACTAAATATAGATCATATCACTGGCAACACACTAGTGTTTCATATTTCAACACAAAAAGATCCCTTTGTATAAAGACTACCTTTCTAGGAGGTCTACATTTCTTAAGTCCCATGGGCAATATTTTTCAAGTCGTGGTCAGACCCAGCCAAGGTTTGTGTCATGACCTCCCAAATACAGGTTAAAGCACTCTACCAACTTAGCTATCATAGCGATTGTCCCATGAGAGTTCTTTGTATTCTTTCTGATCCACAATAAAACAGTGTTCGGGTATTAAGTCTATACTCTAAATTTTAAAAAAAATTTCTAGCTATCCCCCAAAAGTGCCATTAATTTATAATCTTAACATAAATAAACTGCCAACAATGCAATGTTCAATCTAAAAGGGGACTCTGTGCCATTGGCCACAAAATAATAATTTGTCTCCCTAAAATACTGTCTGTTTGCCAACCATGACCCAATATTTTTTTCAGTCTTAGGTGAGTAAATCTGGTTTTATGTCTCTTTCATTCATTATATATTGTTTCTTTGACTTTAAACAACTGATTATAGATAGCAAGACATAATGACATGCATTAATTAAGTGTTGTGGATGTTTCAACACCGATCTTTCCAAATAAACTGGCTCAAGTTATAATGTTATTATGTTGACCCCATTTTGAAAGCATGACCCTATTTATTTCAAGCCTGGGTCAGTATGGACCTACTAACTACAATGTTTGCATTGACAGCCACCAGAAAACTAACACCAACAACCACTAAAACTAATGCCTATAATGTCAGCCTGAACCACCAAAAACACTGTGTTGCTACAACAACCACACTACTGATTAGCAAGTAACCATGGTTTTACACTAGGTAACCCCTGACCACATGTATCAACTAAACTGACCACCAACTTATACAATAAATCTGACCACTTGTAAATAAAATTACCACTTACCACTCAATTATTACGACCAATTTTTAATTAGTTAAAACCACAGAAAATACCGAACTATTTTACAACATTACTGGAAAGTACAAATATACACACATTCTTAGATTACCACACAGATACAGTAACCAATGACCACACATCAAAGTGACCAGCAACCACTTGACCACATATTTAAACTTCAAAGTGACCACAAGTCTTTATAACAGTAACTTAGTTTCTGAAGTAAAGGAAATCGAAAGTAAAATAAAAACAAACACTTCAAATATATTTATTTACTTAAGGCCTCAGGGCCACGTTTCACAAAATTCAGCAAGCTCAGCTGATTTGAAATTAAAATTTTCTATATCGGTTTTGTAAAGGTGATTTATCCCAGAAGTATTGGGAATAAACAGGAAATTAATACAATATACAGTTTTTAATTGCTCTACATTTTAGGTTAAAGAAAACAATTCACTTGAGGCATTTTAAAAATTTAAAAATTCTGTACTAAGTCATAGTTCCCTTGACAACATATTGTCCTACATTCCAATTTTTTCTTTGTTACCATATCTCAAATCATAAAAGGGGACTGCAAGTTTTTTGGTTTACCAGTACATAAGAAGCTATGGTTCTGATCCACCTGACTTTTTTGAGAACCAGAACCATCTTTTTTCAATATTTGTTACTTCTACCGAACATAACTTCTGGTATTTTTCAATCGTAAAAATTTGAATTTTAACTCAGATTACCTGGACCATTATAGGTTACACAACAAAGGGATTCACTAGTACACCATGTGATTATTACTATCCCATAATGCCCCTGGATAACTTTGCCACCTAGCTCACTTATAAATTTTTAAAAGTCTGTTTTCAAAAGGTAATGTCTTAGTGCTTATTGACCACTGCGGTAGCTCAGTTGGTAGAGTGCTCACTCCGTAAGTGGGAGGTTGTGGTTTTGAACCTCAACCGGGTCTGACCCAAGACTTAAAAGTGGGTAGTGACTGTTCTTTCGCCAAGCACTCAGCATCATGAAATGAAAGTCACGGTTCTTTCTGATGGGAACTTAAAATAAAAGAAGTCCTGTGTCACTGTGGGCTTGGCATGATAAAGAACCCTGCTGTAAAATGCCAGGATACCTGAAGTACGTTACTTATTCAACATTGCAGCGTTCAACATTGAATAAGTAAACAGTTACTTATTCAACATTCGCAAATATTTATAAAACATCAAAAAACAAGTTTTATCACATTTCACGATTAAGTATGGTTATACCGTATGCCACGGAACACATTGGCTTAAAGCTTCAATGTAAGCCCATACCATTACACAGTGTATTTCAAATAGACGGAAAGTAAAGTGCCTAAGCAAAGTGAAGCTTTCATTGTGCTCGGAATTTCGAAATATCATTTTGTACTACTATGCTTAGGCAATGTCACTATTAAGTATGGTTACCCTCAGTGCCTCGGAACACATTGGCTTAAAGCTTTAATGTAAGCACATACCATTATACAGTATATTTCATATAGACAGAAAGTAAAGGGCCTGAACAAAGTGAGGCTTTCACTGTGCTGGGAATTTCGCAATACCATTTTCTACTACTATGCTTTAGCAATGTCACTACCAAGTATGGTTACCCCCAGTGCCTCGAAACACATTGGCTTAAAGCTTCAATGTAAGCTCATACCATTATACAGTATATTTCATATAGACGGAAAGTAAAGAGCCTGAGCAAAGTGAAGCTTTCACTGTGCTCGGAATTTCGACATATCATTTTGTACTACTATGCTTAGACAATGTCACTACCAAGTATGGTTACCCCCAGTGCCTCGAAACACATTGGCTTAAAGCTTCAATGTAAGCCCATACCATTACACAGTGTATTTCATATAGACGGAAAGTAAAGAGCCTGAGCAAAGTGAAGCTTTCACTGTGCTGGGAATTTCGAAATATCATTTTGTACTGCTATGGATAGGCAATGTCACTATCAATTATGGTTACCCTCAGTGACTCGGAACACATTGGCTTAAAGCTTTAATGTAAGCCCATACCATTATACAGTATATTTAATATAGACAGAAAGTAAAGTGCCTGAGCAAAGCGAGGCTTTCACTGTGCTGGGAATTTCGAAATATCATTTTGTACTACTATGCTTAGATAATGTCACTACCAAGTATAGTTACCCTCAGTGCCTCGAAACACATTGGCTTAAAGCTTCAAAATAAGCTCATACCATTATACAGTATATTTCATATAGACGGAAAGTAAAGTGCCTAAGCAAAGTGAAGCTTTCACTGTGCTGGGAATTTCGATATACTTTTTTGTATTACTATTCTTAGAGAATGGCACTATCAAGTATGGTTACCCCCAGTGCCTCGGAACACATATAAGTATAACCTGCTATAGAGTCCACCTCTGTATAAAGTCCACCTGTCTATAGCAACCGGTCTGAAGTATCCCCAATGGATTTTACTATATAATGACCCTGTATATAAAGTCCACCTGTCTAATGTGAATAGAGTCCACCCTTATTAGTCCCAAATGACTTCTCAACCTGTCTATAAAGTCCACTATTTCAATCAACTTTTTTAAAAGTTATTTTTCATATTATAATTTTAGTCTAATTTCGTGTAATTTTTTTACCAAGTTATTATTATATTCTTAATGCTTGAAGATTAGAAACATATAATTATTATAAATCAATTATCATTGTATAAGTTTTACAAATTTTTGTTGCAAAGAGTATAGATGAGTTATTATAAGTAAAAATTTGAGGGGAAAAATGTGAAGTCCTTATACTCATGTCAATGACTGAAGCCATTAGATCAGCAGTTAGAAACAGTCTTTGTTATTTAGGGCAGTATGTTTTCTATACCTATTGTTTTAATTAGTGACACCCTGTTTCGTAAGAAAACAAAGACAGTAGTCAGGTGTATACTGATAAACTGTTACCATGTGATCAGATGTACAGCCCATTAAAATTATAATGCACTTTTCAAATATCTTCTATAATTGATAATAAATCTTTTTTTTTTAAATATCATAAAAATAATTTTAACAAAATTAAACAAAAGGGTATTTTAATAGGTATTATAGATATTATTTTCATTTATTTGTATACCAGTGTCAACAATACATGTTTACTCGTTCATAAAGTGACCCTCTATATAAAGTCCACCTGTCTATTAAGTCCACTTTTGCTCAGTCCCAGGGGTGGTCTTTATACACAGGTTATACTGTATTTGTATTTTTGTCCATAGTTTCGTATTTTTGTCACAAGTTCGTATTTTTGTCCACAAGTTCGTACATCTGTCCATGGTTTCGGATTTTCGTCCACGGTCTAACCACAAAATTACTAAACAAAAATGTCTATAACAACTTACATGGGGCTATCGCTTTCATCATTTGTATTTTAAAGAAATGCTTCTTAAATACAATAAAATAATATCTTAAATGTAGCAAAACATTGCAGATTCAACTATCACTTTTCAATAAACACGATAAATACGAAACTAAATGAACATTTCCACGGTCTATTTTAAAACTCCAAAATGATTATATTGAAGCTTTAAGCCAATGTGTTCCGAGGCACTGGGGGTAACCATACTTGGTAGTGACATTGCCTAAGCATAGTAGTACAAAATGATATTTCGAAATTCCGAGCACAGTGAAAGCTTCACTTTGCTCAGGCTCTTTACTTTCCATCTATATGAAATACACTGTATAATGGTATGGGCTTACATTGAAGCTTTAAGCCAATGTGTTCCGAGGCACTGGGGGTAACCATACTTGGTAGTGACATTGCCTAAGCATAGTAGTACAAAATGATATTTCGAAATTCCGAGCACAGTGAAAGCTTCACTTTGCTCAGGCTCTTTACTTTCCGTCTATATAAAATACACTGTATAATGGTATGGGCTTACATTGAAGCTTTAAGCCAATGTGTTCCGAGGCACTGGGGGTAACCATACTTGGTAGTGACATTGCCTAAGCATAGTAGTACAAAATGATATTTCGAAATTCCGAGCACAGTGAAAGCTTCACTTTGCTCAGGCTCTTTACTTTCCGTCTATATGAAATACACTGTATAATGGTATGGGCTTACATTGAAGCTTTAAACCAATGTGTTCCGAGGCACTGGGGGTAACCATACTTGGTAGTGACATTGCCTAAGCATAGTAGTACAAAATGATATTTCGAAATTCCGAGCACAGTGAAAGCCTCACTTTGCTCAGGCTCTTTACTTTCCGTCTATATGAAATACACTGTATAATGGTATGGGCTTACATTGAAGCTTTAAGCCAATGTGTTCCGAGGCACTGGGGGTAACCATACTTGGTAGTGACATTGCCTAAGCATAGTAGTACAAAATGATATTTCGAAATTCCGAGCACAGTGAAAGCTTCACTTTGCTCAGGCTCTTTACTTTCTGTCTATATGAAATACACTGTATAATGGTATGGGCTTACATTGAAGCTTTAAGCCAATGTGTTCCGAGGCACTGGGGGTAACCATACTTGGTAGTGACATTGCCTAAGCATAGTAGTACAAAATGATATTTCGAAATTCCGAGCACAGTGAAAGCTTCACTTTGCTCAGGCTCTTTACTTTCCGTCTATATGAAATACACTGTATAATGGTATGGGCTTACATTGAAGCTTTAAGCCAATGTGTTTCGAGGCACTGGGGGTAACCGTACTTGGTAGTGACATTTAATCGTGAAATGTGATAAAATTTGTTTTATTTGATCTTTTATGAATGAAACGAAAATATATGCGAATGTCGAATGAGTAACTGTTTACTTATTCAATGTTGAACGCTGCAATGTTGAATAAGTAACGTACTTCAGATATGCAAAATGCCATCAGTGCAACCCATAGGCAAAGTTTCTGCACCTTTGCCTATAGCTGGCAACGTCTCGATATAAGTGAACTATTCTTGACTGAGACGTTAAACACTATTACTCAACTCAACTTTAAGTGTTTATCAAACAAAATAGCTATAAGCTTTATTATCTCATGAAAGGATTGTGTGGAAGCGTTGCTTTTATTGACTATGGAAAAAGTTCTTGTTGCAATTTTCCATAAAAACATACTTTTTAGTGAAAATATTAGGTCTAAGTGTAAGGTCATATGGTACAGAGACATACCCCATAAAAAACTAATATAGCGATTATGTTGTTGTGTTGTTATATTAAAAACCGAAGTCCTTTATTTTCAATTTGTTGTTTATTTGATTTGTTGTTTTGTTTTTCTTAAAATCCTCAATACATATATATGGTATATTGGATTTCAAACAGAAGGAAATATAAGTGATAAAAACAAGTTGACATTTTCTACGGGTCTGTTATAAAAATGATCTTAACATGATTTTTCCCTCAAGAGTGACTCCCTGGGTCTGTTATGAAAATGATCTTAACACGATTTGAAAATCAATTCTCCCCTCAAGGAATCCTATAGAACAAACCTCCAAAATTGTTTTTCTCGACTTCAAACACCTGATATATCTATGTATACCCACAAGAATTAAAATCGTGATAATTTTTGCATGTAAATTCCTTATAGAGACAAAAACGTGCTCATGATTTTGTAAAATTTTCATAAATAATTAAATATTTTTTATTTTTTTTGAGATTTTGCCTACTTCCTCCCACAATGCAACATAATACTTGTCACTTTAACCTTTAATAAACTACAAAAAAACAATTTCCGTGTTCCGTCAAATTGAAAATCGGACAAAATATTTACATATGGAAAGAACAGAAAATCAATAACGAGCATTTAACTCTATATTCCTATACCTGCTTCAGAATTCTATCACAGACTTATACACAGAGAACGTTTGCGAGATTGGAATAATTTGTCGTTAATTTTCTACATTTAACAATGTGGGATGTCGTATGCATTACACAGATTTAACTCTCTCTACTTTGTGGCTTTACATAATAAACAATTACCGTGGAAACTAAATCTCCTGGGATTAATTCAAAACCAAATATGGAAGCCACAAAACGGTAATCATAAACTGGATTAGCGTTAACGGTAAGATGACATACACCCACTCTGACCACTTGTTATGTGGGAACGCAAATATCAAACTAAATACCAAATGTGGAAAATGTCATAAAATATCCATGGATGAACATTATATCTTGTCTTCCCACCTTCCCACCTAAAATGGAAAAAAATTTCAGCCTCTGTCATATTAATGCCAGAAGCATTAACAAAAAGTATATGATACCAATATGTAAATTTATTAAAAAAAGAAAACCGTAAGAAATAAAGTCCAATCAATCATCAGTATCGTGACTCCGCCCATTTGTAAAATCGATAAACATGAATGAAAATAGAAACTGCTAGACACGATGTTAAATTGTTGATGAAATGGGATGAATAGATATTTTATTTAGATATGAGATGCTAGAAAACAATCAACAAACCTTTTTATAATAAATTAAAAAAGTTGTTGTCTGACTCACACCAAGGGATTATTATATAAAGCAAATGTCCATGCCAAAGCTTTCAGAGCTTCTAGAAACTTCAGAAATACCAGGACAGTGTTCAGATACACTGTGTTCAGAGCTTATAACTTCAGAAATACCAGGACAGTGTTCAGATACACCAAGACACAGTTCAGAGCTAATAACTTTAGAAATACCAGGACAGTGTTCAGATACACCAAGACACAGTTCAGAGCTTACAATTTCAGAAATACCAGGACAGTGTTCAGAGCTTATAACTTCAGAAATACCAGGACAGTGTTCAGAGCTTATAACTTCAGAAATACCAGGACAGTGTTCAGAGCTTATAACTTCAGAAGTTCAGAGCTGACATTACTTCAATAATACCTGTCGAGACGAGGTTCAGAGCTTATAACTTCAGAAATACCAGGACAAAGTTCAGAGCTTATAATTTCAGAATACCAGGACAAGGTTCAAAGCTTATAACTTCAGAAATACCAGGACAAAGTTCAGAGCTTGTAACTTCAGAAATGGACAGAGTTCGGAGCTTAATCACTTCAAAAATAACAAAATAGAGTTCAGAGCATTTAACGTCAGAAGTTCATAACATATTACTTCAATAACACCATCAGGAACAAAATTCAGAGCTTGTAACTTCCAAGGTACAGCGCTTATAGCTTTAAGAAAACAAGGAAAAAGTTCAGAGCTTATAACTTGAAAAATACAAGGAGGAAGTTCAGAGCTTGTAACTTTCGAGGATCAGATATTATAGCTAAAGAAATACAAGGACAGAGTTTAGAACTTATACCTTCACAAGTTCAGAGCTTATACCTTCAGAAATACCAAGACCGAGTTCAGAGGTCATAACAACAGAAAAACAGACCTGAACCAAGACTCAATAACTTCAGAAGTTCAGAGCTTATAACTTCAGAAGTTCAGAATTTATGTATGGCCTTAAAAAACCAGGGCAGAGTTCAGAGATACCAGGACTGGGTTCAGAGCTTTATCTTCAGAAACACCAGATTTGAGTTCAGAGCCAATAACTTCAGTTCAGAGCTTCTAGCTACTGCAATACAAGAACTTGGTTGTTGAGAGCTTGTAGAACTTTTAGAAACACCAGGACAGATTTCAGAGCTCAGACTGGTTCATTGATCCAAAGTTTCCACATACAGGATTAGTAAATATGGGAGATTTACAGCCATAAATTTGACCATCGTCATAGTGATATTGGATTTGGATTTAAGGTGACTATTGAGGGTGGTGTTTGAACAACATAAGTTTTGATAAGGAAATTTTAAGGAAAATTGTCAATTAAATAGCCAGACATTTGCATCAACTAGACCATGTTCACTTATAGGTGCTTTGATTTCAAAACAAAGAAGTTCTCCATTAAAAATCAACCAACATGCTAGAACTTCAGTCCACAATTTTACTTTTTTGTTACATCTGTGATTTGCTGGCTGCTCTGGGGAGCAGTAAAAACTAAAAACTTTTGAACAGCCCCTAAAGGTCAAGGTTATACATTCAACCTACTGATGGTTGTTCAAGAAAAACTTTGGAAAACCACCCACTAAGCTTTGGAAAAAACAAACATAGCATTGGAAAACCATATACTACGCTTTGGAAAACCACATACTACATCTTAGAAGCAGCAGATAAAGATCCAGCTATAAACAAGACGACCTTGAGAAGTAAAATCACTGGTATGGTGACCTTTACAAAGACGTGTATTGAAGACAAACCATTTAAAAGGAAACGACAACTAGTGAAACGTTACAGCAATGGTAAATATTCAAAGATGTTGTACTTATGAATTACCCCAACTTAAACCAATTCAAAACAAACAACATAGAGGGGTCTCAGTGGCCATTTTGTCTAAACTGTGGTCCACTTACAGATCACAGCATCTCTCTCCAACTAAGTTTGACTACCACTCTGGGCAGATCATAGTGTGTTCACTTGCTCACAGTTGGTGGTTTTCTCCAGTTACTTCAGGTTCCACCACCATCCCAGAACTGCCTCAATACAAGATCACTGCAGCTTCCATGTGGGAATAAAATGCAATTGCAGCATGGGATGTCAGCTGCCATTTTGGACGAACTAAAGTAAGGGAATTTTATTGCATTTTACACAACATTCCATAAAATATGGGAAAGAAGCTGTCACTTTGCACAAAATCCAACAGATACAAGGGATTTCAGTTGCCATTTTGGAAGAAAAATCCAATTGCAACATGAGAATTCAGCCACCATTTTAGACAAAATCCAACTGATAATGGCCCTTTCACTTTGACTCTTTGAAACTTCATGTATATAAATACTTTTGTGTAAATCAAATAAATTTTTAATTTGATTTATACATGCTATAAGGATGCTAATTTCTGAAATCCATGTACTTTAGAAGTCTTAATTATAGTTTAAAATCAATAAACTGCAGTTAAGCACATGCCAGTTTCCCATTTATTCCTTTACTTGGATTTTCCTTAACTTAAATCTGACAAATCTGAAATCTTAATAATTTTGTTAATTTTTAAGATATTCAGGAATTTAAAACATCCTTTTGAAGATCACTTTCAGCTGAAAAGAGCTCTATTCATGTTTGTAAAAAATATTTTGTCATAATTCCAAAACAGATTGCCAAAACTTACTTGATACAAGTTAGAAAATCTTAGTTAGGAAAAGATTGTAAATCTGGGTCCTGTAAAATCCAATGTATCAATATGTGGCCTGTCTTTTCCTGCCAAACTTGTAGTCCTTGTAAGACCAAATGTCAACTTCAGAAACCAGAAAGCTAAAGAGTAAATCAGGGTGGGTGGAAAGGTGTTTTATGCCTCAGACAACTAAAAATATTTCACCCGTATCAAAACAGTCAGTTCTAGTATGGGAAAGGAATTCACCAACTTTCTTAAAATGAACTGACCAGCTTCTTCAATTAAAATCCAGTCAAATTGGATCTGTATCAAACCAGAGACTGACACTAATCCTTAAGCAAGCCCTTTAGACAACTTGGCCACCAAAGACATAACAGCTAAAACTATTTCAAAGAACCCCATGACTTTCATTTTTAAATATAACTGTCGACTTAACAGTCACTACATATTTTCAAGTCTTGGTCAGACCAGGCTGGGTTTAAACCACAGGCTCGGATTAACAGACATTATGCTTCAATTAGTTTTTGAAATATACAGTAAAATTATGTAATAATGCCAATTGATAGCTTTTTTATTTCATGTATTCTCAATACTTGAAAATAGGTAGTGTTCTTTTGTCAAGCACTCAACATTTAGAAATGAAAGTCACAGGGTCTTTCAGAAGAAACCAATGCTCTGTGTCATGGCAGGCAAGGCACCTAAAAAACACTCCCTGCACATTGCCCTAAGCACACTGCAAAGGTCAAAATTCCTGCTACTTCACCTATACCTAGTGACATCTCGATATAAGTAAAATGTTCTTGACTGGGATGTAAAACCCTATTAAAACCCTATCAATCAATTAATCGCTTATCGTCAAAGTATTTTAAGTATCAGAATCCATTTCTTCTATGTTTTTCTTTATAGATCTCCCTCTATTTAAAACCAAGCTCCATTATAATGTCCAAATTTGACTGAGTAAATTGTGGTGTTACTGTTACTGGACATTAGAACCTTAAACTCAATATTGGACATTAGAATGTTAAATTCAATATTGATCTCTTTGTCATGGATTTCAGATACAAGCTGGCTGCCTACACAATATTCCAAAATTAAACCCGAACGTGATCAGTGCATCTATACACAAAATATCACATGTATTAATCTAAAAGTGCATACAATTCTGGTCTATCTATACATATAGCTATATTATCTCTCTATCCTTCCATCCATGTAATTGATTCATCTACCCATCAATATCTATCTACACCCATTTCATTCATCCATCCATCTGTATCTACATTTCTGTCTATCTACCAATCCATCCAACTATAAATCTAATCTATCTATCTGTCTCATTCATTAATTCATTCATCCATCCATCCATCCATCAGTATTTCTACTTTTCTATCCATCCAACTTTCTATCAATCTATTTATCTATCTATCTAATTGCTGTTCCATTCATCCATCAATCCACCAATCTTTCCATCTCTATCTACCATATTTGCTGTTTAAGCAGGTATTTAAAAAAATTAAAAATCAAATTGCCTAAAATAGACTACCTGTAATTCAGCAGATAAGGTTTAAACAATCTACCTGACAAGTCAATAACTCGTTAAATTTTTACAGGTGTAAAAAATAAAATAATAATTTCCTGATATATGTTCAAAAGTACAAAGATCAGTTATTACTTATTTAAAAAGACTTCTTATAAATACTAATTTATTTAAGAGAAAAAGATCATTGTTTTAGGAAATATTTTATGCCTGTATCATAATGGGAACAAAGCTATCATTAATGATACTAAAAATAAAATGTGACAATAAATACGGAAATAAAACTGTATTCCTTGCTCCAAGTACCTGACAAAAATGGATGTTACATATTTCTTCTCTGGCTGTTTAAAATATAAAGGTAAGTTTCTTACCTTAATTATTATACAAAATCAGGTAAAAAATGGATCAACTTCCCTAAGTTTTGTCAGTTTGTCATTAACGTAACCTATAAAGTACTCAATAAGGGGTCAGAGTAGATAGAATGGGAATGACCATGTCAGGAATATACAGTCAAACACAAATATAACGAACCTGCTTAAACCGAAAGTACAAAGTCAAATATTGAGCCTGACTGCTTCTCTATACAAGTCTATATATAACAATATAAAGAAGTCACTTAATAACAAAGTTAAAAATAGAGTCCCCAGGGCTTCATTATAAACATGTTTTACTGTATCAATGAGATCTACCAGTGTACTAAATTCTCAGTCTCAGCAAAACTTTTTGAATAATGTTTACCTCAAGTTCTGGCATAATGTTTCTGGGAAAACAGTATTTCATGCAATTCCAAATCCAATGGAAACAAGAACTGTCAATAACTAGAACTGTCACTTAAGATCCAAATACCCCTATCCCCATCATTTAATTTTTTCCAAGAATCTGACCTTTGTGATATGAACTTGGTTCAAGGTCATGGAACACCTTTTGACCATGAAGGTTATTAATGTGAAGTTTTATGACAGTCGTCAAAAGCATGTTATGAGACATGGTCTGAACACGATTTGACACAGACAGACAGAAGGACGGACAGACAAACAATATAAAGTGACACACTAATGAACCAAGTTATTGTCACTACTTTAAGTTACAGAGGTAATAACTACTAAATTATGTGAAGAATGCAAAAGGTGTTCCGTGCCATATTATACCTCTTGTGACATACTAGAACCTTGAGGGATTCTTAAAGTGTTCTAATCACCAGACTGACTATTGATATTTCCTGTGGCATTTTAAAACTTTGAAAAGGTTCTTTTTAGCTTTCTACACTATATATGTGTAATGTGTTATACACATAGCATACCGCTTTATTCACTTTTTGACAAGTTAGGCTACTGCTAAAGACTATAATTTGTTCCTTGAAGGAAGACTACTTCAATCATTGAAGGATCATTGGTATAGCAGCTTAATTAGTTAAGTCCATCCGGGGCCTATACGCTTATTATTAGGCCAGTGCATATCCTGTTTCAATACCAAGGGACGATGCTTCAATCCAAACTTTTAAGCATTTCAAACAAAAGGTATAATGCCTCAAAATGCAAATACTTCAACAATGGAGAGTTACTGATAAATTGTCAATCAAATTTTGGTACAAAACACTTAAAAGATCAATTTTGACTAATATCACTGAGAAATGGAAAGACAGATACAGATATATACAATCAAACCTGTCTGTAAAGGAAACCAGTAAAAGTGGTCTTAAGGGACAGGCAGCCTTTGAGTTGAGTAATGGTGTTTAATGTCCCAGTCAAGAATATTTCACTTATATTGAGACCTTGCCAGCTATATGCAGAAGTGCAGCCTGTGCATTGTGCTGATGGCATTATAAAGCAGGGTTCTTTACTGTGCCAAGCCAATTGTGACACGGGAGCTCGTTTATTTAAGATCCCATTCAAAAGGACCGTGGATTTCATTTCATAATGCAAAGTGCTTGGCGAAAGAACAGTCACTACCCACTTTCAAGTCTTGGGTCAGGCAGCCTTTATATACAGGTTCAAATAATATGAATAGAAAACAATTGGGATACAATTCTACTGGCCCTTATATAGAGGTGGCCTTTAAGGCAGGTTGGACTGTATACTATTTATCTATCATACATACTGCATATCAAAACAGAATTCAAAATACAAATGTACTGAGTACATGCACTTAGAATAATTTTAAACTGTTTGACATAAAATTATCAAGTTAAGAATCTTTCCGGGATGGACAAATATTTAAGCAAGCTGTTGTTATATTTTTATTTTCTTGCTGACAAAACACAAACATTGGGAGGAAAACCTCTTATTAATTGGAGGAAAAATAAGTCAATCAGGGTGGTTTAAAGGGGTTACTCCATACAAAAATACAATAAAAAATAAAACAAGTCCTAAAGTTTTTATCAATAATCTTGGACCACAGGGTACATATGGTAAAGTACAGGATTAAATTAAATTGTAAACAAACAAATATAACACCTTGAATTGAGTGTAAACCTTTAAACTTTGACCACATTTCTCTTTGATGTTTAGAAACTGCCATACATAATCCTGGGAGTCAATTTAAAGTTAGACTAATTAGTCAACTTACTTCAAAGAAACTAAAATTAAAACCCACAAGTCTAAACTCTAAATTCTAATCCATAATTAAAATCAAAAAGGCTGTAAATGATTTTTACATGTTTCATAGCAGATTACCGTGTGTTAATAGGTACAAGGGTTCGAGGCTATAATGATATCACCAGCAAGGTCCATTATTTTGGACTATGGGATATTATCCTAAGTTGTGTATCCCATAATCCTGCTTGACCTCGGCCATCATGTCTGACCACAGAACCACTGTGGTAATCCCACAATTCCCTGACTGCGATAATGTGGTTTTATTTTTTACACGTTTCCCTGTCAAAATATGAACTTATGATTTTCAATCTAAACATTACAACTGTAATCTGCCTATCAACCACAAATACATTATATATTATTGTGATTTTGTTTATTCATGGTGAAAAGTACATTTACAATCTTAAAATTATAAAAATATTATTAAAACAGGGTTTATTAAGTTTGAAATATCATCAGCAGACATTTATATCCCACAACACAACAGAGCAATAAAAATTACTGTATAAATCTAAAAACATTATATCAGAGTTTTGACAACCCAAAACATTTTAGACAAGCCTCAGCTTTCATTCAAATTCTGCCATTTACATAACCAAGAGTTAGACTGCGTTAAAATAAATATGAAACTGAAATACTGAGAAAAGAGTAATACATGCATATACTACAGCAGAGAATTTATTTGAATTTGCACAATGATATCGGAATCTACCAGTAAGACCTTTTTTCAAATTCCATTCATAAATCAACTTCTTAATCTGCATAACAACTAAAGTAAGGTCTAAGAACAGTTCTGAGAATCATCCCTGTGTGCAGCCATATAACTTATATATAGGAGGTTCAGTGGCCGAGCAGTCCAATTTAAAGCCTGTGCATAACAGATCACAGTACCGCCTAGGTTTAAATCCAAATCAGGACAGAACTAAGTGACAAGAGAAATTTTCAATTCACTTGCCCACATTAAAAAGTTGAACTTTTTTCTTTACCGTTTCTCCATTACAGCTAGACTACAGCCAAGACGTAAAAGGAACCACCAATCAAAATTACTGTAACATTTGTATTGTTATCCGATTTTTGATTGGAAGTTTGGGTACAATGATACATTCAATAAGCATACCTACAGTCGAACAACTCAACTTGATGACCAATTAAAACCTTAAATCTGGGCTCATCAGCCCAATGTTTTACATGAAATGACCAAGAGCACAAGACTCCCTACCACCACTGACAACCACCCCCTTTGATAGGACATAGTTCATAATCAACTGTATGGGCTGCAGCAATGTGCAATTAAATACCTTGCTCAATGACATATCATACATCTCAGCTGGGCCTCAAACCCAAATCTTTTAACTCAAACAGATCAGCTGAGTCACAAACTCAAGTTTTTTAACTTGCACCGTCCGGCTGGGTCTCAAACCCACATCCTTTAAAACACACAGGCTGGCTTGGTTTCAAACCCATGTCCTTAAAATCAGCTCAGATCGGTCTAAACCCACATCCTTTACATGGCACAGCCCAGCTTGGTCTCAAACCCATATCCTGTAAATGGTAAGTTTTAGCCTGAGCTGCCTTTCGACAGCGAGTCAAAACAATATTGTGTTACTGGAACTGATAAAAAAATCTGATTTTCAAATAGGTAAAGATATAATACATGTAATTATAAAATGCAAACGTGACCATTAAATTTTTGTAATTTAAATGACTTCAGATCACTCTGTGATTGGTTGATTTTATATTCCTTTAAGAAACAGATTATACATATTCAGGAAGTCATCAAAAAATGACTCCACCAAAAATCATAACTTTTCATTTTTGACTAATTTATTAAATATAACATGCATTTTAAACAATGTTTTAAACATAAAAAACATACAATTAATTCATATTCTATAGAAAATCATAAAATCGAAAAGACTTAATTTTAATAATTATTAAATTTGGCATTTGTTTTTAAATTAGTAATTCAAATTTTAAAATTAATAAATTCAAGATTTATGAAATTTAAAAAAAGGGCATTATTTTTTAAAAACTTTTTTACATTTCAAATTATAATGCAATAATGACTTAATTTTAAAGTTTTTTTTTAAATTTAAATATTCAAATAGTATCATTTTAATTACTATTGGAAAACTAACATTTCCTTGGCAAAGACTAAATACAAGTCCGCCTTAATATATAACATCTAACATCATAATTAATGACTTTTCCAGAAAAAAAAGAAAAAAGAAGGTAAAAACATTTACTGAAAAATCTGCATAATTACTGTGAATAAATGTGAAAAAAGATTAAAAGGTGATTTTATGTATCATTAAAACTTCTTATTGAAATTAATTCATTACAGTCATGTCTTAGTAGCCAGAAAATTCAAAGCAAGGATACATTTTCCTGTATGTTATAAAAATATAGAAAACATTAAAAATAAAAAAAAAACATTTTTACCAGCATACATGTTTGTTTTGCCTAAAATATTTGTGACATAATAGTTATGATCTAAAATCAACATCAATGGCTGCAATACCGGTACTTAACCACCATGAGTGGCATGGTACAAAAACTGACGGTACTTAACCACCATGAGTGGCATGGTACAAAAACTGACGGTACTTAACCACCATGAGTGGCATGGTACAAAAACTGACGGTACTTAACCACCATGAGTGGCATGGTACAAAAACTGGACTAACAAACCATAATCAACCGTTTTTATTAATAATTTATACATATAATAAAGCATGCAGGTACTTAAACAAGACAATACGTTGACACAGCAATTCCCACCTTCTCTCTCTCTCTCTCTCTCTCTCTCTCTCTCTCTGTGATATACCCGGACACAGCAACCCCCGCCCTCTCTCCCTCTCTTGGTGATATACCTGTAGAGTAATCCTCTCTCTTGTATATAATGTAATAGAAAATATATGATACATCAATTTTTTCTCTGTCTATCTCGCTTCCCCTCTCTCCAATTTTATTTTCTCTGACTCTTTCTCACTCTCTCTCTTCAATATATTGTGATCTCGATCTCTCTCATGTCTAAATATCTCGTACAATGTAACATACATGAAATATGCCAAAATTAGGGCAAAAGTAGTAGGATCTTTGACCTTGTTCCAGCCCACAACCACCCACACATGTTTACACTGTAACCACTATACCCAGAAGGTGATATCTATCTTACATAACATGATATAAAACTACATAAATATGTGACAAATAACCACTTAGCTTATTAAAATTTTATCTAACACTTTAGAGGCCATTTCATGCCACCCACCCACCTAGTTTTTTCTAATTAGTAAATGTTACATAACCATGGTATTAAAAGCAGAATAAACACCTGGAGATTTATGTCATTTTCCTGTGTAAAACTTTGGCATTTCAGATTTTACATGTTCTCTTAAATTTTAACTTTAAAATTTTTAACATTTATTGACACTGATATTATTGTGACTAATTTTAATAATTCTGTCAGTTCTGTTGTGTAGCTAAATTTTCAACACATTTAGTGTGCTATTTTCTAAATAAATAAAAACAATAAAAATTAAATCTTACATTTTAATGAAAAATTTTGTGGACATAGGCCAAATGACTTAATCAAACATTTTTCTTAACAAATTTTGTAAAATTAGGCCTAAAGACTATATTGTATTAAACTTTTTTTCCATCACAAATTCTGTGAACTTACAATAAAATATGAATTCAATGTGTGCAACTATAGCCCATTTTATGTAACATTTCTGATAAAAAAAAAAATTAAAAAAAAAAAGATTGATCAATCAAATAAAGTTTGAAGAGTTCACATACATATATATTTTCAATTAATTTGTAATTAAAACTCTGGCACATGTATTACTAGACAGACATATTAACATATGGAAATATGGTAATTCACAGTTTCAGTCAATAATTCATTATAAAATTTGTGGAGTTAATTGCACTAAAAGTCATAATCAACTTTTAACTGCTTGTAAGTCAGACTCATAAATAATTATATAAGTCAGGTGTGTAACTAGGTGAAAACGATGTGGATTCTTGAAAATGAGAATAAAATTTTACACCAAAGGCATGGGGATGGGGGGGGGGGGGGGGGCAGGTCATGCTCACCTTGAAAAAAAATTGGAATATTGATGTCAAATAGTACAATCTGGTGTATTTTTTTACATGAAATCTACAGAATCTACAGGCGATGTTTTGACAGTTATTTTCATTAAGGTCAGTTTTTTTTTCTGGAAACTCCAGATTCCTTAAAATTATGTGTACGCTATGGTGTACTGGCGTATTGGGGGCTACACTGATGTAAGTCCTAAAAATCCTTTTAAGACAGCCTAAGGATACTTCATACACTTGAACTGTTTTCGTCAACAAGACTGATTTCAAGAGTCAAGACTCTTCATTACACCCTGTACTACCACAGAGTTGGCATATGATCAATTAATTAAATGGGGTTTGACATCCTAGCCAAGAATATTTCACTTATATTATGACGTCACCAGCTATTGGTGAAGTGGCAGAAATTTTACCTTTGCAGTGGCATTAGTTTTAAGGTCTTGTTCGAAGGACTTCATGACTTTCTTTTCATTTCTAAATGCAGAATGCTCAATTCTTGGTAAGACCCCAGCCAGGATATGAAACCATGGCCTCCCATTTACGGAGCAAGCACTCTTCTAACAGAGCTACCGTATTGGTCAAGATGGTATTAGTGGTTAAATTAAACAATATATATACACATATACAATAAAATTTGTTAATGTATACACCTTCACCCCCACTTTATCACTAAACTATTTTATAATGCCAAAATTTGACTGACCAACTTTTCTTCGCAGCTAATAACTTTTACAATTCTCTTTCCAAAACTTTTGGGATATGGACTATAGCTGAATATTTGGTAAAATATTACAAAAACTTTAGGGATATGGACTATAGCTGAAAATTTGGTAAAATATTACAAAAACTTTAGTTATATGGACTATAGCTGAAAATTTGGTAAAATATTACAAAAATATTCAGTAGAATTTATATGTACATGTGGTTGTACATGTACAACACTTAATTAGCCTAATACGTTATCGTTAGGTTTATGAAAAAACGACAGAACTCTTCCTTCTATGATCTGTATATAAATGAATTAAGATGAAAGTGAAATTATGTGGTTTGCATTTTAAATATGAGCGATTTGTTGTATGATTAACATATGTAACTAAAATACTACCGGTACATGTTTGGAATAATTACAACAAGTAAATAGATGAGTGAATTATGATTTTTTATTGGCTGTCAAAATATTTTTTTTTAAATTATCTTTTTTATTTTTTTTATTATGTCACCAGTAATTAGTTTTTAGTACAATCAAATAAATGTCATTTTTCTGCATTCATAATTAATGGATGTTACAGTCAGTACAAAGGTGAAGGTCATTGTGACTACTAGCATCAACAAAAACACATCAGGTTAAGGTTCAAAGGTGAAGGACTTTTGTATATGCTTTCTTACCAACCACAAAATTAATGAATTACAAAGAAGTCAAGGACATTACCATGTCATCAGGTGAAGGTCATTGTGACTACTTGTATAATAAATTTAGCATCAACAAAAACACATCAGGTTAAGGTTCAAAGGTGAAGGACTTTTGTATATGCTTTCTTACCAACCACAAAATTAATGAATTACAAAGAAGTCAAGGTTATTACCATAATTGGGAGATAGCAGTCCTATTCTTAATTAAGAGTAATGGTGTTTAACATCCCAGTCAAGAATATTTCATTTATATTGAGACATTGCCAGCTATAGGCAAAGGTGCAGAAATTTTGCCTGTGTGTTGCGCTAATGGCATTATACAGCAGGGTTCTTTACCATGCCAAGCCAACTTAAAATAATCGAGGTCCCGTGTCTTGGTAGGCTTGGCACGATAAAGAACCCTGCTGTATAATGCCATCAGCGCAACGCACAGGCAAAATTTCTGCACCTTCGCCTATAGCTGGCGACGTCTCGATATAAGTGAAATATTCTTGACTGGGACGTTAAACACCATTACTCAACTCAACTCCAACTGTGAAACGGGACCTCAATTATATTAAGTTCCCATCCAAAAGAACCATGACTTTCATTTCCTATACCGAGTGCTTGGCGAAAGAACAGTCACTACTCACTTTCAAGTCTTGGGTCAGATCCGGTCGCGGAGCGAGCACTATACCAACTGAGCTACTGCAGTGGTTACCTTAATTAAGGTAATTATGACTGCCCCACTTGATTAAATGTCAAGGTCATTTTAACTAAATACTGGAAATCTTCTCTTTGATTGAATTGATTGATTGAAGGAGTTTTACACCCCAGTCAAGAATAATTCACTTTTATCGATACATCACCAGCTATAGGTAAAGTGGCAGTATTTTTTATCTCTGCAGTATGCTCAGGGAAATATACAGGGAGGGTTTTCTTTAACATGCCATAGGCATCGGTTTTTAAGGTCTATTCAGAAGGGGAGCTTTCATTTCTTTCATTTCTAAATGCTAAGGGTTCAGCATTGGAACCCAAACCTCCCACATAAAGAGCGGACACTCTATAAAATAAGTTAACATATTGGTACAAATTGTAGGAACTCAGCAGCAGCTGTCTCTAAGTCACATCAGCACTTAACAACTGAAGCTTTTGGTCATATTTTCTAATTAAGCATTATAAGTATGATATAAATACAATAAAATAAAACTTTCATTCATCACCATCATTTTTTCAGTCAAATTGTGGCTTCATAAATGGGCTTGTTGAAAAAAATGAAAGGAGACAAGTTCAGTAAAGAAAATAAGAAGAAAGGTACTTCAAACATTTGACCATAAACGAGCTGGCAAAGTTATCAACCAATTAAATTTTTAAAATTAGGTTTATTGCATCAATATTGGTCCTTTTAATCTAATTCCGTAATTTGAAACTCATCATTTTTTAAAACAAATAATCCCACATAATAACTTCAATAGAAATACCATCACATCAAACATGAGTATATATCATACACAGATAACTATGTAGGTGTTTATATAAGTAAAATCAATACTGATGTAAGATGTTACCAATAATACTGACAATATATAAAACATATACCAACACTAGGGAGGCAGTAGAAGTAATACAGGTACAGGCAAACAACATTGACCTGTCTGCCTGACCTCTCAGTTAGAAATATTCATATACAATGATCCAACCAATACATGGGTAGTGTTAGGATTCTCGGTTAAAGTACATAAGCAGTGCATTTTATATCTACAAAATAAATACCTGTGTTACTGAAACATACTGGTCCATGATAAATATTTAAAGGTCAAACAGACGGGGCAATCTTGTTTGCCTACACTAACAGGTGCTTGTTTTAGATGTGGGGGTGTAATGGAACTGTGTTAATGGTTTCAGCATCATTACATTACATATCGGACTAATGTCCTTGTATTGTCTGTAACCTCAGTACAAATATTCCATTCATTAATTTATGAGCATCTCTACTCTCAGTGCCAATATATGCCACATTCAATTATTGTTGGCTAATTAAATACTAATAAAACTAGATACTTACTACATAATTTATATATAACAAAATATTAGTAATATTAAGTACAAAGAGGTAATATTTTATACAGGCTGACCAATCAAATTTGACCTTTGCATTTTATCCATCCGTTTATCTGTTTTTATGGTACAAATCCGTTTAAAAACGGATAAATCCGTCAAATTGGTCAGCCTGTTTATAATTGTTTAAAATTATCAAATCAGCATTTTGACTGTTGAAATCATATCTGATAACTGAAATCATGAAGATGACCCTACGTAATAAGGGCAAAGAAATAAAAAAAAATATCAGGAAAAAAAATGGTACAAATTGATTTTTAATTATCTTTATTAATTATCAATTACGGAAATTCTGATATTTCAAATATGCTAGATTTCAGTTTAAAAAAAACATTAGTTAAGAAAATAATTGTGAAGCTGTGACCTAAACTTTTAAACTCCTGAGATAATTCTTAATTATCTTTTATTATTAATGTGCATTTTTGAGGCTATCCCTCACATGATAATTAGGACTACCGTATATAGACCCATGATGAAAAAAAATTGTTGTATGTTACGCAGATGGTGACAGGTGTAGCTAGCGAAACAGGAGGTGCTCGCCCTTTCGGAGTACCCAGTCTCACTTCCCTGGTAAACAGTCACTTGTGTCACTAAAAATTGTCAATTTCATCATGTTGTTACTATTTATTGTGACATGAACATGGACTGGTGTGTTTGCTTTTTAAATTGGATTTGCAAAAACTGGTTACTTAAAAACAATATTTTTGAACAGCTTAGTCAAATTACACAGCATTGTATCACAGGTCACCCGGTAGACACTTCCCAAAACAATACCGGTAACTGTTTCACACAGTTGGTGAAGTGTTGAGACCTCATATTTAGCCTACTTGGCTACTTCACAATAAATCATCGCATAACTAAATAAAAACATACTTTATCTAACTTTATAGGGCACTTAAACAAATAACGGCCTTGAAATATGTGACAAATGGTCATTGGTATGCGGTTTGTACCTAACCCCAATGTCATAACACCCACGTAAAGTAGTCCGGCCACATGCTTATTATTCATTCATTGGGAACAATGCAGTTGCTACTTTCACTTTGCGAACTTCCGCTCGCTTCGAGTTTGATGAAATGACAGTTCAATTCTAGTCCATATATATGTTTGTTATCTTATCGTTAATACTGTGTTGTTTCGATACTTTTTAATTGTATTTTACCTCGACATTTGCAGTAAATGTATCTCAAGGCAGCTTTTCTGGGTCGCTGTGCATGGTCGCCATTTTCTGTTATACGCATGTGTCAATATGCAAATGAAATACTATACTTCCGCGTTTGGACACGCCCACTTTCAGTATTCTAATAATCCGTATGCGATTAGGCTACAACTTCTATGAAAATTTCGATAGTATGGTACTATGATACTATTTAACGTTTGGAGACTGATATCGAAAAATACATTTCACATGCTTAAGTCTATTTTTGTGTGAAAAGGGATACTAACATTAAAATAATGTGAAATATTTAATTTTAGCGCATAGTCAAATCAGTCCTGGTTTCAAGTTTATCGCGGCATGTGACTTCTTTTTATAACGACCCCAGCTTCCCTTATTGCTTACCATTATCTTCGTCATGGGGTAAATAAATAATAACAATGTGACAAATATACAAGTCAGCTAAAATCGCTAAAAACGGAAAGTAGTATGTTTTTGGGGTTATCTGGTTATAAGAATGACTTGCCCTATCCGAAATCAGAGACATATAAAACATTTATATACTGTATCTCTACCGAAACGACATTTTAATAGTATAAACAACAACATATTACAGAATTAAATGTGACTGGTATTAACAATATTTATGCCCACTAAAAAAATACAGACAGACAAATGATATTCCGAAACACGAGCAAGCTCTTGCTATAAATCAGTCTCTCAATACAGAAAATTAGAAAAGAAAGAAGACACAAGTATTGTCTATGGATGTATAAATTTTTAATATTTGTAAAGAAATAGTCAATATAACCTTTAGTTTAAACATCGTCACACTATTATTACATTATGACTGTATAATTAAGCCGGTCAAGTGGTACAGACATCACCCCCACAACCCCCACTTAAAATGTAAGGCAACAAAAAGTGCAATGAAATAATTAAACCCGACTTTAGAACGACTTAATCATAGATTAGACGGAGATTTTGTTACGGTCAAAACGCCTTGTGTTGTGAGAGACAAAATTAATCCCCCGACGATTAATCATTTAATATTTTGTGGGTGATACGATTCGACATGTACACACTGTAATGTGCACCGTAAAAATACAGCCCCCATTTCCGTGTTACCATGGTGAAACAAATTGTCTAAAAATTTAGTCAAGATTCAAAAGTCGGGTAATGGAGTACTAACCAGTGGCGGATTTAAGGGGGGCTGTGGGGGTTGCAACCCCACCTTTGAAAAATTAAGAGAGAGAGAGAGATAGCGCGCTATTGACTGATGTGACCCCCATATGTTAATATAACAACCCATTTCTGTATACGTATTGTTCCAGATCTACCCTAGACCCCTCGTCTCTGGAAGCTCGTGCCTTCGGTGTTCGCATCTAGCATTGATATAATTCTCAACCCCTCTTTCAAAAACTCCTGGATCCGCCCCTGCTAACAGTGCAGTCCTGAATTCTGATTCAGGCTTGCGAACCCGCAGATGAATTTTCTCTCATTCGTTTTAAGTCTCGATAAAAGTTTATGAATGCACCCAGAAATATTTTTGTATTCATGCTACTTTTGAATTTTTATAAAATAAATACAACTCAAAAGTATAGCACATGACACATGTTTCGGTTGTGTAGTTACAAGAATCCTAATCAGGAAATGGTTGTCTGTTTGACTTGTCCCGTTTTTACGTCTAACTGGGAAATTTTTTCACGCAACTCCATCTTTATGCATTCCTACGTAACGTAAAAACTGCGAACATCCGCGTGCTTTCCAAAAAGAGGTCTTATACAAGTAGTTTGCATTAATTAACGAGTAAAGATTTCAAACCCAGCTATATTGATTTGCCTGTACATATATTTTGGCATGTTTTCATTCCAACTTGTCGGTATAACTAGCACGTTTTCTTTCTCAATCAGTCAATCCAATCTTTATTTCCGGAAGTAATATAACTTATTATATAACTTATTTATAACAAAAGAAATGCAAAAATCATACATACATGGATAAAAATAAGCAAGCCATACACAGAAACCAAATGAAGTAATTATACGGAGAAATGATAACAGATTAAATTATTCTATTTGATTATTTCTTAGTTTTTAAACGCCCGGAATAAAAAAAATTACCTAAATTACATAATAGCTTTTCATTATTAACAAACAACAGCTGGATAAGTTTAAAAGTAGAGGGTTTTTTCGCCAGAAATATGGTTGCTAAAAATTTGAGAAACCGAAAGCTGAAATTGCACAGTATTTACGTCTGACAGAAAATTTGACCGTTTACAATATCTATTATTGTCACCGATTTGTTCGTAAAAAAAAAAAATACAAAAATAAAAATGAAATTTAAAAAATTGACAATTTTATATATAATACATTTTGTTCTTACGGTATACATAATATGGTAGCATATTGTATACGCATAAATGCCTAAATAAGTTTTTTTTCGAATTTGAAAACTGGGGGAAAGTCAGCTGAAACGAGTGGGGGAGTTGTTGTCATCCGAAAAACAAAACTAAATATGAGTGTTGATAATTTTACTTGACTTCTCCTTAGCTTCTCTACGCACATCCATTCTTTGTTGATAAATGAACATCTTAGTCATATCGCAACAACAGGTAGAAAGAGAAGAAAAGCTGACATCTAAATTTGATTGACAGGCCGGTTTTTCCGTTTTAGCGTTCAAGAAAATAGTCCCTAAAACTAATCATTTTAATTCGTTTAAAACAGAATAACCATAGGTTTTTAAGTATGAAGATGTAATTAAAATGTGATAAGATGTTAGTGTCATATAGATTGATAACTGACATTACAGAATTTTGTTTGTTTAAATTGTGTCAAATACGCGGAGTGATTCGTATGTGGTAAGAGTTGTCGTGAGTCAGCACCATGAGGAGTGGCTAATAAAGTAAAAACCACTACATTCCATATCTTCATTCATAAAACCGCAACGTGCGAGTTAGGACCTATATGTGTTTTGTACAAGCTACTGTTGGTTAAATATTGGTTTGTTGTGTTTAACTTATTTTTACTCATGCATTTACCTACAGATTTGAACGGTTTGACGCCGTTCCCGGATTCTCCCCACAACATGACGGAGGTACTTCCCGGGGAGAGGAGCCTTACTTCTGTGTTAAGTGAACACCCAGGGGAACTAGTAAGGACCGGAAGCCCAAATTTCGTCTGCACTGTGCTTCCAACACATTGGAGATCCAACAAAACCCTCCCTGTGGCATTTAAAGTGATAGCTCTGGGAGATGTTAAAGACGGAACCAAAGTTACAATTGCTGCTGGAAATGATGAAAATTATTGTTCAGAATTAAGGAATTGTACGGCTTATATGAAAAACCAAGTGGCTAAATTTAACGATTTAAGATTCGTCGGTCGGAGTGGTCGAGGTGAGTTAGTGCTTTTTTATTTATTTATCAGTGTGTACTTGTAAATTCGTACTTATTCACATTGTGGTTTTTCTAACAAATAAAAGGAAATATCAGTTTCCATACTGAATTTAAATCTCTGTACTTGATAGTGACTAAGTGAGGTACGATCTATTTTTATTCACGCTAAAATAAACGTCGCAGTTATCAACCAGTCCCGTCATTAATTCGGCACTTATCTGTTCCGTGTGTGATCTGTCAAAAATAATTAAACACTGTGACGTCACACATTTACCTCATTATGTTACGTAATTTAAAGTCTCATTGTTTTTATTTTAATAATTATTATTTTAAAAAAGGAAAAAGAAAAAAATTATTGGCGGAAAGATTCGGATGATTGACATCTGAAGTCGTCTGCACTTAAAACTTTTGACTTTCTGATCTTTAACTCAGTCAAAGGTAGGATTGAGATTACCTGATAATACAGGTGGGCGGGAACAATTGATAATGTTTGTAGGTTATAGTAACTATGCCCATATATGGAATATAGTAGTAAATTTAAACAAGGTGAGAAATGAATGTCTGTCCTTGAATTCCAGGGGTACTATAGTAAATATTTAAGTTTTAAAATAGAACTTTAAATTGAAATAAAATCATCCGATCCTGATTGTTTACTTTTATGTTTTTGGGGTTTTTTTTTAAATATTTGCTTTGGTGTACCGAAAAGAAAGTTTTGGAAATAATAACGAAGGTTTGGATACTGGAGTACATTTAACCGTTTTATAATAATATTACATGGTTGGTTGGTTGAATGTGGCATGGATAAATAAAATGCCACAGTTTCACAATCATTCCTTATTTAACTTAAATCTGGTAATTTTGATAATGTAATAATTTTGTTAATTTCTATGATATTAAGTAATATGTCATTTTAAAGATCATTTCAAACTTAAAACATTTGACATTGTATTTAGTTTTGTAAGAAATGTTTATTGAGATCGTCAACATTTTCTAAAGGTATGTTAAAGGAAATCTTAGTTAAGAAAAGCCCAATTATTGTGAAATTACAATACTCTGTTACTTGAAAAAAGCAGTAATCAGTTGTTAATTGTAAAATTCCACCAGACTGTAGATAAACATTGGATGTATAGGTCTTTCCTATTCTTTTTGTGCACCCCATAAATCATAAGTCACAGGTGCTCGCCAAGTTTTTTTTTTTAGAAAATAAAAAGTAAAAGGTGCTAAGCCTCTTTGGTCCTCTCAAATAAGATGCTCTTGGATGCTTTTAAACAGTATTTAAAGAACATTTTACCTGCTTATTTTCTACAATAAGTAGATGCACTTGAATGCTCTAAAATGACACAAAATTTAAGTTGTTAATGGGTGTTCGAACAGTGTAACAATTTGAAGAGCATCCTATCTGCTCTTCTTTCAAAAAAAATAACGAACGAGTCTCTGTGATAGAATGCATTTTAGCAAAATGATATGCAACGTGTAAGGCAAAAGAAGCAGTAAAGTGTTATGTTCAAAATACCAAGTTGTTCAGTTTTGTTAAATCATAAACTTATGAGGCAAGTATACAGAAAGTGCGTATTAATTAGCAGATTACTCACACCGTGATTTTGGCACATGGTATAATGTACTGATTCAGAAACTTTTTTCAACTGTGTGATTTAATCCTATTGAGAGTATCACTTGGTAGTTATTTTCTGACAGAACGGTCATACATGTGTTTTGAATTCAACCCCTCTTTCTCTGATTTGTACCCACTGCGGTAGGCTAGCTCAGTAGGTAGTGTGCTCGCTCCGTAACTCAAAGAGTTCGTTGGTTCGAACCCCGATCGGGTTTGACCAAGACTTGAAAATGGGAAGTGGCTGTTCCTTCGCCAAGCACTCGGCATTACGAAATGAAAGTCGCTGTTCTTTCAGATGGAACCTTCTGCACCTTTTATAGCTGACGATGTCTCGATATAAGTAAAATATTCTTGACTGGACGTTAAACACCATCACTCAACTCAACTCTTTGTATTTGCATTGTACAGTAAGTACGGGATCATTACTCTTTGAGAAGTCTGGTTTTGTAGCTGAAGTGTATGTACAATGATCACGACATACCCGATTATCTAAAATGTGACTCCCTGCTTCAGATGGACGCTAGAACTTTATGACAAAATGGTACCTTGTGGTGTGGTTAATATGTTTTTTGGAGTGGTTCCTAAACACGCATTAAAATCCAGTCAAGGATTTATTCTAAATTTACCCACGAATAAAACAAGTCACACCCAAAAAGAGAATTACATGTGTATATCACATTTATCCCGATTATGTTTACTTGTTATATGTTATTTTTACAGAATCCAAAATATGCACATAAAAACAAACTTGGCACAATTCAAACACATGGTTATTTTATGCAAGGATTCCAAACACAAAGAGACAGAGAGAAAGAGAGAGAGAGAGAGATCAAATTCTTGGTTATCCAATGCAAATATTCCAAAAACACACGGAGAGACAACGAGGGAAAGAGAGCTTTCTCAATCTACTTTCCTGTCAAGTTTGACTTATCAAATCCCCCCCCCCCCCCCCCCCCCCCGTTAGCTAATCAACCATGTAATTTTTGTTAGTAAAATATTAATGCAAGTTCATCCTCAAATAAAAAAAAATGTTTTATTTTCATATTTTTGTAACAAATATATCATTAATATGATTCTGAATGAAATGAATTGAGTCGTTGCAACTTTTTTTCATTAAAACGACCCTCTTGTATCATTGTTACAATTTCCATCTTCTGGCAAAATAAGGTAAATTAATTCATGCAATTAATTTTTCGTTCATCTTTTTAACTATATGGCGAGTAAAATAATTATAATGAAGTATTATGTTCACCGATTCCATACTATATAATTATATGGTCTAAGTCTCCCCTTCCCCCCTCGATATGAAAATTCTAATTACGATTGATACACAAAACACAAAAAATTACAATTTGTCATTTGTGCAGAAAATCTTTTCAATAATTATTCTTTACGGATTGAAATGTTATCCCCCAAGAACATGCCTGTCAATGACATCTTCGCCTTGGGCTGGATTGTTACGGCTGCTTCGGCGGACGACCGCAACATAAAGCGGGAAGCTTTTAGTGGCTTCCAACTTCTACCGCATTTGGTTAATGTAAAATTCTCTATTGTAACGTCGATTTCTGTATTGTCAGTGAAAACCTTATTTCTTTGTTCTGTTTTTGGCATTAGACATTATTGAAATGTAATATCTGAAAAAGAATTAAAAACGAGGCGGATCTTAAAGACCGAGAAGGCTTTTTACAACTGAAATTGTAAAAGAGAGTTTTTTATAAATATAAAATACAGAAATTCAATAATAAATATTTGGATAAGAATGTCAGTGTAAAACACACGTAATTCATACTCTCTCTCTCTCTCTCTCTCTCTCTCTCTCTCTCTCTCTGGGAGCCAAATTTTGCCATTTAAAACTCTATAGGGAGGTAGACGGAGAATCTCTCTCTCTCTCTCTCTCTCTCAAATATTTCTTGGTAATGTAAAGAGTACTTTAGAAACCAATGTGCAAGTTCGCTACAAACACAATATAATTACAAATTATACGTTAAAGGATTAATCATTCATATTTCTATTTTTATGAATAAGTTCTTTCCTTTTTTTAAGTGCTAGTGCAGTATATGACACAAGAGTGGGTAAAATTGTAAGAAAAAGATAAAAAAAAACTCTGATATTGTGTAAATTTATTGATCTCTTAAACGAAACTTTGATTGACATAATCTATCGGATATTATACCAGTAAACCAAATTGTATGTTCAAATTCCCCATTCTCTAACCGTTTTAATTCCAGAAAAAGTCATTTTTCACCCTATGTAAGACAAAACGAGCGTGACAGGGAGTTGGTTGTTACGGGCGTGTCAAAAATCCATCCATCGTTTTAACACCAGTCTAATGATCGGCGTTAAATGGTTTAAATCAAGTGGAATCACATCATTTAGACCTGAAGTCGATTTTCTTTGAGTTCTAAATAACTCCTAAAGCGACAACTTAACCTCTAAAATGACATGGGGCAGCCTAGTGGAGTTAATGAAGGGTTCTGACATACCGACCCCCGTGACACGGGGCAGGCATCAGGGCGTTATGACAAATAATAACAAAGGAAATATGCTGCCGTATATCACACCAAAATAATGACATTATCATCTGAAATCTCCGACACAAACACACTTAAAGATAATATTTACACAGTTTTACACTTAATTAACCCTACTCGTTGACATTCTTTTTGAAGCATCAGCTTGAGTCACGGACTTTTCTTTCTTTTTTCTTTCTGTTTGGGGAGGTTGAAATTGGAGGCGTTGAACAAAACACATTTAAATCGAAGTTAATGTATCTAATACTTGACTTTATGTCTCTGTTATACAACCAGTGTAGAAAATTTCCCTGTCTTCTTGGAACATGCATTTTCATTTGGGTTTAATGCACATGTAATTTATTTGTCTAAACAATGGGATTCGGTTTTTCTTTCAAAGTCATAAAAATCATTCTTAGCCATACCACTGGATACGATTCCATCATAATTATATTCTATGCCCTTGTCATGTGCTACTTTTGAATTTTTATGAAATAATCATGATATTCTAAGGTAAAGTGGCAAATGACTGACACACCTGTAAAGTCGGGGTGTTTCGTCATGTGTTTATCTTGTCTTGTTTTATTGTACCGATTGTGTCTTTGGTTGTTGCCAAGTACACGTTTTTCAGCTACAAACTGTCCTTGCATTTTTATAGTGCCGAATGTAATAATGTGTTTCTTAGTCGGCAAACTAGAACCAACTGCCTCCTTGAAGACCTTGTCATGACTGATTAAATGCATCGTGTACACAAATTCAGTTAACACGAAGGAAATGTTTATTATAGCAATTCGATTATTCTGCTAAGTGTGAGATTTTTTAACTTCATTACAGTCTTTTACTATTTAAAGTATTACTGTTTACTGGCCTTTGATTATTTGGTAACCTTTGCTGTATATTCGTATTTTAGGTAAAAGTTTTACATTAACCATGGCAATTTTCACCCATCCACCACAGATCGCATTGTACCAAAAAGCTATTAAGGTCACCGTTGACGGACCAAGAGAACCAAGGAGCAAAACAAGTAAGTTAAACAAATTAACATTACATACCAAAATCCAGAAACAAAGACAATTTATTTCGTCTGAAAAAGCCTTATCTGACTAATTTCTGTAAAAATATTATTTTACATAGTACTAGTATATAATGAGATGGGGTACAAAATGAAGACATTTGTGCGCATACATACACTTGTACACTGGTTTCCATATAAACGCTTTGCAAGTATACCAAATAGGATGGGGACCAATTATGAAACAAGTGGCGGGTAGTGTTACATACATGTTCATTTATAAACATTGGTATACGTTCAGTGGAGTAAATTACTGGAAATAAGCTTGTAGTTTAAAACATTAAAATTGACTCAGATTAAGTTTTCACATTGATGGCAACAGAATACGACACACGGTCATCTACTGTACTGTACAGTCCTGTCGAAAGTTTAACACTAAGCTAATCGATTAATGTCGAATCGACAGTTCATTTTCGTTTGCTATATCTCAACAGGTTTTTAACAGAAGTTGGCCATCATAAGACAGCCTTTCAGCCACTAGTTATCAATTCTTGACCACTCGGCAACCGATCTTCGACACCTTTCCGTTAGCCCAGTGTTATACTTTCGACAGGTCTGTACTGTGGTGCTTGAAGGCGTGTTGTATGGCTTAACAAAAGTTGGGTGGGACGGTTTGCAGGTGAAACATGCTTTTTCAGCGCTTTTAACATCATGTCTAAATTATTTTAATACGACACTCCAAAGTCAGTACTAGGCTGTCGCCGGGTGCTCAGCTCATAAGATAGGAAAATAAAACCGACACACCGAATAAACCTGTACATGTTGATAGGATAAATATTGTTCACCTTTTGATAAACAGGATTATGACGGTTTTCACACCAGAATAACGTCAATGCATTGCACACTTGACGTCAATTCTGATTATAAAACCTAAAAAGTGACAATAAAACGGTATCGATAATGCTGACCAGATCACAATAACTGAGGATATTTAATTTTGGAATATGACACGGTTGCTAAGTGTAGTTATGACACCTTTATTGCGGATTATTTTATCGATAGGTGTCACTTTCATTGTTTTTGGGGTCAGCAACACCTATCTTACATTACTGGCTGACCTCGAAAACACATTCATCTAAACAACTATGCTCTTTACACTCCATCGGTATATTGTTATTGTCATGGCAACCGACATGTTGCCTAAACTAACTAGTAGTGATTATACCCGGGGTATTGGTGCGACATTATTGACACCACGTGCACGTGGTTCTTTCACGTTAATTGCGATGATTCTTTGGCAGTTTGTCTCTTAACCTTGCTGGTTAATTCACGCTTATAGTTGCCAGCGACTTTAAATAGCAAACTCGCGAACAAAATCACGTTCCAAGTTCTGCGTTTTTTCTTTAATATCTTAATTTTTCACAAGAAACTGACAAAACCCAAAAAAGTGACAGACTTTCTTTTCATATGCATATTGAAATCATGTACCAATAAATTTAACACGGAAAAAATTTGCATAAATATTAATGAAAACGTAATCTAGTTTGGTTCAAAGACATAACAGAAGTTGGTCTCTATATCATTTGATTGTTATTGATATGGTATTAGTCACCATGTTGTGTGGTTTTGTTTTTAATCTCTAGCTGAACGAGACTTCATCAATCAGCATCAGTAAAACGCTTCATCTTCGACATCCCGCTCTTTGTTATGTAACAATAGTGTTTAAACTTATTTAATCTTCTTGAGGAGTAAAGCGTCTATAGTTTGACATCTGCTCACCACTTGGGTAAAATTAACATTCATTTTTGGTTGAAATCTGAACAGCAGGGCCGGTTTTCAAGTCATCTGTCACGAAATCAAATTGTAATACATTAAAATTTTTAAAAGTATCGCTAATTTCATACTACTTTGATTCGTATTGCCAAGATTTTGTAATTTGTATAATAAAAATTGTATTAAAATATTTTTTTCTACTTAACGGCAGTAAATTGACTGCGTTTGAAAGTGGAACGTGTGAAGAAGTAAAATACAATGCTCCCATTTAATTGATGAAATTGTCACTTTAGATGATACGGAGATCATAAAATCATCGACAACATTGAGTTTTATAGTGTCAAAATTTCAAGTCAGGCTCTTAAACCGTGTTTAGCCTTCTGTTGTGCAAATGTAATACTTTTTATATTATCAACAAAACCTATTACTATTAAGGTGTATCTGAGAAAAATGGCGTTTTGTAAAGTAAAAATACATGTAGAAATTAATAATGTTAAAAAATCTTAGATAAAGGACCTTTTTTCTTTTATCATCGGAAAGGTGTTAAAAATAAATAATGGTAAAAATTCTGAGATAGAGGATTTTTTCTTAAAATAGCAGAGAAATGAAAGGTGTAATTATTTTCTCGGAACACGATCGCCGGACATTGCAGATATCCTGAAATCATTGGTAGAAAATCTCAGTCAATGTCAAAACACTATGAAACACTTTTAATATTCTTTTTTCTATGTTGTATCTTTATGAAAAATACTAAACACCGCTGACACGTGATGTTACACACGTGTCTTGGAATAATCATGATCATTATCTCTTGTATCGCTGTATTAAATTACTGAGGATTTTTATAAAGCGTCTATTGATTTTCAAAGTTATACCCGAAGGGTATTCAAAGGTATTGTATCCGGCTTATTTGTTTGGAGATGCGGAACTGAAGAGTGTCCCGATTTTGATACCGACAAGTCCTGACTTTGGTGTTGGTTCGACCTTGCTTTGTCCAACTGGTTATGTCAACGGTTGGTTCCGAATTCGAAAGCTGTTGGACTGAAAAATTGTAGCCCTAAAGCAATTGTTTCGGCCAGTCATATGGGATCCGATGTTTTGGTTCGATCTCTGCATTCATATGAGTGACGACGTTTTGGTTAGATACGATCCAAAGTTTTGGTTCGAGTCTTATATTCCTTTTGGTTCCGAAGTTTTCGTTCGATTCTACGTATACATTCTTATACGTTCCAAAGTTTTGTGGTTTCCCTATATTTCCTTGGATTCCAAAGTTTTAGTTCAATCCCTATATTCTTTTGGGTTCCGACGTTTTGGTTCGATCCTACATTCTTATGCGTTGCAAAGGTTTTGTTCGATCCCTAAATCCGTATGGGTTCCAAAGTTTCGGTTGGGTCCCTGTATTAGTACATTTCCCCTTATCCTACAGTATAAAAGCTAAACATTTAAAGTTGTGTCACCCTATTGTTTTTTGTTTTTGGTTTTTTAGTTCCTGTGTATATTCATCACACTTGTTAACCTATGTTGTAACAGGTATACACATGTAATGACATAGTGTTTTACACCTGTCACAAGTCTTATTTTCCAATTACTGTCGCTAGTTTTTTAAAAATCAGGTAGATTTGACATCAAAATGTATAATAAAAGGATGACATATCTGTCAGATTTTGTTGCCTAATCTGAATTTATATTGCATCTTTAAGACAGATAGCTCCTCATAAAACTGTTAATTTATATACAGTTATTCAGTATAACTGACCGATAATCTCACACTGGCAAAACTGCCGGAAGTAACACTGATTTATTTGGTCGCACTCGTCAGGGTCACGCGACATTTGCCGCCACATTTTCTTTCCGGAACAATATTTCAGTTGGTGTTATTTGTTTATCTAATTGGTCGGACGATTTCATGCTCTATAGACCACGTGAAATATTGTTATTGTCAAGTTGCCTTTAAACTATTCAGTTGTGAATGATGTTATTATATTCCTGGCAAGTCAGTTTTGTCATCCCCGATGATTCCTCATTTACTTCTGTTCCCGGTTTCTCTTACAATACACTTTCTGTCGTTTCGCTTTAATAATTCGGTTATTACCTTACTTTGCTGTTTCATGGCTAAAATATTTATCCAGGAATTTCGGAAATAAACAAGTAGTAACATGTTAATTATAATGATGTGAAGATGACAATGTCGACATTTATTTCTCTTTACTCTTTGTTCTGAATTTGAAATTAATCTCACCATCCATGAGACAATGTCAGACCAACACTGGTATTACCACAGGACAGTATTAAAGGTTTAACGACCCACACAACCTTCAACCACCACCAAAGCAATCGTGAAACATATTTATGCAACGCCAACACTAGTACCACCTGACAGAACAATATTAAAAGTTAATTACCCTACACAATCTTCAAACACCACCATTATCACTCTGTTAAATGCCCGTACAAAATGGATTAGCTACATCAACCATGATGCATATTTATGCGAGGCCAAAACTGGCATCATCCGACAAAACAATATTTTAAGTTTAATTACCTCGCACAATCTAAAAGCAACACCGTTATCACTCTAATAAGTGTCTGTACAAAATCAACGATTTTAATTTAGCATTCTATATTTTAATGTTGTTATTTTTTTCCTTAAAATGTTGTATTTTGATAATGACAAGTACGCCAATCGGCCATGTTTAGGTATAACTTTAAATTTCATCTTTCCATTTATATATTATTTGATGGTTTATTTTTAGAATTACGAACAGATGATCGACGAATTCATCGACCAGGTGCAGTCGATTTTAACGATAGAAATCCATTCCAAGATCCACTCATGGACCGACGATTTTCATCCCATTTCGCAGAGTTAGAAGAACTTCGTCGAAGTACTACCCCATCCGCCGAATCCAACCGCCGTGTATTACAACCTTCTGCAGAAACAAACGGATTCCATCCATCAGGTATATACTAAGACTTTCATTAATATGTTGAAGAAATTTTAGTGACTATGAGTAAACCATTCATCAGACCTAATGCCCATAGACCGACATTATCTAAAACAATAGTTGTCAGAGGATAGCTACCCGAATCTATAATTAAGCATTAATTCAAAGTCTAGAGAACACCTGCACAAAGGTTTAACATTGTACACACAGAGTTGTGTTGACAGCGTAAGCTCTCCAAACTTTCATTTGGCGTTTTTGTGGTGCAGACAGAGCACATGATATTGTTACATACTATGGTATCCGATATTTTAGTTCTGAAAAATGTTCATTAGCTAAGGGCTATAAAATCATTTATGTGCAATATCTAATTTTAATGAAGATGTTCATCTAGTCGGTCACTATACATACGAAAGTGTAATCAGTCACCTATACATATTTAAGTGTATGCATTTATTAAACACCCGCTGGTAGTCAAAAACATTAAGCATTTTGGTACAATAAACTGCAAACTACTGGTTGTATTCTTACAACCATACATATTTTGGTTACAATACCAGTAGTCTGTGACACCAAAGGTCGTTGTATAAGATACTCCATTTCAACCAAGATTCTAGTTCTGACCGTCGCCAAAAAAGTGAAAATCTAACCTGGATTCAAATGCGATTTTCCACTTTGCTCTCTTCCTGAAATCAAAATGGAAATGCAATTTTACTTTGACGTCGGATAATCATGGTAATTTTTTTTATTTTTAGATCCTGTGAAAAACCGATTTTCACGTGGTCCATGGGGAGGATATGATACTGTCTCTTATTCCACCATATCCACGCATGCGCCATTACCACCATACACAGCACCACAATCACTCAACGTTTCAGGTGAGTGTTTTGTTGTTTGTCGACAGCCTTTTTATATTGCTCTTTATCCATCGTCTTTTTCACTTGAAGCCCAATTTCCGGTGTGAATTAAGTCTAAGACTTCTGCAATATCTTCCTGGCCGTTATGAGATTGACACGACCTTGTTTTCAAATAACAGAATCTGCCAATTTGAAATACTAAAATGTGGGGAAGCATATGTGAAGATATTAGCAATATGTTGATCCGGCTTTTTTGTAGCTTCGATTTGGTGACTACCTTGAGATATCAGTAATGTTAACTGACAAATTCAAATTTTCTATTCAAGGCTATAATTTGACAGATTTTGACCAGTACATTATTTTGCACTCCTTGTTTCATTACAGTTAACAATCGTCATGCATTTATTTGGTTATTTTATTTTGTATTTTCAGGTCAACATATGACCCCGCCACCTTTACCACCAGTGACATTAGAATCACTAGGAGAAAGCAGAATATCAAGTGTAAAACAGGAATCCACTATCCAACACGGGATAACACATTCGTCACAGGATAAATCGTCATTACCAGTTGTACCGGAAGTTCAGAGACCTGATATATCAAGCTTAGATCAAAGACATTCAGACCAGAGAATGGGACTTGATCCACAGGTCTCACTAGTGTTACCCAGATATCCAGATGTTAGAATTTCAGACCCAAGAATTCAGGACTCTTTTACGGAAGCAAGCAGACGTTTGTTTACTTCATCCCATAATGTTCAACCATATCCATCAAACAATTCCAATCTGGCCATTTTATCAGAAAGTAGAAACATCACAACATTACCAATGCCTGTTTCTCACAGTAATTATCCAATGATAACAACCCATGAACTTTTGGCGGGAATTAATCCACCTACCACAATGGCTGCGTCCTATCTTCCGGGATCGCCGTCAGCGTTGATACCACCAAGTTTTCTTTATCCACATTTGTATTCATCACCATCACAATACCAAACAAATTTGTTTCTGCCAACTGGCGAAGTTAGAACATACGAAGTTCTAGGTCAAAGGTCAGGAGACATTCCAATGCGTATTGAAAGGCCATTGTCTCCGGGTCCACGATTGTCGCTCGAGGGACCACCTTCCCATCGTCAGCTTATCAGGGATGATTCTGAGGAGCGTTTACGTTTGGAAAATAACAGGATTACGATACAACCAATGGATGCTCAGACACAGGACAATGGATCGCCTATTCGCTCAACAGAAAATGGTACAACGCACACAGACACTGTTGGAGTGTGGCGGCCATATTGAAAAAGTCGGTCAGTCAGTTTTGGTCAATGTGCGTGCTCTCCCTAGGAGCAGTGGTGCTGTAGTCTTTTGCCTTGGAGGTACTAACACAGTATCTAGTTAAAGTACATTAGATAGACAAGGTTCCTTTCCCAAAAAGAACGGGAACCATTCCATAGGAACACTTGGTAACGTGTGATGCCCTTCCAGGGTATATATTAGACTGTTCTGTCATGATGACAAAGTGGAAGATGATCGTCTGCTCACGCAGAACTTGCTACGCCAAAGAAAGAATTTAAATGGTGCTTGTTACAGAGTTATATTTTTCTGATATTTGAAAGTTATTTTGAGGAGTTATTGTAGAAAGCCTGAAGAAAAGGAGGAAAATTTAAGTGTATATTAGCTGTGATCTCAAACATGCTTATTAAATATTTGTACTTTTCGTTTTATTTATTTTTTCTCATTCTATCGTGAATGTTGTGTCAGCCTTTATTTTGTAAGGTAATACACGTCTTTAGACGTGGTTGTCTGATCTCACAGTGATGTATGAACAGGTTATATACGAATTATAGAAAGGCGCAAAGCCTAATGGTGGGACTTATTTCGAATATCACTTTGGACGCAAAGAGAGGTTTGGTTTGGTTTTTTCTGAAAGCGATTGGAGGATTTGATTTTCTGATAAGTTATATATTGATTAGAGTTTAATATTTGACACAAAGATAAGAAGTTACAGTGATCGAATTTTCTTTGAATATGTTGTAGTACTAATGTTTTTTGTTCTGTTGTCGGCTACAGAGAGTGTTGACTTTTGACAATTGAAGTTTAAACATTTTGTTAGATAACGCCTGTTAACAGCGAGTCATAAGCCAGACGACTTTATATTTTATAGAAATGTTTAGTATTTTGTGTTAATGAAATCCCTTGCCAAAGTCAGCTTTATCATGGCAAGTTCATTTATATTTCTTATGTGCCCTTGTTTTATCCATATAAACAAGGGTATAACAGAGAAATAGATAGAATTTTTTGTTTAGAATTTTATGAGTTAAATTTTCAATTTTTATAGTTAAACTTTGGGAGCAAATCAAATGATATAACAAATTGACAAGCCTTATCTAAACCGATAGATGTCGCTTCATATTCTTTTTTAAAAAAGTGAAGCGCCATTTATAGTTGTAGATTGTTTTTATACAGGTGTTTGAAATTGTGAGTTATTGTTATAACAACTCGCTGTTTTAATGTAAAATTGTTGCAGTTGACCAGCACAACGTTAACATGTATTTTTTATTTAGACAAATTCCGTTTTGGAAGGTAGATCTATTTGAAAGTCTTTATATATTGTTATTTGAATTTTAACCAAAGAAAGTGCTATATCCCAGTGTTTTTGTGGGTAAGGAGTTAAAATATGTAATGTTATTCCCAAAAGTCTCTACGAAATCCTTTGAACACAAATAGTGCTTTGTCCAATTAACGCAACTTTAGTAAAACTTTCCATTTTGGAATTAAAATCCCAATCACTGCAAAAAAACTACCCGCAATAGGTAATAATTTCATTACAACACCCCTACAATTTTGTCACGGTCTGTTTTAAAGGGCATTATTTAATTTTCCTATTTTAAAATTACCATGGCAACCGTGCTTATCACATTTTGTATTTTCTCCAATAGTTTTATGGGGGTTTAATGAAAATGTTTTTTTAAGAATCGAATTAATTTTTTAACGTTTCTAGTTTGTTTTTTAATTGAACTAAGAATTTGATCTTTGTGACCTACATATCGTTACTTGATTGTTATTCCATATGTGTTATACGATGTTTTGAGGTGGGATGGCTTGTGTTTTACGTCGTCCACAATGTGAATTGTCGTCATCACTTTTAGTGCTCACAAAGACGCCATTCTTTCCACCGTTTGTAGCTTTGATATTTCCATGAAAGCTTTTTTGTATCTTTGGTATTTTTGACGCACTTTTGTGTGGTAAATTTTCATGTTTTAATAAAATGTTCATCCTTATACCGATCAAGTGTTCCTTATATTTATTATACTGATCAAGTGTTCCTTATGTTCATCCTTATACTGATCAAGTGTTCCTTATGTTCATCCTTATACTCACCAAGTGTTCTTTATACTTGGATTCGGTATTATTGCTTTAACAATAAAAGAAATTTGTAAAACTTTGCAAAAGTAAATATGACATTGAACAAGACATAACATATACTTGGTAACATTTAATGCGGCAACAAAATCATGTACTTGGCAATACCTAATGTAACCTAGAACAAAACTCAACAAAAATGCATTCTTGGCAACAAGTGGTCAAATGGTCTAAAGCGCGCTTATGGATCAAAGTGCCCATTACCGCCTAGGATTGAATTTCTCGTGGCAGATTCTAGTTTGAGAAAGTTTGTCAGTTCAATTGCCAAAGATCGGTGGTTTTTCTTCTGGCAATCCAATTTCCTCTACTATTTATAAACATACCGCCTCGATACATATGAAAGAATCTTGATTAGGGTGTAAAATGCCATTAAAAATTAAAATTACCATACCGTAGTTTATAAAATTTAAAAAATATTAATTTCGCTATATTTTTCAGCTACTTTTGCATGCATTATTTCATAACAACTCAAAAATCGAACATGACAGCGATTATACCATTTTCTCTTTTACATTTCTATATCGTTTTGTTATTCTTTCTTTAATACAATAAGTATAAATCGGACAGAACAGTTCATCTATTCAATAACTGTAATACATTTAGTGATATGCTTAAGAAATGTCTTCGCTACTGACCAATTCGAACCACAATAAATTTATACATTTCTCCATACCCTGAGCTTTGAGATACTTGTAACAACATGGCGAGGTTAGCGTCGTAGTAGATTTAATCGGTTCATTCACGTTTATCCAACATTTGAAAAATCACCATTCACACTTATCCAACATTGGGTTTACGCACCATTGATTTAAGATATTATTTACCTGTGGTGTGATCAGTTAGTTTCCCCCACCAGAATAAAAGTTCCTTTAATTAAATAGTATGTAATAACATATCATATTTTTACTGAAAGTTTAAAATAGCTAAAATTTTAACTATTGTTCATCTTTAATGTTTAGAGACAGTGGTTTTCATAAATAAATTTTATACTTTTTAATTTAATAATATGTCATATTTTTACTAAAAGAGTTTAAAATAACTGAATGGAAAAAATAAAATGCTTAATAAAGGTTATGTTCATGGAATATTTTTTTTCTAAAATTGAGTATATTTTGGATTTTTCCAACAAGGTTAATAAGGTTATATCATAGGAATATTTTTCCAAAATGTAACATATTTTAGTTTATTTTCTAATTGGAAATTTTTTGTTCTGAAATGGAGCATATTTTGGATTTAATTTTTTTTTCAAATTAAAGTTATTTTAGAATTTTCCCCATTATAATTTTCATATTTTTTTCCAAAGTAAGTATGTTGGATTTTTAAAAATTTGATTGAAATTTCAAAATTCTCAAAACAAGCAAAAGAAATTTGAGAATTCAAAATAAAACTATAGTTTTCATTTCACCAGGCTCCCAATTTCGAATAATTCCCTTAGTAAGATTTTCCTTAATAATTTTTGGCAATCTTTGAAACTTAGAATAAAAATTTTTGACAGAACTAAATATGTTTTATTTGATCTTCAAAATCACCTTAAATTAAATTAAAAATTAAATTCCAGGATATTTTAAAATTTTCCAAAATCATTTACGTAAAAATTAAATTCCAGGATATTTTAAAATTTTCCAAAATCATTTATGTACATATCAAATTTGCCAGATTTTTAAATAAAGTACCGGTGAAATCTTTCTTAAAAATGATTCTTGTGAAACTGGGGCCAGGTATATTTAATCTTCAAAAAGGTAAAGGTATGAATTTCCATGTTCACAGTACCCAAGCCAATCTATTGTTTCCATTTTCCTTTGATGTCATTTATCCAACATTAAATTTACCTTTCCCTATATCAAAATATCAAATGTTGGATAAATGTGAAGACACCATTTAATCAACTTTAAGGAAGTAAAATTCCCCGAATAGCAAATCAGTTTTATTCAGTTAAGGAAGAAAGTTTCCTTAACAAGTGTATCTTTATCAATTTCATGTTCAACAACGGGCATTAAACCCAACCCTCTTTACAAGAAAACACATGTACTTTATCTGCAAATATAAATTCGGGGAAAATCCCCTAATGGAAGTACTCTTGATCTATGTGTTTTTCACATGTTTGTAAGCCTTCATACATATTGATAACAACTCTGTTTTTGTTATTTATTTTGGATATTTCGTGATAATTTTATAAATCATCCATCTCCTGTCACCACTGATTTTGATGATCTTTTTATTATTATTACATGTAAATCAATAAATGTGTATTTCCTATTAATTAATCACATACACCTTTCACAGGTAAATACAGGTAAAACAATTACATCAAACTATGATAACAGTCCGTCTATTTCCTTGTTCCATCACGTCTATTTATACACGTGTGTATATATAATAATACAATGCATTTCTTTATATTAGCTATAAGGTTTCCTTTGTTTTCTTTTGTTTTTGTTTTTTCTCTTTCTCTCTCTAAATAGGGATGTAGTTATTAATGCTAATCAAAAGAGTCAAGTCGTAGTAAATAACAAAAACATTTTAACCAATAAATAAACAAAAAGTAATACCATAGTAACAACAAAAGTAAAAGTAACAACACAACACATGATAACCAAAACCATAGTTACAACATAACGCACGACAACTGTAGTAACAACAGCACATGGTAACCAAATCCATAGTTACCATATAACGCATGACAACTGTAGTAACAACAGCACATGGTAACCAAAACCATAGTTACCATATAACGCATGACAATTGTAGTAACAACAGCACATGGTAGCCAAAACCATAGTTACCATATAACGCATGACAACTGTAGTAACAACAGCACATGGTAACCAAATCCATAGTTATAACGTAACGCATGACAATTGTAGAAACAACAGCACATGGTAACCAAAACCATAGTTACCATATAACGCATGACAACTGTAGTAACAACAGCACGTGGTAACCAAAACCATAGTTACAACATAACGCATGACTACCGTAGTTATAACACCACATGGTAACCAAAACCATAGTTACAACATAACGCATGACAACTGTAGTTATAACAGCACATGGTAACCAAAACCATAAATACAACATAACGCATGACAACTGTAGTAACAACAGCACATGGTAACCAAAACCATAGTTACAACATAACGCATGACAACTGTAGTTATAACAGCACATGGTAACCAAAACCATAGTTACAACATAACGCATGACAACTGTAGTAACAACAGCACATGGTAACCAAATCCAAAGTTACAACATAACGCATGACAACTGTAGTTATAACAGCACATGGTAACAAAAACCATAGTTACAACATAACGCATGACAACTGTAGTAACAACAGCACATGGTAACCAAAACCATAGTTACAACATAACGCATGACAACTGTAGTTATAACACCACATGGTAACCAAAACCATAGTTACAACATAACGCATGACAACTGTAGTAACAACAACACATGGTAACCAAAACCATAGTAACAACATAACGTATGACAACCGTAATAACAACAACACATGGTAACCAAAACCATAGTTACAATATAACGCATGACAACTGTAGTAACAACAAAAGTAAAAGTAACAACACAACACATGGTAACCAAAGCCATAGTTACAACATAACGCATGGAAAATGTTGCACAAGGTAACCAAAACCATAGTTACAACATAACGCGTGGCAACTGTAGTAATAACAAAACACAGGGTAACCGAAACCATAGTTACAACATAACGCGTGACAACTGTAGTAACAACAAAACACAGGATAACCAAAACCATAGTTACAACATAACGCATGACAACTGTAGTAACAACAGCACATGGTAACCAAAACCATAGTTACAACATAACACATGACAACTGTAGTAACAACAGCACATGGTAACCAAAACCATAGTTACCATATAACGCATGACAACTATAGTAACAACAAAACAACAGCACATGGTAACCAAATCCATAGTTACGACATAACACATGACAACTGTAGTAACAACAGCACATGGTAACCAAAACCATAGTTACCATATAACGCATGACAACTGTAGTAACAACAAAACACAGGGTAACCAAATCCATAGTTACGACATAACACATGACAACTGTAGTAACAACAGCACATGGTAACCAAAACCATAGTTACGACATAACACATGACAACTGTAGTAACAACAGCACATGGTAACCAAAACCATAGTTACCATATAACGCATGACAACTGTAGTAACAACAAAACACAGGGTAACCAAATCCATAGTTACGACATAACACATGACAACTGTAGTAACAACAGCACATGGTAACCAAAACCATAGTTACGACATAACACATGACAACTGTAGTAACAACAAAACACAGGGTAACCAAAACCATAGTTACGACATAACACATGACAACTGTAGTAACAACAGCACATGGTAACCAAATCCATAGTTACGACATAACACATGACAACTGTAGTAACAACAACACATGGTAACCAAAACCATAGTAACAACATAACGTATGACAACCGTAATAACAACAACACATGGTAACCAAAACCATAGTTACAATATAACGCATGACAACTGTAGTTATAACAGCACATGGTAACCAAAATCATAGTTACCATATAACGCATGACAACTGTAGTAACAACAGCACGTGGTAACCAAAACCATAGTTACAACATAACGCATGACAACTGTAGTTATAACAGCACATGGTAACCAAAATCATAGTTACCATATAACGTATGACAACCGTAATAACAACAACACATGGTAACCAAAACCATAGTTACAATATAACGCATGACAACTGTAGTTATAACAGCACATGGTAACCAAAATCATAGTTACCATATAACGCATGACAACTGTAGTAACAACAACACATGGTAACCAAAACCATAGTAACAACATAACGTATGACAACCGTAATAACAACAACACATGGTAACCAAAACCATAGTTACAATATAACACATGACAACTGTAGTAACAACAACACATGGTAACCAAAACCATAGTAACAACATAACGTATGACAACCGTAATAACAACAACACATGGTAACCAAAACCATAGTTACAACATAACGCATGGAAAATGTTGCAAAAGGTAACCGAAACCATAGTTACAACATAACGCTTGACAACTGTAGTAACAACAAAACACAGGGTAACCGAAACCATAGTTACAACATAACGCGTGACAACTGTAGTAACAACAAAACACGTGGTAACAAATTATTGTTTTAAATGAAGAGTAAGACAGTAGCAAAAATATAGCACACGGTAACCATTGATTAAACAATGTAATACCGTAGTAACAACAAAGCACATTGTATCAATATTGACGTTCCAGTAACACAATCATTCCTAAAAGATTTTACCTAACTTTAATCTGAGAACTAAAATAAGGATAAAAAGCTGACATTGAAAAAGTGCAATAAGCTTGAAATGGTCTTCAACATTACACTTTAAATACACGATGAAGAGCAAGATTGTAGCAACAGCAAAACACATGGTAACCATTAATGTAATAATAAGAAACTACTAGTATGTGGTAACCAATGGTTAAACAAAGGGTAAGACTGAAACAAACACAACAATTTATAACGAAGAACAACAGTAAGAATGAGATAACATATAGTAAGTTGGTAACCGATTTATGTAATGTACCATTTTTTAATTTAATCATAAAATACATTAAAAACTGGATTTGTCATATACCATTTTTTATGTATTTTATGATTAAATTTAAAAAATGGTATATGACATCTATATAAGACGAGGGGTTTAGTCCATGTACTTCACATTTTAACGCAAAAGTGCGTCAACAAAAAATACCATCTGTTTATAAAGTATATACATTTCTTTGATCCATGGGTGGCCTTTATATACAGGTATTACTGTATTTCATATAGAAATCGCGGAAGTCCTGAAGTCATTCATACACGCCTCTTAGATTTGCCCCGTGTAACGTAAATCCATGGTAGTTAGAAATGACGTCACCCGTAAGTCATACAGGTCTCTGAAGTTTACCTTTTTAAACTCTCAATCTCGGAATAATGTAATGTAAAAACCTCGAGTGTAAAGGCTGTTTTACTTTGTCTTGGGTGTGTCGTTTTAATTTTGCCTCATTGTAACGTAAATTAAACCAGGGTAGTTTGACTCTCTCGAGTTGCTTTTTTCACTCTCAATCTCAGAATAATGTAAAAATCTCGAATGTAAAGGCTGTTATAACTTTGTCTCAGTTTAATACAAAAAGTTCAGGGTTATTCTCCTAGATCTTTATCAGAACTTTTTTTATTAAAATAATGCGTTAAAGTGCGACATAAAACAGATCATTTGAAATTATTACACGATAATAAATATGATTTTTACAGCAATAAAAAAGAAAGACCTCTTGGCTGATTACACGTACGTGCTGTTATGTCCTGGTTTAAATATGTATTTCGTAATTAACTAACATGGTAAAATGGTGTGTACACGTGCATTAAATGATGTCAAACACCATATACGGTAGGAGTTACATCTGATAAAACATGTGCTTTGTCTTGTGACTTAACTCAATATTTAACAGTTGCACGTGAGTATCTTGGTTACGCCAGCGGAGTGGTCGATACTTTGAAAAACGAGCAACCTTTAATTGTGCTTCACAAATGTTTAAGATAAAAGTGCTTTCAATTCATTTTCATTTTTTTTCACTTTTTACCTTGTACTTTGGTCCATAAAGGTGTTCTAGATTTGATCCATCAAACACGGTATTATTACTTGGCCTCAGTCCACAATCATTATTTAACTAAGTTTTCCTTAACTTAAATCTGGTATATTTTGGCAATTTTTAGATTTTCAAAATTACATCTTCCATGCAAGAGTACAGAATCTTGAAAACTAAACAAAATTATTGAGGATTTTTATATGCCATATTTGATTAAAAGAATTATTAAAGCTGGGACCTGTGGCAAGTTTCACAATGATCTTCCTAACTTTAAGGGTCTTTTTTTAACTACAAATTAGCATTTTTGACAAATCTGCACACACCTGTCGCAACCTTAATGTAATCTTCAAAATGGCACCTTGAAATCGTGAATATCTTAAAAATTGACAAAATCTTTAAGATTTCAAATTTGCTAGATTTAAGTTAAGGAAAATTTTGGTTAAGAAATTATTGTTAAACTGATACCTAATCTCTGAATAATGTTTATTATTTATAAGACCTCCATGTGTCTTTTATACCGATTTTTATTTGGTTAGGTATTCTTAATTTTTTTCAGTTCCTTTAAGGGTCCCAGTTTCTCCAAGATTTTCGACAATTTAAAATGACAAATTTGAAATATGAATAATTATGTTTTGTTTTATATATACATATGTATTGTAGGTGTAATCTTTAAGATCACTTCAAGCTTATTACATCTACATTCTAATCTTGTTGATTCTTATTTAGTAACATAAATTTTATCAAAAGTTGCCAGAATTAAGTTAAGGAAATCTTAGTTTAGGAATGATTGTGAATTTGGAGCCTGGAAGGTTTTGCATAGAAAGTTGTCAGATTTTAGTTAAGGAAATCTTAGTTTAGGAATGATTGTAAATCTGGAGCCCGGAAGGGTTTGTACAGAGATATATAAGGCTTTGTTTTACTAGAATTCCGTAAAACCGGTAATTTTCAAGTTGTCACTTCAGGACAGACTACTAGTATCTCTTGCCATTAAGGTGAAGATGAAATTTGAAGGTTCTCATTTCTTTTGCCTTGTCGAGTCGTCTCAACTAGTTACAGCATTAACGCGCAAATGGATCATAAGCCTGAACAAACTAAATGCAAAATAACTATATGTTCGTGTTAATATAAGAAGGTCTCCACAAATGTTTTTGTTTATTCTTTGACTTTATCATAAAGACAATTTTGTTTATTTTTTTAAAATAATAAAGTTCGACGTTTTTAGAACAAAGAGAGTTTAAATACATTATGTGTTACTTATGACATTATATTTCAACCATGTGTCATGTTCTGTTTGTATAGTATTGTCATATACCATTTTTTAATGTATTTTATTATTTAATTGTTTAAAAAATGTATATGACAGTATTAAAATTACCCAAAGTTGTCATGCCGACTACTTTATCACTGAAACTTCAATAATTAGCATTCTAGTACAACCGCGGCATGTTTCAGCGGTTTCAATACACATTGTAATTTTGTGTATCCCAATTTCTCAAAAGCCCCACTGTACATTGTACAATCAAAGCTAACTTGGCCAAATTTTCATTTAAATCCTTTGTGTGGTTTGTAATTTTTGCGTTTCTTCATATTTCTAGTGCGTATTTTCAAAATTCTGAGAGTTTTGAACCTGCCCAAAACGCGGTTTTAACCTAACCAATAGAAGTCCTTTAATTTAAATACACGTGAAATTCTCGAAAGAAACTACCGGTAATTATAAACACATTGTTCAGCTGAAAGGCAGCTTCTTTTTGGTGTATTAATTTATAAGTGTACTTCAAAATTACATTGTTCAGAAACTCAATGTTTACATCAGAAAATGCAAAAAAACGTGTGTATGCTCACATGAAAACGGTAACATCGTTAACAAGACGTTTACAAATGAGTATGTGGTTTGCCTCAGGCCACAGTTTTTCAGGTATTGGCACAAAGTGATACGGAACATAAAAACAAACTAGTTATTGTTTTCTCATCATAACTGATACGTAGACAGGAAATAGGAGGAATCATGTTTCTTATCCTAAAATATCTACATACTATTTTTAATATATATATAAAATTACAAAGCAACAATAGAACGTGTTCATTTTGTGAAATAAAATACGAATGACTGAAAAATTCAATTTTCTTAAACCTGTCGTGTTTAATAAATCAAAAACGCGTGTCTGCTTGATAAGTAATTATTTTATGTTGTGTATAGCTTATTATTGGACCATACGGTTACCTGGCATTTTCTGTCATCATTACCTGTAATTATAATTAAATCCTGCAATACCTGTTTATAAAGTGTGTCGCATCATGGAATCGACTTTTTTATAAAGTAAAAACTGAAAAGTGAAGCAAGACTATCACACAGCTGCCTACAGTAGGTTGATTGTAAAAAAAGATATATTGTGACAAAAATGATGATGATGACAACTTGAAATTACGTGAAGTGAACACTCAAGCGGATTAGTTCTATGTTATGATTACATATAATATCTGTATTTTACAAAAGCCTCTGTGTGAAGATAAATCCCCGGTCTGATGTAGTTTAGTGGCGCGTGAGAGGCTCGCGCTAAGCTCGTGCGCGTTAACTTTATCTCGGCATGTTGACTTTTCACCTCATTGAATCAACATAAAGTAGAATATGTTGTCTTGTTTTCTGAGATGGTTGAAGTGACGGGGCAGGTGGGATGTTAATAAAAGCATGTTTCCAGGTTCCCTCTTTATTTTATTTGAAAAAAAACTTTGTTATTGTAATCATTTAGTAGAATGGACGATGTAGCATATGTCTGGTAAAAAGGACCACGTACCGCCAATGGGAGCGTGATTAGACTAATACCGAATATAGACTTGTATTTTTATTGCCCTGGTTCTAAATAAAGTCCGATAATCACATTACCTCTTCATTATAACCATGTATTTGGTTAATGCGGCGACATAATGAAAAAAATGAATTAAAAACACAAAAGAAGCAAGAGGATAAAAGTGTCGTAAATTTTAGAGTAAAAATAAAATTCTCTGTAGAGCTATAGAATTTGTATCACCATCTGTACGGCTAATTCACTTAAAGAAAAGATGTTTACAGCTATACCCATTCATTACATTAGCCGACGGAGAAAACAGACAAACATTCTGCTGAATATGGAACAAAAACTAATTAAAATATATCCAATTCATTTCTACGCACGGATTTAAATTTTAATGTGCGTTTTTATCGCTTGTTTTTGCGTGTATTTTCTAATATGAACAACAACTCGATTTTTCTGTAATAAATCGCATATTAGTTATTATTAATATGCATCATAATAAATGTTTATTGCTATTTTATTTGTTTTCGCCCATTTTCCGTTTTTGACATCAATTATTTATTTTTTTTATTTATTTTTTAAATTAATATGATTAAATCAAAAGTATGACCATGTCTAATATCGCCTAGAGGAACTCCTGGAGGGTGTGATATTGTTACCTATTGTCTTCGTCATTAGTCAGACGTAATCAGCTTTCGTATCCAATAGTAGGCTGTTTCAGATTATCGCCTCGAGCTAAAATCTCTCGCCCGAGGCTTGAGATGTACGTCATGTAGGTATTTACACGGGAAAGTCTACACATGACACTATATTGTGTTATAGGCAAACAACTTTGACCTGTCCGTTTGACCTTTCATTAAGAATATTTATATTAGAGTATCCCCAATACTTGGATTGTGTAAGGATTTGCAGAATTTTAATACATAAACATCGTTTGTTTTTCATGATTTAGATGACACAAACACCTGTGTTCCCAATACATTCTATGATGCACATTTGAATTAAAGGTCAAGCGGACAGGTCAATGTTGTTCGCCCATTGTTGACGATATCACGTATTTCTGTCGTTTCATGTATTTTAATTATTATTGTTAAGTACTACAAATGAAAACACTCGTATATCATTTTGTATCCAGCAAAATTAATTAAGAGGTGAATTACGGCGGCTTAATCCCCCATCCCTCTTCATGGACAACAAGCATTGTCTATGTTAGTTCTCTTCTTTGTCACAGTACAACGCAACACAATTATATGATTGTATATATAATTAAATAATAACAATTATTCCAAAAAAAAAATAACAACGTAATGACAAAATTTTCCTCTTTATGATAAACGGATATTTAATATACAATTCGGTGTTCAAGTCGCCAATGCCTATGAAAGCCATGTTACAACGCATTTGGTAACAAAAACGCATTTGGTAACAAAAATTTAAACAACTTCTAGAAATAAAATACATGGCATCTGAGTGTCATTCGGTGTTGTAGATATGAAAAATAGTAGATATCTGATGAGATATCACCAAAAACAAAGAGATATCCAACTTTTCCCGAAAACGCATTTGGTAACAAAAGTATGATCGACCTGAAACGCATTTGGTAACAAAAATGTAAACAACTCCTAGAAATAAAATACACAGTATCTGAGTGTCAGTCGGAGTTGTAGATATGAAAAATAGTAGATATCTGATGAGATATCACCAAAAACAAAGAGATATCCAACTTTTCCCGAAAACGCATTTGGTAACAAAAGTATGATCGACCTGAAACGCATTTGGTAACAAAAATGTAAACAACTTCTAGAAATAAAATACACAGTATCTGAGTGTCAGTCGGAGTTGTAGATATGAAAAATAGTAGATATCTGATGAGATATCACCAAAATTTAACAGATATCCAACTTTTTCCGAAAACGCATTTGGTAACAAAAGTATGTTCGACCTGAAACGCATTTGGTAACAAAAATTTAAACAACTTCTAGAAATAAAATACACAGTATCTGAGTGTCAGTCGGAGTTGTAGATATGAAAAATAGTAGATATCTGATGAGATATCACCAAAAACAAAGAGATATCCAATTTTTCCTGAAAATGCATTTGGTAACAAAAGTATGATCGACCTGAAAAGCATTTGGTAACAAAAATTTAAACAACTTCTAGAAATAAAATACACAGTATCTGAGTGTCAGTCGGAGTTGTAGATATGAAAAATAGTAGATATCTGATGAGATATCACCAAAATTTAACAGATATCCAACTTTTTCCTAAAACGCATTTGGTAACAATAGTATGTTCGACCTGAAACGCATTTGGTAACAAAAATTTAAACAACTTCTAGAAATAAAATACACAGTATCTGAGTGTCAGTCGGAGTTGTAGATATGACAAATAGTAGATATCTGATGAGATATCATCAAAAACAAAGAGATATCAAACTTTTCCCGACTTTAACCTTTAATCCTGACTCCATTATAGGAAACACCAAATTTGAAATAAAAGAAATCATGTCAAAATTTTTACATATAGACAAGACAGAGCAATTAAAGGCTTAAATGGCAAAGTAGGTCATGACATTGACCTTTGATCTTAGGTATATCTTCTTGCAAGCCTAGGCTTATGAAGGCCCTCAAAAAGTCTTATGACAGTATTGTTGATAAGTTTGATGTCTCAAAAAGTCTGATGACAGTATTGTTGATAAGTTTGATGTCTCTAGGATCAGGCTTGCCCTGGATATTTTTGACGTCTCATAGTTCCATGTTTACACACAATTTTGATTACAAGTGGCGGGTGTAGCTAGCTAAACAGGAGGTGATTACCCTTCCGAAGCACCCGACCTCACTTCCCTGGTGGAAGTTCACGTGTCTAACCTGACTTGTCAGTTCCAAAGTTTTTACTTTGCTTCTGGATTGTGATTTGGACATGGATGAGTGTTTGTTTTTGATTCTTTGAAATATTCCCAATTATAAGCTAAAATAGAAATAAAAGCACACATACTAAGCAAAGCCATTACCTTGACCCAGTTTTAAAGATATAGCAATTTTCAGCTATTGACATTTTACTTCGACCCATTTTGAAGGTCATTTCAAAAGAAAGTAAAAATTGAGAACCTGATGTAAACTGTCATAATTGGAAGCCATTTTACGAAATTCACACAAAGACGTGGCACTCATTTTCCTACCGAATATTTCTAAAGGGTAAAACCTTCAGAGGTTAATGAAACATCATATTTTTCCATTATCGGTTACGGAGAAAAAATGTTTTTGCTTCTTAGATCACCTTGTCCTAGTTATGGTTACCGTAGCAACACCACGAATAAATCTGAACTACACCAGCCTATATATACTTCAGAACAAATATCATTGATATCTGTTCAGTTGTTTCAGAAGAGAAGTCAAAATTGGGTGTCAAAGATGTTATTCCGATTAAATGATTAACGAAAACTCATTGAAGTCATTTGTACATTTCATTTGTATGTTGCAAAAAAACGCGCTTTTGTGTTATTTACCTGTTGTACTGCCAAAACATTCTCTGAATCGGAAGTTTGAAAACCTTTTTAACATAATCTACATTTTAGCTCACCTGAGCTGAAAGCTCAGATGAGCTATTGCAATGGTTCACCGTCCGTCGTCTGTCGTGCGTTAACTTTGTACATTTTAATCATCTCCTCTAAAACTACCAAGCCAAATTTGATGAAACTTAGTGATTATGATGCCTAGGTGAAGGTCTTTAAGATTTGCACAAATGAAAGGATTATGTCCCCTTGGGGTCCTATAAAGGGGGAAATTGTGAAAATCTTTTAAAATCATCTCCTCTGAACTTACAAGAGATATAGCATAGATATTTCATGTGAAACATACTTAGGGCACCTAGTTTCAGATTTGCACAAATCATAACTGTTGAGGCCAAAATGGGGAAATGGCAAGGTACTTAAGGGGGAAATCACTAAAATTAATGTATTGGTCAATATATCTTATCTATAAACTTTTTGTATAGGCATGTATATTGGAATATTGTAGGTATTGGCCTAACGGTCATTTTGATATATGAATAAAGGTCATAGGTTCAAAGGTCAAGGTCATAGCTGCAAACAAATATTGAAATGGTTAATTATCTCAAAAACTATAAACTTTTTGTATAGGCATGTACATTGGAATATTGTAGGTATTAGAATAACGGTCATTTTGATATATGAACGAAGGTCATAGGTTTAAAGGTCAAGGTCATAGACGCGAACAAATACTTAAATGGTTAATTATCTCAAAAATTATAAACTTTTTGCATGTATCTTAGAATATTGTAGGTATTGGCCTAATGCATATTTTAATATATAGATGTTTTAGCTGTTTATAAGTAGCTAGACTTTAGATATGTTATATATAGCATACTTATATAATAATTATTATAATTAATTTGCAAAAATACTTGCATATTATTTGCCCTTACTGCTGAAAATTTTGATATTCTCTTTTATTAATGTCATTGACAATTGAACCTCTGCAGAAGATATGTACTCTGCATCAGGTGAGCGTTAAGGCCCATTGCCCTTTTGTTGGTTTCTTTTAATGCTGTTCTGTGTTCAGTTCTTTTTCTATGTATATCGAGTAGGCAGTTATTTACGAGCTGGAATTAGTTGCCATATACATTGTATTTTCCAAATATTATTGGAAAAGCTAACTGACAGCTTTAGAAAATGATTCCAGAAAATGTTTTTTTCTGTAAGACTACAAAAAAGGTCGCAGTGATATTTTGCAGATCAAGTTTAAGAAAAAGTGATGTCAATGATGATGATGATGATGATGATGATGATGATGATATCATTATTTATACCAAGAAACATACTGGGTCACTTTATTCGTAAAAACTATTAATCTTAAGATTTGATCAACTTTAAATAAAAGGGTATCTTTAAATCAATATATTTTTCATAACAGGGTGGCGTCTTTTCTTTAAAATGAGAATTATGATCATCTATAACAACAATTTATGAAGTAAATGAAAAGCATACAGTGTCTCAATGTGTTTTATTGGGTGGTACAGAAATAAATTCATATAGTATAATTTCAAATGATTTTATAGCGTTTTTCTTCAAAAATTGATTTTATGACGTCATAGAAACGTCACAGTAATAGCTACACCAATCAAGTTTGTACTTTATAAAAGCTGAAGCTGTTCCCTTTACAATGATACCAAATATGATCTATATCTACATAATATCATCGACAACAAAGCTAAAAACGTTCCCCTACTCCGTTTCGACCATTTTTTAAAAAATGGCTATCTTTAATATATTTTTTCTAATAGAGTGGTGTCTTTTATCGAAGATGAGAATATATGGTCATTTATAACTACAATTCATTAAGTAAATGGAAAACATACTTTGTCTTAATATGTTTTATTATGCTGTACAGAAATAATTTTATAAAGGATAAATTGACATGATTTTATAGCGTTTTTCCTCAAAACTTGTGTTTATGACGTCATGGTGACGACATAGAAGCAGCTACATCAACCAACTTTGTATTTTATAAAAGCTGAACATGTTTCCTTTACAATGGTACCAAATATGATCTGTATCTGCATAATAATGTTGAAAACAAAGATAAAAACGTTCCCCTACCCCAATAGAGAAATTTACTGAAAACTTTCAGGTACTCTTAAATATTGAAGTTTTTCATGAAGAGCATCCCAACTTATTCCTGGGAAACGTCCCGATTCCATTACTAGACACCCTACGGTACCAGAAAAAAGTGGTGTCGGAGGATCCTGGGGGGGGGGGGATGCACGGTGGGTCCACCTAGCCCACGAACTAATACTATTGTTACCAAATGCGTTTCACGTTGAACATACTTTTGTTACCAAATGCGTTTTCGGGAAAAGTTGGATATCTGTTAAATTTTGGTGATAACTCATCAGATGTCTACTATTTTTCATATCTACAACTCCGACTGACACTCAGATACTGTGTATTTTATTTCTAGAAGTTGTTTACATTTTTGTTACCAAATGCGTTTCAGGTCGATCATACTTTTGTTACCAAATGCGTTTTCGGGGAAAAGTTGGATATCTCTTTGTTTTTGGTGATATCTCATCAGATATCTACTATTTTTCATATCTACAACTCCGAATGACAGTCAGATGCCGTGTATTTTATTTCTAGAAGTTGTTTAAATTTTTGTTACCAAATGCGTTTTTGTTACCAAATGCGTTGTAACAAAGCCAACCGAATTTGAAATCAACTGTAATTCCTATCAAAATGGTAGTCAGTGTTATGGTTATAGTACCTTAGTACTATTGGAGGGCCCATAACCATCCCAGTTATTTTACAAGTGGTGTGGCAACGATGTGAGCCACGACACTCTACAGTAACTTAACTGTAGCACGTCATCGATGTGCACATGCAATTTGATAGTCTACAGTTTATCGAAAACTTCAAAAGCATATGTACATATGTACAAAGTTACGGTAGAGTGTCATGGCTGATATTGGCCATGTATGAGAGAGTCAATCTGGTCTTGTCAAGTTACGTTTTGCGGATTAGATCGATTTGAGTTGATTAAACCAAGAACCGCGTTGGCCTGACATTACTGAGAGGCGTTAAGGAAATGTCTACAACCACGTATAACTAGATAATACAAGACAGGATTTGCACCTTAAAACAATAATCAATGCAATTAATATAAAAACGTTAACACGAACCAATAAAAAGCAAAAAATAGACCAACCAAAACTAAACCAGACACGAAAAGACAACCACTGGTTATATAACTTAAGACTGGTACCGGGTTAACTATGATGGAAAAATACATGACCAGTGAAGTGGATAATAAAGGGTTTCAACCTTGCCACTTGTACCAGTATACCACAAGTACCGTACCGCAGTATCCAAAATTAAACTGTATACACACTATCATGAGTATTTGACGTCCCATTGTTCTATGTTCCTTGCATTCTTAATTTTGATTTCACGCATGGCGGTTGTAGCTAGCTAGCCATTTGGTGCTTACTCTCCATAGACACCCGGCCTCGCTTTCCTGGTGTAAGTTCACGTGTTAAACTTTATTTGGCAGTTTTGCTTATGAGATTGTGATTTGGAAACGGACGGTGTTTGTGTGTTTGATTTACAACAAGTTGTCTGGACGGTGTTTGTGTGTTTGATTTACAACAAGTTGTCTGGACGGTGTTTGTGTGTTTGATTTACAACAAGTTGTCTGGACGGTGTTTGTGTGTTTGATTTACAACAATTTGTCCATTTAAAAGTAAACGCTACTGTTCATTACAATAATGACTTCAGAAAAGCGTCTTGACATTTTTCACTGACAAAACTTCTAATCTGCCAGATTAAGAGAGAGAGAGAGAGAGTAATGGTTCTTAACGTTCCAGTCAAGGATATGTCACTTATACCGAGACGTCGCCAGCTATAGTGAAGGTGTAGAAATGCTTCCTGTGCGTTGCGCTGATCAATGACATTATACAGCAAGGTTCTTTATCGGGAAACGGCTACCATGAGATGGGACTTCGTTCAGTTTAAGTTCCCTTCCGAAAGCACCGAGTGCTTGGCAAAAGATCAGTGACTACCCACATTCAAGTCTTGGGTCAGATCCGGTCGGGGTTCGAACTCACACATACGGAGCGATCACTCTATCAACTTATCCACTACAGTGTGCCAGACTAAGAACGTCTAGTTGCTGACTATATAATGCGTCGAAAATTTCAAAGTGACGTCTTTAATAAAACCCTAGGCCTACATTTATTTATTTATTTATTTATTTATTTATTTATTTATTTATTTATTTAAAACTTCTGTTCATTGCTACCATTTGTTCAATCAGTTTTTGGCGTTGTAAAGGGATTTGGCGATAATATGAGGCTGGCTTATAAGACAATAGATTTGAGGACTTCTAAGCAAGGTGACACAGTTATAGAAGGGCATTTTAATAACATTTTATAAAAATTGAGTTTACATGTGTCATCACCCCCTATCCAGTTTCTTCAATATGATCTGCAATAAAACTTTATTAAAAAATCTCCCATCCCTATACTATACAGGATCAACGTGATCGTTAGTACAGCAAATCTTCAAATAAACTAGACACAACCACCTTGCAGTGTCTAACGCACTAATTGTTATCTTAATTAATTATATAAATGTAAAGATCCAGTCTGCTTAATTAAAATATCAGTGGTGTCGTTAAGTGCATCTGTAATTAAAAGTGCGACACACTTATACATATATTAGACATTTCAGTATAATTAGAAATGTGACTGTTCTGAACTCAGTAAATGTCGACAAGTTGAATGTCTTCAGTATCATTTAAATGTACAGTACAGACCAGTCAAAAGTTTAACACTAAGTAACGGATTAGTGTCGAGTCGACAAATCATATCTCGGTCACATTTAGCTGCATGTCGACAGCTGCTATCTATCGCTCTGTAGCTTTTCTGCACTAGTATTTATATCTCGGGCACTCGTCAGTCAAACTTCGACCCCATTTCGTTAGCTCAGTGTTATACTTTCAACAAGCCTGTACTTTAAAATAACATTAGGTACAGTGTTATGTAAGAGGTTACAACTGATATAATTAACGTAGACGTTAGAAAAGACAAACCTTAATATCAAGCTAAAGATCACAGAGTTCTTTAACGACTATACATATCAAAAACAAACATACTGATCCATATTCAAATCAAAATCCCAACGCAAAGTAACACCTTTCGAAATTGGCAAACTAGTATAAATTGAAAATTGTGACCAGGTTAACAATTTAAATGTTTTGTATTATGTAATTATGCCAGGTGCCCGTCCAAAGTCTATTGACTCATTATTATACCCCCCGCTTAAAAAGTGGGGGGTATATAGTGATAGGGGTGTCCGTCCGTGTGTCTACCGTCCTTCCGTTACACCTTAGTGTACCTATCTCTTATCCGCAACTCCTCCTTAACCCTTCAATGGATTTTCATGAAACTATCATACAATCTTTGTGATATAATGTAGATGTGCACCTTCTATTTAAAAATTTGATCCGATGGATTTTTTATCGTGGTTTTTTTTATGTGGGGGAGCGGGGGGGTATATTTCTAGTTTTATTTTTATTTCGTGTCTAGCAGCATCTCAATAATTAAACACATCGACTTGGTCAGATTTATTTGACATTTCAGATAATTAATTAAAATGCGGCTTATCAATATGCACACGTATTTTGACTTGACTTGAATCGCCAAAAACACGAGAGAACAGTAGCACGAAATTAAGAAACTAGACACGGGCACGGTAAACCGCGAGGTAACATCAAACGAACCCTACAAAACGGAAATATCGTCCAGCGAATTGGCAAACCAGATATCACCTAACAAGCCCACCAAAATTGAGGCGTTATCGAACGAAATCGGTAAACCGAGATATCGTAGAACACATAAAAAATATATATCGTCGAACGCATCCGTTAAAACTGATATATCATCAAACGAAACCGAGATATCGTCGAATGAAACCGACAAAAGACGAGACATCCTCGAAAGAACCCGGCAAACCCTCTTATTTAATTATCTCGTCTTGTTTCTGGCAATAAAGATTACACTGTGTTCTGTTTACCTTATTTACCATGTATTTGGTTTTTCATGTGGAAATCTGAATTAACATACAGTCGAACGAAACCGGCAAAAACAAAATGCCGTCGAACAAACCCGAAAAACTGTGATATCGTCAAACGAATCAAACAAAAGCGAGATGTTGTAGAACGAAACCGGCAAAACTTTTTATTTATCACCATTTGTCTTGTTTTCTGTCAATAATGTTGCATTGTGTTTTGTTTACCTTGACCATGTGTTTGTTTTTCATATGTACATCTGAACTGAGGTATCGTCTAACGAACCATACAAAACCCGAGGTATCGTCAAACGAACCTGGCAAACCCAAAATACCGTCGAACAAATCCAGAAAAAAACTCTCATTTGTCTTGATTCTGATGCTACTTTTAGTTCTGTTTACTTTGATCAAGTTTTGTTTTCCCTGTGGACATCTGAACTGGGATATCGAACGAACCCGTCAAAACCCCGATACCACCAAATGAACCCAGCAAATACCAATACCATCGAAAGGACCGGACAAACCCTATATACCATCAAACGAATCCGGCAAAACCTCAGCATTTAATGCCTTTTGTTTTGGTTCTGAGTAATTATGTTACAATGTGTTCTGTTTATACCGTCGAACAAATCCAACAAAACCCCATTTAATGTCTTTTGTCTTGGTTCTGAGTAATTATGTTACAATGTGTTCTGTTTATACCGTCGAACAAATCCAACAAAACCCCATTTAATGTCTTTTGTCTTGATTATGGCAATAATGTTACAATGTGTTCTGTTTATCTTGACGATGTTTTTGTTTTTTATGTAGACATCTGTACCTGTCTGCAGGTTGGCTATATCGCACGTAATACAAAGCTCTTATTTTTACCGGCGAAATAAGCAGAATCAGGTATCATTTAAGTCCATTATCACAGCAGTATTTCTAATTTAAGATAATCTGTTTGTAATTTCATATAATTTCTATTTGTAATTTCATATAATTTTCTTTCGATATTTTTGCCAGCATACAATGAAGACTTGTAATTTAAGGAAATAAATTTGAATTTAAAAGTATAATTTCTCCTAGGGACAAATTTTAAAAAATCAATAATTTTCCTTGTTTAATACCAAATAATTATCTATCAAACAAAAATTATATGTTTAAAAATATCCGGAGTCATTTTATTTTCATGTTAAAGTACAAATTTAGTATAGGCCATGCCAAATTAATTTGCATTTTTTCGGGTCCATCTGCCTGTAAAATTTAGTTAAGAAACAAAAGTTAAATTCGATTTTAAATCGTTTTCCGCCTATCCAAAATTTTCGGTAAAATCCCGAATGGTCCATTTTTCGTGTCTGTGATTTAAAAAATTTCATTATCATCGGTGCGTCGGGGACTCGGCCATGACAATGTTTGTTGTTTCAGCGAATTCCACCACCTGGATTTTAATGTCAGGAATCTGGTTGATCCTGATTGAGCTATTATTTGCTATATCAAATGTGAATTTGAGAGAACAGCATTTGAGGTGACTGTTTTTACTTTGCTTTGTGATTTTTACACATTTGCAAATTTCATTCAGAAAATTCAAAAAATTATAATATTACACATGAATTGGTATGTTTGTTTTTAATTGCATATTTTCAAAACAAAACTCCGTAGAACTAAAAATTAATTTGAATTGGCCATAATTATAATTTCTTTGAAGCGTGTCATCCTAGTGTTTTCTTGAGTTCACGCTTTGTTAAATCCTCCGACATTATGATAACGGTTACATTATATTGATAACATTCAGAAATAACATGCTTTAGTCACTGTTAAAGCAAAACCTGCCTCATTGACAAATGATGAATTATTTCTGATAACTCCACGTTTATCTTTCTACGAGATCATGAATTAATAAAATGAGAAATTACACGTTATGATGAGCGTGTAATTTACAATGTCAGGCTCTCTTCTATAAAATTTGATCAAGGAAATATCTCAACACATTTATCACAAAAAGGACAAAGAAAAACTTTGGTCTGGATGTGTATTGATCTTAAATATTCCTAGGAAAATATTTCATCCCGGGCCGCTTTGTAAAATAATGTAAAATAAACTTCGTCCCCGTTGATGAGTTGGATTACAGTAAATACGTTACAGATCTGTCGAAAGTTTAACACTGAGCTAACGAATTAGTACCGAATGGACTTCTCATATCGGCCCCTTGTTACTTATATTTTGAAAGCTTTTCGGTAACCTCTATCTATCTTCCGGTAGGTTTCTGCCATTAGCTATCTTAATCTCGATTTATGACTTTTTTTCGATAGCTCAATGTTAAATTTTCGACAGGTCTGTACAATACATCTATTAGAGATACTCTCATTGTGTTGTCAACATCTTAGTGTTTTATTGACCCTGATTTCTTTAAACCAATTACTGTGATTGTACTGACCTTTCACACCCCGCTTTAATGATCTTTAACTGGTTAATAAGGAATCTTCATTCTGACCTTTCATATAGAAAAAATCCTCCAGGGATTAAATAGATATGACATTTTGTATTTCTCAAATTAACATCACAGTCAGAAGCCATTACGGTAAATTGAACCTAATGCGAGAGGCGTGGGAGCATGACCATTGTTACAATGATACTGTGATTCTTTACAATAGACTATAAGAGAAACTGTAACAAGGGAAGATCCACAAATCCTTCATCCCAGGGGAGATCCACAAATCCTTCATCCCAGGGGAGATCCACAAATCCTTCATCCCAGGAGAGATCTACAAATCCTTCATCCAAGGAGAGATCCACAAATCATGTATGGGAGAGAAGCTCCATAAATCCGCTTTTTATCATTGCTTTTGTTAAATATATATTTACAATGATTGTCCATTTCTTGACAATGATGATTAAAACTGTGATATCTACTGTAGCTCATTAAGACGTCACTATTCAACTAAAATGTTACACAAGCTATTGAATATTCAGTTTAGATAAATACCTCCAATCAAACCAAAGATGGTAAGATGTTTTAATTCTATTTGTCCATCAAACATTTTCAGAACTTTTTACTCATTATGTATTTTACACTTCTATCCTTGTCACGGCGCCATGGAGAACGTTCGAAGTATATTTATCTATTATGTCTTTCTGGAACACCGGACATTGACCGGTATGATTTTGGTTGATTCTTATGAACATAACCAGAAAAGGAAGACTCGGAATAGTCTTTTAGATATTTTTTCAGATAGAAATAGAACAAGGACTGTCATGTCTGTTTTGATAACGTGCACTTATAAAACACATCAAAACATGTACTTAGAAATCGTTAATGACACCACGGACACAGAGTTTTTCTTATTTTAAAACGCAGTGATGTATCCTCAATCCAAATATATCAGATGTAACAAAGTTTGTTACAAAGAAACTTGGGCTTTGCATCAACTAATGCAACTAGGAACACAAAACTAAAGTGACTATTTACAGTCTAGACACAAAATCAGATTGAAAAAACGACAAACAGTACCCAATGCAATAAAGATAACGAAAGAATAAAGGTTTATCAACAAAACAGAAGAACAAGACAAGAAAACACAAACATGTCGTGACCACTGATTATGGATCTGCAGATTGTGAACTGGTAATATAGTTAATTGCGAGATTTTTACTGTAGCGCTAAAGTACTATCCCATACACTTCTACAAACAAAAAACCATGCACATGAGTCCATGTTCAAATTACAACAAAAAACAAACAAAGTAACAACTTTGAAAACGGGTAACTTTAGGTAAACACGTGATTTTAGCCATAAAATTATAATAGTTTCCTTCATGGGACATGGAATTTGTATTTATTGACAATTTTAAGAACATTTATGTTTTGGACTTTCTTGATATATCCTTACAGAAAAAAGTATAAAAAAAGTCCTCAGAAAAAAATATGTACTAGAACCCAATAAGCTGAAACGCAACCTTAAAATACATAAAACATTATCAAACACAGTGTAACGTCTTCAAATCACAATCATAAAAGCAAAGTAAAAACTTTGTAAACTTTTAACAAAGGAAGAGAGGAGCCTTGAGAATTTCCTTTCTTGTTGTTATATATGCTGGATATCAAAATTGTAATCGGCAATAAAACCAACAATGATTTTCATTATTTGCTCGATTCTGCATCGACTGTCGACCGATGAACAGTAGAAGAAAATAAGTTGTAACTAAAATACTTGAGAACAGCACATGCAGTCAACATAACGAAACAAGACAGGATAAAAAGGACAAACACATAACCGGACCACAGAAACACGATAGATTAAGAAACATTTATCGCATTTTACAGAGTGCCTATTGCTGCTGGATAACGATGCTGTATAGACTACCGGGCGATGAATTGAACCCACTAAACGATGCTAAAAATTCATAAATAACAATATCTTTTAACTATTAAAACTGTGGAACAAAATTATCATGCAATTAATTGCTCGATTAGAGGGAAGTAGGAGCACATGTCAAAAGCCATCCCTTTGGTTTTATTTCATTCGTTGTGGCTAGGGTATGGTTGCATTGGTTGCTGACAATTACAATGTAATTATGTAATCATACTTTCATAACTTTCCGAAAGTGGACGATTTTGTTTGTGGCCGTCATTACAGTATTGTTGATAAGTTTGATGTCTCTTTGTCCAGGGTTGTCCTGGATATGTTTGACGTCCCATAGTTCCATTCCATGTTCCTTTCACACAATTTTGATCACACATGTGGTGAGTGTAGCTAGCTAAACAGGAATAGATTACATAAAAGGTTCATACTATTTAGTTTTATACTTTGCTTCTGGGTTGTGGTTCAGATATGGATTAGTATGTTTGTTTATAAAGTTTGGGATCTATAAACACTGTCTCTATATATTTTACTTTGCTAATTTCTAATTTTGTACATTCTGTGATGCCGTGTTCTTTGTTGGTTTGACTATTACATGTATCTATATTCACATATTTTTTTTCATTTCCATTCGATTTTTTATTACAATTTCTATTTATATTTTATCAAAACGTCCTTTATAAGCAAAGTCATTTTGATGTTCAATAAGTTTATCTGTTTTCTAATTTCTTTCTCTCTTTTTTTTTTTTTTTTTTTTTTTGAAAATTACCATCCGGTGCCATTTCCCTGGTGGAAGTTCACATGTTTAACTTAATTTGTCAGTTTACAAAGTATCGTTATTTATTTTGTTTTTTATATATCGTTTATATTTTAGTTTCATTTTTTTTTCACAATTCCTATTTATTTAATTAAATGTCGTTTTAGTTATGCAATTTAATTAGCTACCAATAGTATTCATTGTTCCTATTTTTATAAAAATGAGCCTACAAATTACAAATTATTCTTGACAAAAATTTCACTTTTGATCCTATGTGCGTTGTGGAGCATGAATTTCTTCACCAATTGTATGTTTGTTTTTTATTCGTATAATTGCAGTTACTTCAATTACTTGCTCGCTTGTAACTCAATAATTTAACCAATTAATTTAAACAAGACGTGGGAACAAGAAATGTGTTGAGAAGAACAATGCATAACATAAAAAGGAACATAAAATGTGTCTACGAGCTAAAAAAAGTTAAACATTAAAAATTTTAAAACGTTACACGGGACTATCTTCAAAAGTCGTTAAAATAATGTCATAAAAGTCGTTTTTTTATCAGAGCCCCATAACTAACAAATGTTATTTGTTGTTAATTTAATCAACTTTTGCTATTTTTAACCAATACAATGCCTAAGACGTCTAAAACAAGTTCACACGTAGTAAAAAGCATCTTCACTTGACGTTCTCTGACTTTATAGAGTTGATTTAATTAAATTTGATATATGGACATTATATCTCATAGTTATATGAATGTCGCTACATCACGTGAAATTAAGACCCAGTAAGGTGTTAGATTAACTAGCCCCTCGTATCATATAACATCTTGTTTCTGAACCCAGAGTCTATATTTGATGTAATAATACCCAGTCGGCTTTCACGGACATTTGTTAAACTCCTTGATAATTGCTAGAAATTGTTCCTAACTCGTTAGCTGATCAAAGCCTATGGAAGATTTGAACGTAGTAATTGGAGAGATGCACATGAGGCCAACCGCTCATTGTCATTTGGCTCGTGCATCTAGATAATTATTACCCGTGCATTATCATTAATCCGGTCACGTCCCACTCAGACACACATCATTGTTCAGTACACATTGCGGTGTAATATTAGTCTCCTATGTATTTTACCGTCATGTTTTGTATTTTATGTACAAAGAGGAATTTACACGCATCGCTTTTTATTTATTATTTTTTCTTTATCCGATAAAACATATAATAATTTAATTATTTGTTGAATATTTTTTTCTTTGTCCGGCAAAACGTGTAATAATTTATTTATTTAATATTTAATATTATTTATTTATTTTAATTTTATTTCGTGATGTTTTTGATGTATTATTTGAGAAGCTGAAAAATAGCAATTTGCAATTCATCTATTTGTGTATTACCATTGTCTTCATAATGAAATGCCAAAAAAATGAGAATTGCTGTTTTCCAATAAGAAAAAAAGAAACGAATATTTAGCAGAATAATTTAAGTACTTAATAATGTTCAGCCGATACAAGGTCTTCTTGTACTGAACAATAAATACCTTCCCCAGCGGTTTTATATAAACAGGTAATGCAACAATGAAAATTAAAAAAAACTGATATGGATATTCCGTGTGTGTGTGTGTGTGTGTGTGTGTGTGTGTGTGTGTGTGTGTACGTGTGTGTGTGTGTGTGTGTGTGTGAATTGTTGGCAATTGACCATTGGTTTTAAATTAAAGGATTGATGGGGTCAATAATACAGGGCAATTAATTGTTTACTTCATTGCCTATCTTAAGTCATGATTTTTTATCAGTTTGTGTCTTGTCTTGTTGCCTTGTCTCCTTTGGTCGTTTCAGTCATTTACTGGTCGTGTTCTTGGTTGCGTTGGCTAATATGACTGAGAATATGTATTTTACTTTACAGTAAGGTTAGAACATGTTTGCCATGGCAAGAGATCCATACAATAACTTCTGATATCAAACTTCATGGATGGCAAGACGAACTTAAAAAATAAACTTACACTTGTTCTGATTTTTCTTCTTCTTCTTCCGGGTTATATCCTCCCTCAACTGGTTGAAGATACTTATATTTGTAAAAGTGGACAAGTGCGGGAAACTGTACAAGGTTAAAATTTTAAAATAGTCGAGAATTAATAGAGATTGGACACTAGATAACGGAAGTCCTCTAGTGTATCTGCATTTACAATGTCTGGAGGCAAGGCATTCCAGTTCCGCACTGTCCTTGGGAAGAAGAACATCTTCCTGGTATCGGTTCGACAGGTCAGGAGCTGTAGTGACTTGGCATGGGTGGTGACCCCGTGTCTTCAAGGTGGCAACAGTCTGTTCACTTGGTTAATGGCAACAAGTCCTCTGTCTATTTTGTACATTATGGTTAGTCTGGCGTTCTTATGTTGATGTTGATCAGCCTAGGTGGTGTTACTGGTGTATTATGCTGGATGTGTTTCTTTATCGGTTTGTGATGTATCTTGAAGCTCTTCTTTGTCACGCTCTAGTTTATCTATCTGATCTTGGGTGTGAAGATCCCATATCGTACAGGCATATTCCGGGAGGGTCTGACCATGCCTAGGTACGCTAATGTATTGATCTTGGTAGACGAGATCCTGAGGTTTCTCCGTATAAATCCCAGTGTCCTGTTGGCTTTGTCAATTACTTGTTGCATGTGAATGTCCCACTTGAGGTTGGCTTGTACTGTTACACCAAGGTACTTTGCAGATGTGACTGTCTCGAGCGTATGGCCGTGAAGATGGTGGCTGGTCTCTAAAGATTTCTTTTTCTTGGTTATCCGGAGTTTACACTCAGTGTAAAGAAAGAGAAAGAAATTAAAAGTAAGACCGAAATTAATAATTTCGGGAACAGGCTATTAATTTCCTGCCTGGAGATGGTAGACCTATCTAAGATTCTAAAATTGTGTCCGGTTATTTTGTTTTATCTCCCCTTATACAGGCCTATTGGAATTGAAGATGTCTGATGTACCAAAAGCCCATGAATACTTACAGTTTATAATGGGCCACAGGGGCCAGTTTCATAATATTTTTTTTAAATATCCATAAGTATACAAAAAAGGAGTATGGGTATTTTTTTTAAAAATTTCATTATGGAACTGGCCCTGTGTAATGGGCCAAGGAAATTACAGATTACATGATAAGGGAGGTAACTCGAGTTTTTTGCTGACAAGACTTCCGGATCATTTGGGCTGAACCGTATCGCATTCCGAGTAATAGTCAGACTAATGAACTTCCAGCAAGATGTAAAATACTGAACTATGGACTAGAGATTAGATTGATGTTTTCTCCGTGGTAACAACGCACTTAGGATTGCAGTTACTTCGCAATGGTAAGGAATCAATGCACTTACTTATTCTTTCTATCAATGTTTACAAAAAACAAAGAAACATTGCTTCTATTGAAATTCCATTAGAGGTAAATATGATAATTTTTTTTATTTTACAGGTTGGGGGAAATCCCCAAATTTACGTAATGCAAATCTACATAATGTTTTACTTTACAATGCAATGTAATTTCAAATTTGGGAATTCCAAAAGTATAATTTCCTTTAAACTATTGCGGGTGCCATGGTAATCTTGGGTGGTAATGAGAAAATTTTCTTATGACATGGTCATGTCATGATTTTATTATTTTATTTTGTGACAAAAAATGTTTATACTTAAGCACAGGTTCCACATTCGTTATATATTTTTTAATCTGTGTTATATAAAAAGAACTTTTTTTTTTAAGTTAATTTTGCAATGAATCTGATCGCTGTTTACTGTAAGGGCTATGTGCAGTAGAATTACTCGTAGTGATAGTAAACATTAGTGATAAATTGTTTATTTCACATAAATTGAATTTGACAACATGGTTATATTTTTCTACCTTAGCGTAACATGTCTAATGTCATTACTGTAATAAACAGTTCAAAAACAGTTTTATTTCTGGAAATGAAAAAGAATTTCACATTTTGCTGAGTGTTGTAATGGTCCAACCTAAATGAATGTCATTTCATCCACATTGAAAGCTTTTGCTGGTTTTGGGTTCAGAGATTTTTTTTTTTTTTTGTATTTCTGAACATTGATAAGATTTTATGTTGTAAACCAATAGAAATTTCAGCTTCAAGAATGAATACATTTTTATTTAAAGTATTTAGAAATAGACTTTATGCACTTTGGGAATGATTTATCAGAAATTTGACTTCAAAATATGGCATTTGCCATTTTTAAAAACCACTTTAAATACCCTGTATACTGTAAACTTATTTTTTTGTTTGTGTTGTACTAATTTTTGCTTATTTCATGGTGTTTGTTTTGTCGAAATAAATAAGTGAAAATTATATTAGCTTATTTTATTGTATTGCATATTTGAAAAGCGAGAACATTTAACTACATGGAAATCTTTAAACTTCATATACCTCAAAGATAAATTCTTACTTACTTAGTCCTCTTGGTGCTGGGAGCACAAAAGGCCTTGACCGAGGACTTCCATCTCTGCCTGTCTGCTGACATTTTCTGTATTGTGCCCCACGTCCATCCTTGTTCTTTCATTTCCTTTTCTACTGATCTTCCAAGTCTTCTTTGGTTGTCATCTGCTTCTTTTACCAGGTGGTGTCCATCTAATTGCAACTCTTGGTATATCTGATGTTCCCATCCTTAAGACATGACCAATCCACCTCTATCTTTTCTCTCTGATTTGTTTTGAGATTAGGACTGTTTCAGTTCTTTCATAAAGTTCTTCATTTGTTACTTTGTTTGGCCAAAATATTTTCAGGATTCTGCGTAGACATTTTGACAAAGATAAATTCACACGAAAATAAATATGTTTACAGTATTTTATGAATGAAACTTTCTCTTTATGTTAAGAATCATTGATTTTTGTCACATCTATTAAAAAAATCTGAATGGTGTTGGGTTTCAAAACCAAGTGGCAAGCTGGCCACCAAATATAAATTTGCAGGTGGCCAAAGGAAATTCCAAGTGGCCAGGTAATTTTTTGCAAATGAAGGAAAATAAAGGCATCCTTTGGGTATGGAAAACAAAAGTGCATTTTTTAAAAACTGACTTACAATCACTTATACATCAGTGTTATTGATAACAATTATGATGATGTAGAGTGTTCATTTTGTTGTTTGAATTGGTAACAGTATCATGAAAATTTTGGAATGCAGAAATAATACCTGTTCTCTGGTCACAAACATTCAAATTTAAAGTAGACAAGCTGACCACTGTTTACAAATTTTAGGTCGCTAGACACAATTCCTGGTTGATTTGGTCACAATTTTTGTAGACAAAATTGAGGGCTGCTCACACCAGAACCTAGATGGTGCATATAAGAGGTACTCTGATCCATGGCCAGAAGCACAGACTTCAGACCACCTGGCCATTGTTGTCCGTATCAGTGTTACTAGAAATAAATAATCATTACGTATTTATTTATTGGCCAATTTAGTTCAAATTTGATATATATATACGGTACTTGTATAGCAATTTGTAATGTTTTTTTCCTGAAAAAATTATTGATCCTTTTTTCATGGATTATAAAAATGAGGTATTATTTTAAGCTGATTCTTTCAAAATCTTCTCCTCAAGCTATTGAGCAAAAATAACCAATCTGGGGAGGAAGAGGAAGTTCCTTAGCTGATGAAAATTAAAAAATTGTATCTGACATGGTCTGACAAAAACAAGATGGTTATTTTACTGTAAATGAAAAAACACATCCATGTTTGCCATGTTGCAAAAATTGTCATTGGCTACTAATTACTGAGAATTTCTTTCAGAAAGTAATGTATTTCAGCAAATATGAAAAAAACTATAAAAAGCACTATGTTTTCACATTTTTTGGAAATTTGACTTCTAGTCATTTTAATATAGTGGGAAGCTAGATGCATGTATATATCAGGTTTTTCTTCTTTTTTAGCTCACCTAAGCCAAAGGCTCAGATGAGCTATTGCAATCTATCACTGTCCGTCGTGGGTCGTGTGTAAACTTTACATTTTAATCTTCTCCTCCAAAACAACTGGGCTGAAACTTGGTGATTATCATGCCTAGGTAACAGCCTTTCAAAATTGTGTTCGGGGTTTGGCCACGCCCAACAAGATCGCCGCCATTACTAAAAATAGCAAAAAGACAAAAAAATCTTCTTCTCTGAAACCAAAAGGTGCAGGCAAATTTTGATTAGATATTTGGATTCAGCATACCTGGGAACATTAAAATTATGTTTTTCATGAAAATTGAACGAAAAATAGGTTACGCGTTTTTTGCTTAAAATTATGTAATTTTGAAAATGAGACATATATTGTTATAACTCAATAACGGCTGAAGATAATTGAATGGAGTTTTCACTGTTGATCTTGTCTTGCTATTTTCTTCCAAAAGATGTCAAGGTCAAAGGTCAAGGTCATGTCCCTGTTTTTGACCTTTGATAAAAAATGCTATTTTTTAAACATTTCAGGTGATAATGGCATGAGATTTTCAGTTAATTGTAGGTATTAACATGATGATCATTTTGTTACATAGATCAAGGTCATGGGTTCATAGGTCAAGGTCAAAGATGCACAACTATTACCGTTATAGTTGATTATCTGCAAAACTATTAACTTTTTGTATAGGCATACATATTAGAATATTGTAGGTAATGGCACAATGAACATTTTGATATATTAATAAAGGTCATGGGTTCAAAGGTCAAGGTCACAGGTGCAAATTAATACTGAATTGGTTAATTATCTTGAAAACTATAAATATTTTGTATAATCATGTATGCTAGAATATTGTAGGTATTGGCCTAATGATCATTTTGATATATGAATGAGGGTTATTGGTTCAAAGTTCAAGGTCACAGGTGAGCGTTAAGGCCCATGGGCCTCTTGTTTTTGTTTTTTTTTTTTTTTTTTTTTTTTTTTTTTCTGCATAAATCATTTTTTGCATATGCAAAAATAGTTACCGGTAGTATATTACATATGTAAAATTAATTTTAACATATGCATAAATCATGAGTGTGAAATAATTTCTCCTCATTTATTCAGCGGGGCTACTTTGTATTGCTAGCAGCCATATTGGACATTGAGTCGCGTGGTACTGTAGAAACCAAAACTCTTAAAATATGTAAAGATTTACCGGTATATGTTTTACCAACATCGCTGAAAAAATGCAATTTATTGGATATATAATAAAAAGCATACAATTTTTTTTTGCAACAAGAAAAAAAATATCCATTCAAGATACTGAAAAGAAGGCACTTAAGACTCGATAACTAGGGAGAACTTAGTAATTTCCAAAATTTATTTTTGCATATGCATAAATCCATTTTTACATATGTTAAAATACCTACCATTTTTACATATGCAGAAATTGATTAATGCCAATGTAAAAATTGATGTATGCATATGTAAAATCAATGTATGCATATGTAAAATCAATGTATGCATATGTAAAATCGATGTATGCATATGTAAAATCAATTTATGCATATGTAAAATCGATGTATGCATATGTAAAATCAATTTATACATATGTTAAAATAGGGAATAAATATAGAATCAGTGCCTCATACTAGTGAGGAATTTAATTCTGAATTCTAAACTAATTTTTCATTAAATTAAAGACAAACAAAAAGGAATGAGTGACCAACCAATACATATAACCATTACATGAATCAGAAATGAGAACAACACAGGATAAAATCTTTTAGAGAAGAGAAGATACCAACTAGGTTGGTCAAATAGAACACAGACTATGGGGGAGGCAGATGTTGTGTCCTGTAAACTTTTTAAGCCTGACCGGTTTCAGATTATGTGAATCCTAAGCCTGATCGGTTTCCTATATTGTTGATCATTCAGACACAATGTATTCATGAGTAGACTACAAGTTGGTCACTGTACAGAGTTGGTTACTTTATAGAGGTGGTTTTTATAACAAGTTTACTTATATTGTCTAATCTGCTTTAAAGATCACATCTGTACAAGAAATACATGCTTTTAAAGGCCATTACAATTTTATACCAATATTGCTCTTTATTCATGTTAATTTGATCCTGTATATAACAACCACCTGTCCATAAAGGCCACCTTTACTGGTTCCTTTAGGTAACCTTTGTAGACAGGTTTGATTCTATTTTATGCATGGCTGTGTATAAATACATATTTATGATAAATCCATAAGATGTTTATAATAAAGAAGTTTAAGGTACAATTAGAAGAAGTTTAATTCTCACAGTCATGTTTGAATATATAAAGCAGTAGGATTAGTGTGTAACAGGTGGATGGCATATGTGTTTTATATACCTTAGTATTAATAATATTTCTAGTTAAAAGGGATATTGAAGGCAGGAAAACTTAACTTACAGTTTATACAAAATAGTGAGAAATTTCACAAATATTTTGCTATATTCCTGTCAGCCTGCTAGTATTTCATTTGTTTATAATGTTATTTTTCCATTTGTCATTCCTGGTAGCCAAAATCAACATTGGTTACCTCTTTCAAAACTTAACCTATTTCAGCAAACTTGTGAAAAATACTTTAAAAGGACTATATTTTCACAAATTTTGGAAATTGCTGAGAGATTCTTTCAAAAAGTAACATATTTTAGCAAGTTTGTGAAAAATATATGATCTTTAAAAAGTACTATATTTTCACATGTTTTAGAAATTTGACTTTAAATTTATGGAAACCTAGTTGAAATTTGATATTGAAATCAATAAGTTTTATATACTTGGTGATATAATGTATATTTTCAGAAATGTCAACAGATGGTAGATAAGTAAGCAACTTAACAGGATTAATCCGAGTATCCAGAGAAATCCAGAGACATCAGGATGACGAAAGATTTAGATAACAATGGGGTGGCCAAGAATTCCATGACATTTATTCCAGTTGGACTAAACTTACAAAGACCCAATGTTTTGCCTCCAATCTTCGGATTACGACGTTTTTATGTACATATATGTCTGCTAGCTATATTTGTGGTGCTTGTTCTCATCGTTAGAACCATAGCTAATGTTAAAATTATATTTATTAATTATCACACAGAGAGTGACACTGATGGAGAACTTCTGATCCTACCACAGGAATACGCAAGTCAAAAGTCAGCTTTCTGTCTTGATGGCACTCCACCAGGTTACTACATCAGGAAAGGTAACTGTCTAATTTATTCTAGCACTTTGACTGCTCTATTTTATTCTCTTTAAGCTTTACGCATCAACCTTAGATTTAATCACACATTTAATAACACAAATACATTGTAGTAATAACTTGGGTAGCGCAGTTGGTATAGCACTCGCCTATAGTGTGGAAGGTCACAGTTTTGTGGCCAGTGTGGTCTCAGAAATGGTGGAATGGCAATTACAAACCATATAAAGTCCATCTGAGGGAATTTGTGTAAGATTTCCCACTTGGGACAGTGGGGAAACTCATAAATAACAAAGTAGGAACGTAGCGATCCATGTAGCACCATTGGTGGAACTCTGCCCTGTTGTGCCGGAGGGACCGGGTTTAATTCCCAGTCAGACCCTGCATTTGTTCCTCTTCCTGTTACACTTGCTTTACTGAACACATTATCAAAAAAATTGAAATCATTAAAATTTTTAACCAAGACATAAGTTTGAAAAATCTCTTGCAAACCTTTATGACTATGTCACATATAGTACAGGCCTATCGAAAGCTTAACACTGAATTTAAGAAAGGGAGTCAAAGGTCAGCTACAGAGTGGCAGAGAAATGGATAGCTAGAGGTCGAAAAAATACCAAGATATAGATGGCACTTTCTGTCGAGATATAGCTAGCCAGGGGCCTGGATATGGGAGATATAGCTAGCCAGGGGCCTGGATATGGGAGATATAGCTAGCCAGGGGCCTGGATATGCTGCTGATTCGGTATTAATTTGTTAGCTAAGTGTTAAATTTCAACAGGTCTGTACTGTAGGCCTAGTTACTAGTTACTAGTAGTATGATACTACTAGTATCATCACCGGTACTTAGGAAGTAGTTTGAAATTTACCTTTGTTCTGGAACCCGAATTGGAAGGAGGGTCCTATTGACTATTTAAATAACATTGCAAAGGTAATTGAATACCATATCAGTTGAGCAGTAAGGCCCATGAACATCTTGTTTAAATATATTATTTTGTCATTTAGGTAAAAGTCCTCATATTAACAAGTGGATTATACATCTACCTAGTGGTGCTTGGTGTACAACAGAAAAAGAATGTTATGAAAGGTACCACTATATATGCACTGTAATTTAATCATGAACTGCAGCTTTAAATCAGACTCCTTAAATAGTTATACCCATTTAAATTTTAAGCTTTACTGGCATACTGTAAATGTTATAATTTTAGTGTTTCCAAATTTTAGCATGTACAAGTTTTAGTGTGTACAAGTTTTAGTGTGTACAAGTTTTAGCGTGTACAAGTTTTAGCATGTACAAGTTTTAGTGTGTACAAGTTTTAGTGTGTACAAGTTTTAGTGTGTACAAGTTTAGTGTGTACAAGTTTTAGCGTGTACAAGTTTTAGTGTGTACAAGTTTCGTGTGTACAAGTTTTAGTGTGTACAAGTTTAGTGTGTACAAGTTTTAGCGTGTACAAGTTTTAGTGTGTACAAGTTTAGTGTGTACAAGTTTTAGCATGTACAAGTTTTAGTGTGTACAAGTTTTAGTGTTTCCAAATTTTAGCATGTACAAGTTTTAGCATGTACAAGTTTTAGCATGTACAAGTTTAGTATGTACAAGTTTTAGCATGTACAAGTTTTAGTGTGTACAAGTTTTAGCGTGTACACATTTTAGCATGTACAAGTTTTAGTGTGTACAAGTTTTAGCATGTACAGATTTAAGCATGTACAAATTTTAGTGCAAATTACAATTATGATAAATTCACACTTATGTGATTTGGCAGAATCTTATAGATCACCTTGTGCACTATGATAATATTTTTATTTGTTAATCAATTGAAATTAGCACAACTGTGTCATTGGGAAAATGGGTAAAATTAATACATTTACAGTATTTGTTTGGTGAAAGCACCTGTTTTAGATCACCAAATGATTGAAGCTTTAATTATACCTGTAATTTTGTTGCATTTATGCAGTTGCAATTTAGAAAATGTTACAAATCAATACATTATATAAAGAAAACTCTTTATCACAGAACACATCTTTGGAATAAAATCAGAACTGAAGTGAAAATATTTTTGTAACATTAGACCAAATAAAAAAATATGTTTCTGCTAACACTTTTAGAAAAAATTGAGTCAATAGGAAAGGATTTGTTAATTTTTTATACATTGACCATATGGGGCAAGGATGTCAACTTTAATACCGGTAGTGCTTGTCAAAATATAGACATAAAAAATTTAGTAGGCATAACAGTTTAGGGTTGGTCTGGTTACCAGAAACACTTATGTGAGAACACTGTACATGCAATTTATCTTTTATTTCTGCTATTTTCAGATCTGAATAGATTTTTATTAATGTTGCTATGTTTAAACTTCAAATCAGGTATTCACCAGTTTCTTTTATTATATTCAACAGAAGCCTAAGTGATCTTGGTTCCAGTGCAGAGGCTCCAGTATTCACTCCCTTTAAAGGAATTCTCTCAGCCAGTAAGGTAGAAAACCCAGATTTCCATATGTGGACCATGGTTCAGTTTTTGTACTGTGATGGATCTTCTTTTACTGGTAAGTAACTTCTTTCATCTCTTGATCACCCTAACTAAATTGTAGAAGAGATGGCATTATAATAAAGATCATCAATGCCCTATGTAATGTGCAAAAAAAAAAAAATTCCCTTTGGTATATAGGGTAAATTTATAGTTCATAGGTACTATCTACAGGTCAAGAGATGCTACTACTTACTGTCTCACCTACAGGATACTTTTTAGGCAAAACAGTAGAATGTTCTCATTTCACATAGGCAACCTGGTTTGATTCCCAGCAACAGGAGAAGAGAAATTTTTCATCGTAATTAGTATTTACCCAGACGTGGAAAGGGAAATTGTCATACTCAATAAATTCTATATTTCTTTCTTTTTTTCATTTTTAGGTAACAGAAAATCAACTATAACATACAAATCCAAAGAGCTGTATCTAAGAGGACATTTGATATTTAAAGCACTTGTAGATTTCTTGTTAGAATTTACAGAGTTAAAATCAGCTGACCAAGTTATACTTACAGGATCATCAGGTATTAAGACGATGGAGTGTAAAGTGAGGTAGATTTGTGGGTGTATGGTTGAGTGGTAGAGCTGTAATCTTGAGACAAAAAGGCATCCCAAAATAGCCTAACTTCTGATGATATTGTTGCAATAATATCACTATATATTCAGATGATTATGCTCAAAAGGTGGACAAGGTTTTTGCATTTTTTGCAGTTAGCTGAAACATGTACATGTATATACATTGAACACGGAATGCATTGATCATTGTATATTTATTACATCACCCATCAGCAGTGTTTAATCTTCTTAATCATGATCAATACTTATTGATCCAATGATTTCAGAAAAAAAATTGTAAGTAATAGAGTTCTGCTTTGTGATGAGGTTTTACAGTAAACCAGAGTATATTTTCTTTAGATTTTTTTATTATTGGAGATGCCTATTTTCAAATTAATGAAGCACCTATCTACAAGTGTTAAAAATATTTTACTTTCCTTGCTATTGTTTCAGCTGGAGGACTTGCAGCTTTGATAAATGTAGATCTTCTTAGACGAAAACTGAACCACGTAAAATCAGTCCATGGTGTGTTAGATGGGATGTTATTTATAGATCAACCTACAAAGTCTGGGGAGCATAAAATGTCAAAAATACTCAAAGATACATTTTATCTCCATCAAACACATGGTAACTTAATAATATATTTGTTTTGTTGTCTTTAGACTATCTCTTGAATTTAAATCAAGATATTTTCACATAAATTTGTAAAAGTTACAAGAGACAGTTCAATAGGGTTGAAAAAATAGCTAAAAGACCAAAATATATTTTACCAAATTTAGCTAAGGAAATACTTTGCATGAGGGGGGTATACCTTAGTTTTTTAGTATTTTCAGATTTTAACTAGCAGCAAATTTAGACAATAGTATATTTCTGACAATACAAAATTATTGTATATTGAGTTTGTGATATCCTCAGGAAAACATCCATCATATAATATATTCCAAGTAAAATTCAATTGGTGATTTTAATGAGTTTAAACTGAATTCTTTTTATTGTTGATGTTAAATTTCATAGTTTTGATATCCTTTTAAGATATTAAATTTATCCATTTAATTTTTATTTTCAGAAGCAGAAAGTGTTCAAGAGTGTACATCAAACTTGTCTATAACAGAACAATGGAAATGTTTTGACCCGGTATATTTCTATGGTCATGTGTTCACACCTGTGTTCTTTGTTAGTTCTACTTATGACATGTGGTTTATCAGACATTCGCTAGGAGTTACCTGCCCTTTGTTGTCCTGTTCTAAAGATGATGTTAAACATATCGAAAAATATAAAGAAAATATTATGAAATCGGTCAAATCGATAGTTTTCTCAGTGCATGATGGGGTATTTTTAACTTCCTGTCCAGTTCATACGCTATTAGTAAAACCGTGGTATTCGTCTAAAATAATGGTCAACTACATGACCGTGCAGCAGGCTATCGGACAATGGTACTTTCACAGATATCCAAAGAGTATTAAAAATGTAGAGAATTTTAATTACACACAAGTATTAAACAGATGTCCACCAGTTTACTGATGTATTACAAGACAAATATTTGTGATAATTGCCATCACAGTATTATGTGTATGTTGGTGTTCTTTCTCAAGACACACCGTTTTTAGCTCACTTGTTAACTTTTAACTTAAACTAAACACTGATCTTAAGTATCACCTGGTCCTTATTAGAGATGAGTGATAAAGTTTTGTTCTAAAAACATTACAGTAAAACCTCATTATAATGCCACTCAACAACTTTTACACTGGCTTATTGCTACAGTATTTTAGTCCCAATATCTGTTACTTTTAAGACTTCCAAGTGTACATGTTTACATTTTGTGTTGGGCTGGTAAACATTTTAAAAATTTGTAATGGTGTAAAGGTTCACATGATGTGTCACTTTACATGTATTTTACAAAAATTCTAAAGATGCACTTTTTAGCAACTAAATATACAAACACAAAATCTTGACATCTTACTTTAATAAACGAAGTAGCAAGTCGGTCATTGGTAGCAGCAGTTGTATACGATAAAATCTTATGTTTTGGATACATATTGGTTTGTTATAGTATTAGATTGTACAATGTTTCATGTAAACGGAACCGTCTTTAGAGTTTTTGTACCCACCACATATAGTGGTGAAGATATTATGTGATAACCTTACATTTTTATTGACAGATGTCTGTCTACTTGTCTGTTGCCTGGCTTTCCCAGGCAAATCCCCAGTTAGATATTATAGTTCATTAGATTGACGTCTCGATATAAGTGAAATATTCTTGACTTGGATCTTAAAAATCATTACTCAACTTACTCAACTCAACTCTAGAGGTATTGTTGTCCCTAATGAAGTGTTTTGATTGAGCAGCTATGATGGTATTGCTAATGCCCTGTGTGGTATTTGGCATACAGCTTAGTGATTTTTAGCTCACCTGAGCCAAAAGGCTCAGATGAGCTATTGCTATCTATCACCGTCCGTCGTCCGTCGTTCGTCGTTCGTCGTGCGTCGTGCGTAAACTTTACATTTTAATCTTCTCCTCCAAAACTACTGAGCCAAATTTGATGAAACTTGGTGATTATTATGCCTGGTTAAGAGGCTTTCAAAATTGTGTTCGGGGTTTGACCACGCCCAACAATATGGCTGCCTTTACTATAAATAGCCAAAATACAAAAAATCTTCTTCTCTGAAACCAAAAGGTACAGGCAAATTTTGATTGGATATTTGGATTCAGGATACCTAGATACACTATAATTGTGTTTTTCATGAAAATTGAACAATTGTAGGTATTGACATGACGATCATTTTGATATATCGATTAAGTTCATGGGTTCAAAGGTCAAGGTCACAGATGTACAAGTTTACCAAAATAGTTAATTATCTGCAAAACTATGAACTTTTTGTATAGGCATGTATATTAGAATATTGTAGGTAATGGCCCAATGGTCATTTTGATATATGAATAAAGGTCATGAGTTCAAAGGTAAAGGTCACAGATGTGAATGAATACCTGAATGGTTAATTATCTTGAAAACTGTTAACTTTTTGTATATGCATGTATATTAGAATATTGTAGGTATTAGCCTAACAACCATTTTGATATATGAATGAAGGTTATGGGTTCAAAGGTCAAGGTCACAGATGTGAACAAGGTCTGAAATGATTATTTATCTCAAAAACTATAAACTTTTTGTATAGAATATTGGCCGAATTATCATTTTGATATTTGAATGAAGCTCATGGTTCAAAGATCACAGGTGAGCGTTAAGGCCCATGGGCCTCTTGTTTTTTGTTGGAATTAGATATATGTATCAATGAAATATTTGCTCATAACTAATTTAGCTCACATGTTTAAAGAAGTCACATTCATTGTAAGAATATTTGTTGTAATTATATGATAGCTAAGATTAATCACATTGTAATTTGAATGTTCAAAGTAAAATGTGATAGACAGTTTGAAGTTGACTTCAACATTGTATGATAATGTCAGTTTACTGTGGCATTTAGGTGTGCAGGACAAAGAGAAAATGTTTTTTTTTTAATTATTTATTTATTAAATTCAAAGCAGATAGCTTTAATCTTTAATTCTGCCCCACAGCATTATAGTAGTTGACCAAAGTTATATCCTTACCCTGTTTATGTAGCATGTACATGTACAGTAAAATGTCATGCTGATGTCCCTTGATAGCTTTACCACATGTACCTTGCTTGCCATTGCACTATTTTTAAAGTCCAAGAATCCATGTCTTCAATGGTTTTTTTCTTTTAAAAGCCTTCGTCAGTTTAGTGCCAAACCTCCTTATAATGCCAAAATTTGACTGAACAAATAATAGTTATGAATCAAGGTTTTACTATGTATCAGTATTATTACCTGATGTAGTTTAAACTTTTATAGTATTTTGTACATACTACAGATACACCTTATTACTAATTTGAGACACCATAAAGTACTTTCAGTGGTTGATACTTTTATTATTATATATACATTGTGATACTTCTAAGGACATCTGTCTTTTAAGGAAATCTTTTATTTGTGATATAATTGTATATAAAGGACATCTGTCTACTAATGGACAATTTGTACTCAATTTTAATAAGTTTTGATATAGGAAAACTTCTTTTTAGTTCCCCCTTCTATAATTTCGTCACCATGCTCACCACAGTGATTTGAAATTCCAAAATTAATTTCATCTATGTTCTTGACATGCCTCACTCATTTTTATCACCAAACTCCTTTATAATGCCAAAATTTGACAGAACAAATGGTGGAGATGAATCAAGGTATTGTTGTAATGTAAATTTCCACCTTTAGGTAAAGGGCACCTGTTAATTAACAAATATTTGTGTTGTAGATTTCCTGGAATTCCTTCCTAAAGTTCAACCTGAACCCTGAGTAAACTAAACGCCTGTCTACACTGAAAGGTGTTACATGTTACATTGTATCACTAATATTGTTAGGTGAAAAAACCTTTGTGAATTGGCTCAGCCATCTCACCACATGATACCCCCTAAAGTTTGTGAATGGGCTCAGCCATCTCACCACATGATACCCCCTAAAGTTTGTGAATGGGCTCAGCCATCTCACCACATGATACCCCCTAAAGTTTGTGAATGGGCTCAGCCATCTCACCACATGATACCCCCTAAAGTTTGTGAATGGGCTCAGCCATCTCACCACATGATACCCCCTAAAGTTTGTGAATGGGCTCAGCCATCTCACCACATGATACCCCCTAAAGTTTGTGAATGGGCTCAGCCATCTCACCACATGATACCCCCTAAAGTTTGTGAATGGGCTCAGCCATCTCACCACATGATACCCCCTAAAGTTTGTGAATGGGCTCAGCCATCTCACCACATGATACCCCTAAAGTTTGTGAATGGGCTCAGCCATCTCACCACATGATACCCCCTAAAGTTTGTGAATGGGCTCAGCCATCTCACCACATGATACCCCCTAAAGTTTGTGAATGGGCTCAGCCATCTCACCACATGATACCCCCTAAAGTTTGTGAATGGGCTCAGCCATCTCACCACATGATACCCCCTAAAGTTTGTGAATGGGCTCAGCCATCTCACCACATGATACCCCTAAAGTTTGTGAATGGGCTCAGCCATCCCACCACATGATACCCCTAAAGTTTGTGAATGGGCTCAGCCATCTCACCACATGATACCCCTAAGGTTTGTGAATGAGCTCAGCCATCTCACCACATGATACCCCCTAAAGTTTGTGAATGGGCTCAGCCATCTCACCACATGATACCCCCTAAAGTTTGTGAATGGGCTCAGCCATCTCACCACATGATACCCCCTAAAGTTTGTGAATGGGCTCAGCCATCTCACCACATGATACCCCCTAAAGTTTGTGAATGGGCTCAGCCATCTCACCACAGGATACCCCCTAAAGTTTGTGAATGGGCTCAGCCATCTCACCACATGATACCCCCTAAAGTTTGTGAATGGGCTCAGCAATCCCACCACATGATACCCCCTAAAGTTTGTGAATGGGCTCAGCCATCTCACCACATGATACCCCCTAAAGTTTGTGAATGGGCTCAGCCATCTCACCACATGATACCCCCTAAAGTTTGTGAATGGGCTCAGCCATCTCACCACATGATACCCCCTAAGGTTTGTGAATGGGCTCAGCCATCTCACCACATGATACCCCTTAAAGTTTGTGCAGAGCAATTCTTTTCATTGGATGTGGAATAATATCAGATCATGTTTCTGAGAATTGGTGACATAATTAAAAACCAAAGTGTTCTACACAAATGTTAAAGGGTCTTGATCATGTTGTACACCAGCAAACCCCATTGGATACCTTTCTTATCCACACAAAATATTTAGTCCCAAAGGTGTAAATTCAGACAAGTTTAAAATTAGATGCAAATAGAAATCCAGTGTGTGTTAAAAAAAACAATCAAAGGTGAATTCCTTACCATGTATACAGTATAACCTGTCTACAAAGGCCACTTGAAGGATTGGCTGAGAGTGGCCTTTGGTGACAAGTGACCTTTGTAACAGGATTGATATTTCAAGGACCAGTTACTTTCCTTTGATATTCAATTGACTTATTAAGTAGATTTCCTCTCCATGGTAAAAGTCATTAATTTAATTCATTTATTTACATATCATTGATACATGTATATTTTTTTGGTAAAAGAAACTTTTCTTAATTCAATACCTTTCTTATCAAAGCAGAACCTTTGGTCCCTAAGGTGCACAACTTTTACAGTAAATGTAGATTAAAATCCATTGTTCTTTGTTTTTAAAACCAAAGGCCCAGTACTAAATCCTACTTATCATGTATACACAATGTACATGTACCGGTACATGTTTATATATACATGTATATATATATTACAGTCTTACCTGCCGTAAAGGCCACCCCTATATAAGGGCCACCTGCTTATAAAGGCCATTAACATTGTATCTCAATTGTTCTTAATTCATATTATTTTAACCTGTGAATAAAGGCCACCTGCCCATAAAGGCCACTTTAACTGGTTCCCTTGAATGTCCTTTATAGACAGGTTTGACTGTATATATATATATATATATATATATATATATATATATATATATATATATATATGTGATGTATATCTTTGTTGATGTGTGTGCCAAAATCTTACACTTTGATCAATTTTACATTTTTCACAACCTTTATCGAAATATTGTATATTTGTATATTTTGTTATGATAATACAATTTGTCTACATAATTTTCTCAATTATTAAAAATTTTGTTTTCTTATTTTCAATCATGTTGTTAATTTAGATGACACAAATTAGGGCTTACCACTATACTTTATCGACAATCGGCTTAGACTAAGTTTAATCCATATTTGACAATACTAGTATATAGATGATGTGTGCTAAATGTTACCGTTCCAACAGTTTTAGATCAGTTCAGTCTGTAATCTCAATTAAGATTTTGAAAATGACTCTATTAAATGCCTTTTCAAAATCTACAAAATAAATGTGTAGTCACAAATACAAGATATGTATTTTGTAATTTAGCAATGCTTATTACACATAAGTCTTGGGAATTTTCCGATGTAATTTTGAAATGCCATTGACATTGTAACTGGGAAAACATGAGAACTGCCAGTGTATTATGTGATTAATATCCTTTTATGTTTGTGTGGAACAATTTGGAGAAGGGTTGCATTGGAAATACATGTATTTGGAATAATTTTGGTTTTATGGGAAATGTCAATTGATATGATTTGATATCCAGTGGATATGATAGTTCTATACAAACATGAGGAGTATCACAAGGGATGCTGACAGGGAGTATAACATGGTACACTGGGAAATCCCATTCTGTTGTATTGGTGTTTGATTTCAGGATAACTTTTTCTTCCATATCTGCTCATGTAAGATAGGGTTTTTCCCTATGTGAGATATGCGTATCTCACATGCCCACGTGACCTTTAGTAATGTCACAATCAAAAGACAATTAAATGACGTCATCATATGGAGAACATGACATCATCTTGCGGGAATATGACATCCAATTCTTCACAATTTAGAATTTTTGAGTGCGTTTCAAATGATAAATATTGAATTTTTTAATGAACCACTTTGTTTTGTAGTTTATACCTTTTGTGTATCCAAAATCTGGTACGATTTATCCAATGGTCATATTTATTTTAAAGAAGAATGTCGAAATTACAAGGTTAGATTTTACAAACATGGCGTAGACGTCTATATTCATTGTACTTGAAGCTAAATATTGGCACTAAGATGGAAGAAAAATAATCCATTATGAGTTTAGCCATGTAGGATAGGGAAATTTCACCCTTAGGGTTGAACATTTCTGGTCAGAGACTCGGCAAGCCTCGTCTCTCACTGAAATGTTCAACCCCTGGGATGAGATTTCCCTATCCTACATGGATACTCATAATTGATTCTTATAATCTCTTTAAACAGTGATATATGTCTTTGATCTCTTAAATTTATGACAAATTTAAGTTATTTAGTATATTTATATTTTTTTCATGACATTTGTTGGTATATGTATTATAAACCTGTGTGTACTTGGTTTAAACAACAACACTGTTTACTATTTGCACAGATATGTTGTAATTTAAAATTACACCATTACTGAGTATTTATTTTTACACATCTATGATTTGACACAATTTACCTATTTTATGTGTTCTTTGTCAAAATGTATTCATCTATTTGTTGAATGTTATTTGACATATGTAAATATTTTTATATGTGTCATTTGGAAAATTTTCACATGTTTAACTTTTTTAAATGTAATTTTTTAAAAATTGCATGTAAAATTTTGGCACACTTATTACCTGTTATTTGATTAACTTATATGTGATTTTTGACACACTATTCATAAGCATTATTACATGCACAAATACACATGTTACACATAAAAGTATGGTATTTGAAACATGTTTGTGATTTTGATGCACTGAAAGGTGACACACATATTACACACATAATATGTAATTTGATACAATATTATGTGATATGCAACACATTATGCGATTTAAAACACTGAAATTTGACATGACACATTACACATATGTTATTTGACAACATTAAAATGACACAAATTATACATATGTAATTTGACACAATGTGTGACATGACACAAATTATTACTAGGGTTACCAGTATGTGTTATCTTTCAGATACATGTAGTCATTTATATTGATGGTGCTGTTAATTAATTTTTTATTATTTTTTGTGACATTCAAACATTGATGTTTACTTGTGTTATTTATTGGACTGTACTTAAATTATATGTATTATATAACTTATTTAAGGTGAATTTCCATGATGCCTAAATTATGAACTATTCATTTAGATGTTTTATTGTACGCTTAACTAATTTTATGGCATTGTGGCATGGCATAGTGTTCATTTGTGTTAGGGTATATCCCTGAATCCATTAGCATGTACTAATGTTTATTTTCTTTTTTGAAATCCACTTAACCAATTTGAACAAAAATCTGTTAACATAAGTCATTAAGTGACCTTTTCTGGTATTTCCCAATATTTTAGGACAAATACAACATTTATACACACAATCACAAGACTTTTTTTCACCATTCCAATACAAGTGAAGGTACTCAGACATTTTACAGATTTTACAAAAAAGGCTTTAAGATTTTAGTCTTTTGATTGTTATAGAACATACTTAAGTTGAAAATTTGAGTCTGTTAGACAAGACACAATGACATAAATGAAATTGAAATCAATGCAGGAAACCATGGTCACTGACTACCGTTACCATGACAACCTGTTTCCCATAGACTGGGAATGGTCCTGATGATATTCCTTGCCAAATATTTCCTATTAGGAATGAAACGTTAATTTTATTTATTTTGTTTTTACAATCAGGAAGATTGTTATTAGTGTGTGTTAATGATATTTGCATAATGTTAAACTTACAAAACAATCACTTATGAAATAAATCTTATTAAAATGTTTAAATTTAGATTGACTTTTAATTTTTAGCTCACCTGAGCCAAAGGCTCAGATGAGCTATTGCAATCTATCACCGTCCGTCGTCCGTCGTGCGTCGTCCGTCGTGCGTCGTCCGTCGTGCGTCGTGTGTAAACTTTACATTTTAATCTTCTCCTCCAAAACTACGGGGCCATATTTGATGAAACTTAGTGATTATCATGCCTGGGTAACAGCCTTTCAAAATTGTGTTCGGGGTTTGGCCACGCCCAACAAGATGGCCGCTGTTACTAAAAATAGAAAAAAGACAAAAAAATCTTCTTCTCTGAAACCAAAAGGTGCAGGCAAATTTTGATTGGATATTTGGATTCAGCATACCTGGGAACATTAAAATTGTGTTTTTCATGAAAATTAGACGAGAAATAGGTTACGCGTTTTTTGCGTAAAATTACGTAATTTTTGAAATGAGACATTTATTGTTATAACTTCATAACGGCTAAAGATAATTGTATGGAGTTTTCACTGTTTATCTTGTCTTGCAATTTTCTTCCAATTGATGTCAAGGTCGAAGGTCAAGGTCATGTCCCAGTTTTTGACCTTTGATAAAAGATGCTATTTTTTTAACATTTCTCGTGAAATTGGCGTAGGATTTTCAGTTATTTGTAGGTATTGACATGACGATCATTTTGATACATAGATCAGGGTCATGGGTTCAAAGGTCAAGGTCACAGATGTCCAAGAATACCAAAATAGTTAATTATCTCAAAAACTATAAACTTTTTGTATAGGCATGTATATTGGAATATTGTAGGTATTGGCATAACGATAATTTTGATATATAGATAAAGGTCATAGGTTCAAAGGTCAAGGTCATAGACGCGAACGAATACTTAAATGGTTAATTATCTCAAAAACTATAAACTTTTTGTATAGGCATGTATATTGGAATATTGTAGGTATTGGCCTAATGATCATTTTGATATATGAATGAAGGTCATAGGTCAAAGGTCAAGGTCATAGAATTGAACGAATACTTAAATGGTTAATTATTGTAGGCATTTGCACAACAATCATTTTGATATATGAATGAAGTTCATAGGTTCAAAGGTCAAGGTCATAGATGCAAACTAATATACTTAATTGGTTAATTATCTCAAAAACTATAAACTTTTTGTATAGGCATGTATATTAGAATATTGTAGGTATTGGCCTATCGATCATTTTGTATATTGGAATATTGTAGGTATTGGCCTAATGATCATTTTGATATATGAATGAAGGTCATAGGTTCAAAGGTCAAGGTCATAGATGCAAATGAATACTTAAATGGTTAATTATCTCAAAAACTATAAACTTTTTGTATAGGCATGTATATTGGAATAAGGTATGTATTGGCCTAACGATCATTTTGATATATGAATGAAGGTCATAGGTTCAAAGGTCAAGGTTATAGATGCAAATGAATACTTAAATGGTTAATTATCTCAAAAACTATAAACTTTTTGTATAGGCATGTATATTGGAATAAGGTATGTATTGGCCTAACGATCATTTTGATATATGAATGAAGGTCATAGGTTCAAAGGTCAAGGTCATAGCTGCGAACGAATATTTAAATGGTTAATTATCTCAAAAACTATAAACTTTTTGTATAGGCATGTACATTGGAATATTGTAGGCATTTGCACAACAATCATTTTGATATATGAATGAAGGTCATAGGTTCAAAGGTCAAGGTCATAGATGCAAACGAATACTTAAATGGTTAATTATCTCAAAAACTATAAACTCTTTGTATAGGCATGTATATTGGAATATTGTAGGTATTGGCCTAATGCACATTTTAATATACAGATGTTTTAGCTGTTTATAAATAATATATTGTAGCTAGACTTTAAATATGTTATATATAGCATACTTATATAATAATTATTATAATTAATTTGCAAAAATACTTGCATATTATTGGCCCTTACTGCTGAAAATTTTGATATTCTCTTTTATTAATGTCATTGACCATTGAACCTCTGCATAAGATATGTACTCTTCTTCAGGTGAGCGTTAAGGCCCATGGGCCTCTTGTTTTACTATGCTCTCTATATTAGATAACTTTAGTAAGCCTTATGTTTGTATTGGCACATCTTAATGCATGTATCATACACTGTGGATCTACTGCTAGTGTCAGCCAGATCATGCTAGGCTATGCTGATGTGACCATGACTGGTTATGTGTATTCTGTGTATGTCTGCTTTGTACTAGTGCATAGCCAGGGTGACTTTAAGGATCTAGGTCACTGAGACAGAAGTTGCAGTCCCATCAGTCCATTATCCTGGCACCAGGTAAACCAAACCAGCAGCAATGTGAAATGAAGTAACTTGCATACAGTCAAAACATATCCTTGTTGGGAATTGAACCCACAACCTTTAAATCTCGAATCTGACACTCTATATACCAAATGAGCTCCATGTTTCCATAGTGTGTGTGTGTGTGTGTGTGTGTGTGTGTGTGTGTGTGTGTGTGTGTGTGTGTGAATTGCACCAACTTCACATCATTAGGATGCAACATAATTCATTGCAGTTAAGTAAAATAAAGGTTTGATGCCCAAGACAAGAAACATTTTAGTTATATTGAGATGTCACCAGCTATCATTTCTGTTGTTGACATTTATCCAACTTGAACTGGTAAATCTACAGCTGATATGGTCGGAAGCTCAAGTTTCTAGGGTCAAGTAGTCCACAGTGCACTGGTACCATTATGCACCACAGCATTTCTCACCACCTGTTTTCTAATCCCACTCAGGATATCATAATGTGGGAATGTTTTTCAGTCTTCTTGTAGAAAGTTCATGGTTGGTGGTCTTGTCTTGGCACTCTGGTTTCCTTTGCCACCTCTAAAACTGAGCACTTCAATATAAGTGAAAAAATCTTGACTTTGGGATAAACTCAATTACTCCAGCTTTCCTGTGATATTCAGTTATGAAGCCCAGATTTCTAGATCTCAATGGCAGAGTGGTCTTAAGTGCACAATTTGGGGTCATATACGGTTTCTTTCACCGTCTTTGTTTGAATCCCACTAGTAGTGGCAGATCCTTTTGTGAGATTTTCCAGTTTGTTTGAAGAAGATGGGTGAACTTAATTTGTTATTGTAATGTTATTAATGTCAGATCAGCAATTTTTCAACTATTGGCGAGAAGAGCAAGTCTATTAATCTTCAAGGATTAATCTAAGAACAGGTTTATAAATGTATGAGATGTGGGAGTGTGTTTTGTGGTCTGTCTTGTACTAACACAACTCGGGGCATAAGGTTCTAGCTCACTGACTCATTATGCCAAAGACAAGCATACCTATACCAACACCAGGTGTACCAGTTAATACCAATCACCAAATAAGGAAGCAGTATAATCTCAAATTTTTAAGTTTGACCTGGCCAGGATTCGAACCATGACCTCACATTCTCGATGTCTAGTGTTCTTATTCATTTGCTACATAGAGAAAAATTGTAAAAATGCAGTTTTCTCAGATTTGTTATACAAAATAACATGTTGTTACTCGATGCAATTTGGAACATAATTATAATACATTTGAGATTCTCGCTCATAGTTAACTATCAGGAATGTGTAGTAAGTTAAAAAATATGTAGTATAGTGTAGTGCCATAACATTATTGTGAGCTATACTATAAGTTAAGAAATTTAAGTATTGATTGACTATTTTATCTGGTAGTCTTTGGTTCATAAGTTTCTGGAATATCATGTACTTCTGGAGCACGATCTTATTTCCAAATGATGGACTGAGCAGTAAGTATATTTATTTTTTATTTTATTTTTTTTTTTTTTTTTTTTTTTTTTTTTTTTTTTTTTTTAATTAATTTATTTATTTATTTATTTATTTTTTAGCAGTTGAATAAAATTTACTCATTTCTACTTCCGTACGAAAGGCTATAGGTTACTCCGTTTTCATTTCTAATTTTACGTATACTAGGTAAACTTCCGTGGTAAATAACAAAGCGGGTATTTCCAACTCGACCAAAGTGACAAGAATTTCTTAAATTCTGTGGAATTATTTTATGGTAAATTCAGACATTTTGATTATTTTTCTAGTGCCTATTACCTGTACACAACAATAGAACATTTTAGAAAATTCAAAACGAAAGTAGATTTATATAAACATGATAAAATCAAACTTATTTTTCAGTAGCTTTTGCAGTTTTGGACAAAGCAGTAAAGCACCCCTTTTACAAATGGGGAATCCAGTTTCAATTTCTTGCACATGGTAAATGTACAATAAATTATTTTAACTATTTATTCACATCTCGGAAATAAAATTTCACAGTTGTACTTGCTAACTTTATAGTACAAGTAAACAAAGCTAGCAAAACTTTAAACACCCCATGAGGGCCCAGTTCCTGAGTGGAAGGAGAAACTAATTACATACTTGTAAAAAAATAATGTGAAACAATAGCATCAGATTGAAAACCAATGAAATGTGATGAAAGGGGTGGAATGAGGGCATGCAAAAAGATCAATGTAATTATAAACACATGTTTACATTGATGAGTCCCTAACATCGTGTTACAATCTGTATAACTTTATTCATTTATGTTATGTATAGCCCCCCCCCCGGGAGCAGGACAAAACGTACCCTTGCCATAACGTACCCTACCAGAACGTACCAATTTTTGGACGAAACGTACCCACATTTTTACCAAAACGTACCCATACCAGAACGTACCCACCAAAACGTACCCACCAAAAAACTTGTATAACTTATATTGTTTGTTGATTTATTTTGCAAAATTATGCCAAAACGTACCCATACCAGGATTACCAAACAACAAGTAGTAGTATGTTATTTACTACCATCTACTAGGCATATGCCATTCATCTTTGTTATAACTCTTAGATATGCTTATTTTATATTTTTCTTTTATTACCAATACATATTTTTGTATTTAAAAAAAAACCAATAAAGATAATAAAAGGCTGCAGAATAGTAACATGTACTACACAACTAACTAATGACTTTTAAAGGAAAATTGAAGAAAAAAACAATTTAGGCAGATTAGTCGGATAGTCATTAATCTACATCATTCCTTTGTTGTGTTTTTTGTTCTTCTTCAAACACATTGCCATTTTTTTGTATGAAGTCGTTCATTGTTTTCATTTTATAACGATATCAAAGCATTTGATACCTGTGTGATTGTTTACGTACCAAAAGTCGCTATGGCTTCACTAAAAGGATTTTTATTCTGTCGTGTGTTGGTTTTTCATTACCGCATTAATATTCCATTAAAATTTGACCCATTAACTGATAAAGTTTTAAACCTGATAAATTTTTTATTGGAATATATCTTGTAAAATTAGAATATAGCTTGCAATCGGGGAGTAAAGCCAAAGTTTCCTTTTTAATTTTATAATTATATGTATAATGGTCTTTTATTGAATTTCAGAAAAAATGAGGCAAAATTTGTTATTAAATGCTGAAAAACATTAAAAGACTGAGTACACAGATCACGTATGAAAGTCTGAATTAGGTGGGGTTGTCCAAAGTTTAGAAACAAATTTCGTTGTTGCAAGATCCTCTGAGTTTTTTGCTGTTTCCCATATAATGGCCGGTTGGTGGAATGCTTGCGGTGAGCTCGCGACTGGGTCATTTATTGTACGATGTAACCAGTTTTCTGGTTCTGTGTCTGGTTTTAAGACAACTTTCTTTATATCCGATTTAAAGAAAATCATTAAAACTACAGCTAATTAGAACCTAATCTTAAACATTGAAATTAAAGTTTTTATTTTAATCAATTCAATAATTAATTATACATCCATTAGTTTATTTATTTAATATTGTAACTTCATGTTGATTTATATATTGTAACATATTATATTAAAGGAGACTGGTTTATATAAGAGTTTCACTCTTGTTTCGGAATCCTCATTGTATCTATTCGTAATTATGTATCATGTATTTTATCAAAATAAAATATTGTTTAAACTAAACTAAAGTTTTTATTTTAATATGTAATATTTAACCACTATTTCTCTGAACAAATTCCACGTAATTTACACCATTACATTATTACCCCTTGATATGAAAGGATCTAAGTTATAATTAAATCGGTTTTCAACTTGTATTTTTTAAAAAAAAATAATATAAAAAAATGATACATGTGTATATACATTTGTACATAGACGCTATAAGAACATACATCTAGGTATATAACTATGGAAATGTGTGTGGGTACGTTTTGGTAAATATATGACACATAAAGCTATTACTCTGAGTGCTGCTTTTATTCTTCTCTCCGTTGTTATTTTTTATTAGCTCACCTGACCGAAGGTCATGTGAGCTTATGGCATAGCCAGCGTGTTATGTGCATGCGTTGTGTGCGTATGTGTGTGCGTCGTTAACACCTATTTTCGACTTCTCCTCTGAAACTACTGGACATGTAGTTCGATACAACAATCATTTTGATGTATAGAAAAAGGACATGGGTTCAAAGGTCAAGGTCACAGATGTGAAACAATACTGAAATGGTTAATTATCTCGAAAATATAAACTTTTTGTATAGGCTTGTATATTAGAATGTTGTAGATATTGATACAACGATCATTTTGATGTATAGAAAAAGGTCATGGGTTCAAAGGTCAAGGTCACAGATGCAAAACAATACAAAATGGTTAATTATCTCGAAAACTATAAACTTTTTGTATAGGCATGTATATTAGAATGTTGTGGTATGGATACAATGGTTATCATGATGTAAAGAAAAAGTCATTTGGGTTTAGTATTTATGTGTTCTTCAAATCTATCAGCTCGCCATTAGTTATTAGGTGAGCGTATCGGCCCATGGGCCTCTTGTTTATTACAAACTACATCTTTTTAGAAATAAAGGAAGATGTAAAGGAACATTTGTCATAAAAAAATCAACGCTTTATCATACAAATATAAGATATATATTGATGTTATGGTGGGTACGTTTTGGCGGGTACGTTCTGGTGGGTACGTTCTGGTATGGGTACGTTTTGGTAAAAATGTGGGTACGTTTCGTCCAAAAATGGGTACGTTATGGTAGGGTACGTTTTGGCATGGGTACGTTTTGTCTATAACCCGCCCCCCCCCCCCCCCCCCCCGGGCGACCCAGTCATTTGTGGATGGGGAAATATTTCATTTCAACTAGTATTTACATTGTGTCTTCAGAAAAACATAACTTTTATAATTCTACATGCCAATTTATCAATTTTGTTAAATGAAGCTTATCATAATTGTTTTATAAACCAACTTTGTCAACAAAATGTTGGCAATTTTGAGGTTACATCAATAATTAAATGTAATTGTAAAAGGGTAAGACTTCCTGACTTCCTTTTGTTTGTACCTCCACCCATTTTATTCTATGAAAAAAAAAATTAAATATCATTTTTCACAGAAATGTTCAAAATGGCTTGAATCTGTCTTTTAAGATGTTTTTCTGTCAATATTAAAATTTTAGTGCAGGATACAAATGGAAAAGGCTTCAGTAGTGACTACAGAGAATGACATTGATCAGAATGATTACAGTTCAGTACTGTAAAACTAATTTGTCATTGACATCATTATAGTGTCATTTTTGTGTTCAGTGCTTGCTCAATACTAATCACACAAAATTTGAAATGTCAAAAACTATACTCACATTATATTCTAATCATTGATTGAGTAGTGATATGGCTTCATTACATGTGAAACCCAAACCATTAAATAATTAAACAGTTTAATTAGTTGTCAATTAATTTGATTCTCACTCTCGGACCTAGAAACATATATTATAAAAGTTAAGAAGAAGAATACTGTGTTCTTTTTTTTGAATTTGGTAAATAATTAAAAATAAATAATTTTAAACTTTAAAGTACTTTTCTTAATAACATTTTTGATTTAAAATAATAAAAATAAAGAATTTTAATATTTTATTTAGCATATTTCTAGGTTTCTACAAAAGACACATTCAAAGTTATTAATAGCCAAAATTGACAAAAAGAAATTGGAAAATGTTTTCACCAATTTGCTACATTGGTTTACTTTTTGAAAGAATTATTCACATATTAGTAACCAATGGAGATTTTTGTCTATCAGGAATGGAAACATAGTCCATTAAAGAAAATGAATACCAGAAATTATAAATTATCATAAAAGTAAAAATAATTTAAATTACCGGTATTTATATTTTAATTTTAGTTCTTTCTTAAATAATTCCATATCCTCGGTTCTCTTTGTCATTAACTGTACATATATCAATGTAACTTTCATTATTTATTTCAGTTTTTCAGTACTACATTGGATGGCTACAGCAAGCAAAGAAAGTCTGATTAAATCTTCTATTTTAAAGTTTCTGTCGGAAAATGATCTAGAAGCTAATGTTGAGTAAGTGAATAGATATTACTTTTGTTACTGATCGACTGAAAGATTAGGTTTGTTTTACAGTTAAGCTTTCTCTTATGCAAAACCACTGCGGTATCTCCGTTGGTAAATTGCTTGCTCTGTAAGTGGGAGGTTGTGGGTTCAATTTCCAACCAGGTCTGTCCCTAGACTTGAAGTGGGTAGTGACTGTTCTTTCGCCAAGTACTCAAAATTACGAATTGAAAGTCACAGTTCTTTCTAATGGGAACTTAAAATAAACAAGGTCCAGTTTCATGGTTAGCATGGCATGATAAAGAACCTTGCTATATAATGTCATCAGCACAACACAAAGGCAAATTTTCCGCATTCTTGCATAAAGCTGGCAATATCTTGATATAAGTAAAATAATCTTGATTAGTATGTCAAACACAATTACTCAACTGTGAATGGTCTAAAGTATGCATTTACCAATCACAGTGCCTCCCAGCACCTTGATTCAAATCCTACTCTGGCATATCCTAGTGTAATAAAGTTTATAATTTCATTTGCAGAAGGTTGTTTGAGTACTCCAGTTTCCTCCACCATCCAAAAACTTATCACTTCAATATAAGTGAATGAATCTTGACTGGGACCATAAACACCATTACTCTCCATTCCATTCAAATCCATTCTACTCCTGAATAAACTTCATTTAAATATAAGCTGTCACCATTCAGAAGTTTAAATTTGTCATTGGATCTGTTTCAGGTTAATTGATGATGTAATATTAAGTTATATACTAAGTATACTGGAGGATCTCGGAGATGATACTAATGCTGAAGAAAACATTGATGTTGATCAGTTTGTGGAGATGATGGACGCCTATATATCTGGATTTGCTACTATAGACAGGTAAGACTTAAATTAATATTTAAAGGTTGTCATTACAGATATTCATATAGCCAGCAAACATAATAGTTATTCATAACTTTGGTTTCATGGTAGTGGTGGGGAAACACAAGCAATTCTTGTTCATTTTTGTTCTGCATTAACATTCTAAATCTTCCATATCTATAATGTAGTTTGACAAAAGAAATCAGTGTTAAACCATTTATAAATTATGATTTTTGAAAGAAATTTGTTTGTTTACACTTTGTTTTTGTTAAATTGTTTTCTTTATTTTTAGTGTAAAAGTTGTTGAGTGGATGTTTGAGCTGGCCTCGGCACTGTCAGTTAATGTAACAGGTAAAATTTTGTAATTTTTTAATTGTATGGAAATTATAGGGAAAAAAATATGAATATCTTATCTTCTTTTGTCATTTTGGCAGGGAAAATGTGCTGAACTTTCTTTTATATAAAGACGTGTGTCATATTAAACAGTAATTAGTGCATGTACAGAAATATGTCATATTAGACAGACTTTCTACTAAGAAAATTTAATATATGTTGTTGGGAAAGGAACCAGTCCATTGTGTATATTTTGAATATAATTTTGGGCCGAATTATGGAACCTTAAATCTTCATTCTTGAATTGATATTTATTAAATTTAGTGAATATCTATGGATAATTTTGTTTGATTCAGTTCTCAGTTACAGCTTAGTAACATCATAATCAAGCCAGCCTTACACCTTGTTGATGTATCAATATACATGTATACCCACAGTTTGATGTTGACTTACCCAGTATTGCATTTTAAAAATCTCAAAATTTTTCAGTTTTGGTTATTTAATTCTAATTTACTGCTAAAAAAATTTAATTATAACCATTCATTCTTATTTACACTGTGAATTACAAATGCACAGTTTCCAATCATGTCAATTCTCAATGAATTGAATTGGCAACATTTAATTAATAATTTAGAAACTATTTATTGCATATTTAATTATCACAAAAGTTGAATTGTATTAAATTTTAAGATATTCTTAATTTCTGGACAGATGAAGATATTGATTCAAGTGAAAGTCGAATAGTAAATGGTGTAACATCACTAACATTACAAGAGGAGAATCAAAGTAATATTAACAGTACCGATGAACTAGAGGAGGAAAATGGAAATAATGTGAGTATCACACTTAAACTTAATCAATTTAAGGATTAAACTTTGACTGTTCTAAATAATACTGTGATAATTTCAGTTTGTCAGGCATAAATTGAATGACTGGCTAAGTAAACTCAATCTAGCAAAACCATACATGAAGAGTTTACACATAACCAACTAAGATTATCTCCCAATAAAAATTCAATTCTTATATTTACAATCTATCTTTTAAGTATTATGATAAAACATGAGATAATCATGAATGATATAGATAAACATTTGAAGTTGATTTGTCAATGATGCCGTTGTTAGTAAGCCTTGCCCATTTGTCAACATCAAAGGAAACAAACTTATAACATTATGGGTTAAAGGTCACACATACCCAACTTAAGTTATTGGAAATGCTCTCAAAAGATTTATTAAGAGAATTAGAAGGATTTTATATATAATTGCATATTTTAGTTTTTCATCACATGCTGCATGGTCCAAATATCATTCTAATAAAATGTTTGAATATTGATTCATGTATGTAGATTTTATGACAGAAAAATTAAAATGTAAAGTTTTCTTTTAAATTTTGAAGGATAATGGTAATTCAGAAGAATGTGATAAAATGGTTGAGTCCTTGTTAGAGATGTTTCCGACTCTCTGTACAATGGAAATCACTCATTGTCTGTCATTATCTAATGGGGACCCAGAGGAAGCTGTACAGCTGATACTACACAGACAGGAGACCGGAGACAGTATAAAACCCTCACCTACTAAGGTAAAGCATTTAATTAAATACTATTTTTCCATTCCTGGTAGCCAAAATCACCAATGTCTTCTGTTTTCTGAGAAATTCTTTACAAAAAATAACTTTTTTTTAGCAAATTTTTGAGAAAATATTTAAAAAGACAATATTTTCACAAACTTAGGCTACTAATAAGTTAAAAGTTGTAGAAACATAAAACCATACAGCCTAGTTATAATGCCCCTCAATATTTTTTCTACCTAGTTTACCAACATGGTATTTTGAAGTCCCAAAGTCTATTGTTTTTGTGTTTTTCTTTATAAGTCAGATTCAGTTTATCACCAAACCCCTAATTTAACTCTACAAATAGTGGGGATAAATCATGATTTTACTGTGAAGTGATTACTGATCAGTTATTATATACATGTACTTTTTACAGGCAAAGGATAAATCAAAAACAAAATATAAACAAGCTTCAGTATTAGATGAAAAGGACATCAAAGATAAAGTTCTAGCAAGATATTCATATGTAGATGAAAAAGCAGATGAGAAAACTTACATTCCAAAAGAACCCAAACAGGTAAGAGTGGAGTAACAGTGTTTTATCCCCCAGTCAAGAGTATTTTACTTATACTTTATACCAAGGTCAGTTCAAGAATGGTAGAGGAAACTGGAGTGCCTGATGAATACCATCAACCTTCTGCAAATGAACGGATAAACTTCCTTACACTGTGATTTGTCTTGAGTGAGATTCAAACCTAGACAGTAGGAGGCACTATGATCCATAAGCACACTCTTTAGACCAAAAAGCCACTGATGCCTCCCAAAGTTTCATTCACAGCAAGTTTTACAAGAATTTTCATTCACCCATAACATAGACCAAAATATTCTGTAATTACTAGTATCACAATGAGAAATAAGCTTGTTTTAGTCTCATTAAGAAAAAGCTGAGTAGAATGGAGAAATTGTGCTTTATGCCCCTATCTAGATTCTGTCGCTTACATCAAGGCAGTCATTTCTAGAATGGTGATGGAAACCAACATATTCAAAGTAAACCACTTATCTTTGACAAGCAACCAGACTGATCAACATTCTTAGTCCTGGGATGATAGGGGAAACTAGAGTACCCAGAGAAAACCACTGGCCTTTCGCAAGCAAACTGACAAACTTCCCAAGGGTAAAATCCTCCGGACTAGCTAGCTACACTCGCTCTATAATTGCAGTCAGGTTTTTCTGCTTTATCGAGTTTAAATTCCTCAGATTCTCATAAATCTCTGTAATGTAGAGGTCATCAGAAATACCGGTATGGTCAATGAGACCACAACATTTTAACTTGCACACAAATTCTTTTTTCTTTTCAGCAACCAAAGAAAATGATACGATACCTTGATGGTAAAATTGTCAGTACAAAAGGAGAAAGATATACCGAACTTAAAAAAGATGACTCTGACGAAATGAAGAAAACTTATATAAACTTAAAACCTGCTAGGAAATATAGATTCCACTGATCTGAGTTTGACCTTAATTATAAATGTAGATTTCAAAAATCTCATTTTGGCATTTTACTTGAGGATAGTTGGTATACTTGAACTTTTGTAACTTACACCACAGAAGAGTTCCACAACTTTCAAACAATGTATATACCTGAGTGTATCTAATATTAAGCATATTTTATCAAAATGTATGGATACCTAGCTGAAAACTCTATATTGCAAGTGTATTAATTTTAGCAGGTACAAATTTTAGTACAAATTGTAATTTGGGTACAGGTAAATTCATGATAGCCAGGTGAGCTAGAATCCTTCCAATTTCAGTATGTAAAATTGTTTATTACCCATGCTTTAGCTTACCACTGGTTATACCATAAACATACCTTCTGTCCTATTTTATCCACATCCTAAATATTAAGTTTTAAAGGTGTCAAGATTTGAAACTAAATTATCAATATGAACAGCGAAGTTTAGTGCAACAATATATCTGCATTTATGGATCTAATATTAGGTCATTTTTACCAAAATGAATACATATTTTAGTTGAAAAAATCTATACTGTAAAAATACTAATTTTAGTGTGTAGAGATGTTAGCACAAATTATAAATCTGTTACATTTACATTAATTTGTTATTCATCTGTCATTATAAACAAAGGAGTTGAGTGCAATATGATTATATATGTAAATTGGTTTTAATTGATACATAGATTTAGTAACTTGCATTATAAATTACATCATAATTCTGCAGGTGCTTTGGCGTTTATGATTGAAATTGTTGTAGAATAGAAAATGGTTTCTTGCCATATATTTGGAGCATCTTATCTTAACTAAGCCCATCAAGTATAATGTGAAATCATTAATTTTCATAGTGTCACATTTGTTGTTGTTTTTGTTGTCATGGATACATGTTCAATGAAATATTATATTACAAATGGACCTTAAATGGAAACAACCAATCACAAAGTTACCTCCTCACGAAATGGTATATTTTCTAAAAACCAGAAAAACAAACAATTTCATAGTAGTTTTAAAAGTTTCATTCCATGGATTACAGATTCTTTGTAAATACATGTATATTAAAATTTGTTTGAAAAAAAATCAAAGTATTACTAGATAATCAAACCACAGTGATTTCCCTAAAATTTGTAGCAGCAGGTAGATTCACTAATACAATGGGCCTGGGGTCGAGGCAGGCTCCTAGACCGAAAATGATTTTCAGGTCTTCTGAAGGCAATTTTATGAATTCTTAATGACCAATTGGGATTTTTAGCCTGTTGCCGGCTCTTATAGAAAACAATGAAACCACTGTTTTTGTACAGCGTGAGCAAAGCGAACCTGTACTTTGTCATCGCTTTCTTCCAAGATATCGAGCTTCTTTGCTATGAAATTATAAGATATGAGTACACTTGGAAATAGTGCGCCTGATAAATGAGCGTGAAAGAAGTATATCTGTTTTATCGTGAGATATGTATTCTGAGACGGGTAATGCATTTGGTTACATATGCACATTTGGAATAAATTTTCGGAATACATTTCAGAATCTAGTAAAATATTGCGACGGGATGCATCTAATAATTTCTGCAATTTGGCGAACTGATCTCATGTTTACAATAAAAAGTAGTTCGAGAAGTTTGCGTCCTACGATGTAAAATCATAACTTTTTAAGAAATGAACATCAACGGCAGGTTGTTTAATTAATTCTTCGTGAAATCTACGGAAATTTAAATTTATTTTGAAGGTTATGATAACGTATTTTAATGTTAAGGCAATTGTGTCATATTTTAAAATGTTTATCGATTAGATTTTACTTTCGTGAAAGGGAGATAATTCGTACAGTGTTGTATGCAAATTTTATATACAGTCGTTTTACCAGTTCCGAACAGGGTTTCATATCCACAAGCAGAGGAAATAAAATTTATGTGGTGTAATAATACAAATATTTACTGATTCCAAAATATCGACACCTGTCCTCAAAAACACGTGGTAGTATGTTTTCTTGAAAAAAGCATTTCCGTGATCACGATTTGTTTACATCGTTAAACTAGGTCACCAACAATCTGTCGTACATTTAGGAAGCGGTTGAAGAAACAGCAAATTGAGAAAGTTATTTTGCGATTCCTTTAATTGAACGGGATTGAAATTTTAGATTATTCGGTAGTAAAAATTCGGAACTGGTAAAACAACTAAATGATCCAGTTATGCATACAACCGCTAGAATGTACCCCCTCATAGCGACGGTAGGATCTGCAAAACTCTACTTTCTCTCTATCCGAAATGACAAAACGATCGGGTACAAGTTTTTTAAATTTTAGTTACCGATTGTCTTTTTCATATATTTATGAAATTAATTTTTTCTACCATTTAATTCAGCAATACATGGTTTGGTACATAAAAATTTGTTTCTTTTTCCAAAAAAAAACCCATCAGTCGGATTATATGCATAGATCAACGACACCCCCCCCCCCCCGAATTTTCGGTTATATTCTGTCTTGCCACAACACAATTTTCCCAACTACGCTGTACAGCAGCACGACAGTGCTATGTTTTTATTTACTTATAGAGATTCTAAATTTTCCTTAAAATTGTAGTTACTCTATATTTTAAAACCTTTTAAAATGTTGGATTTTAAATAAGTTGTAAGAAGAGGATGTGAATCAAAGTATGTAAATATGTGATTAAAAGTTTTTGGGGGGATTTTTTTAACAAAACATTCTACTTATTGCATAAATTTTAGGATATACTGATAGTAAATCTTATGTTATACACAAGATTTACCAATTAACATTTAAAACACTTTTTGACATGATCTTTTTGTATTGAGCTCTTGGTTTTTGTTTTTATTTTTATTAAAACATTTAGTAACAAAGTTTTTCTGATGAATCTTAAACTAATTTCACATATACTTCATAAAACAAAGTCAGATTGTTGTGTAAAGTCTGGTTAAGCCATTTCCGTCATTTACTTGTATTTTGCCCTTTTGCAGAGAATACACTTTTTTATTACCAAATTCTCTCTTCTGATTTTAGTAGAAAAATTAGAGGACAACGTTTCTTCATCTGTTTGTCTGTGGAACTTATTTAATCACTTAAACTGTCTAGAAATGATGTTTATAGTGCAAAGCAAACTGAATAACTCCATCAAGCTCCATTTCACTAACTTGATTTGTCCCAGTAAACACACAAATATCAATTTTATCATTTCATTTTTAGCTCACCTGGCCTAAAGGCCATGTGAGCTTTTGCCATCACTCGGCGTCCGTCGTCCGTCAGTCCGTCAGTCTGTCAGTCCGTCAGTCCGTCAGTCTGTAAACTTTTCACATTTTGGCTATCTCCTCTGAAACCCCTGAATCAATTTTAACCAAACTTTACAGGAATGATGTATAGAAGGTCCTGTACTTAGATTGCCGAAATTATTTTGATCCGCCAAAAAACATGGCTGCCAGCGCAGAAGATAGTTTAACATTGGACCCTATGGGAAAAATGCATTTTTGACAATTTCCTCAGAAATGACTGAAGCAAATTTAACCAAACTTTACAGGAATGGTGTAAGGAAGGTCCTTTACTTAGATTGCCAAAATTTTTCTGATCCGTCGAAAAACATGACCGCCAGCGCAGATGATAGTTTAACATAGGACCCTATGGGAAAAGCATATATTTGCTATCTTCTTTGAAACCGCTGAGCCAATTTGAACCAAACTTTACAGGAATAATGTATGCAAGGTCAGTTACTAAGATTGCCTAAATTTTTCTGATCCGCCAAAAAAAATTGCCGCCAGGGCCAAACAAAGTTTAACATTGGGCCCTATGGGAAAACGCACATTTTGGCTATCTCCTCTGAAACGAGAGAAGTGAATTCAATTTAACTTTACAGGAATAATGTATGGAAGGTCTTTTGCAAAGATTGCCGAAATTTTTCGGATCCGCCTAAAAATACGGCTGCCAGCGGGGAACATAGTTTAACATTGGACCCTATGGGAAAAACACATTTTGGCTATTTCCTCCGAAACTATTGAATCAAACTTAACTAAACTTTAGAGGAATGATGTATTGGAGGTCCTTTACATAGATTGCCAAAATTTTTCTGATCCGCCGAAAAACATGGCTGCCGGAGCAAAAGGTAGTTTAACATGGGACCCTATGGAAAAAATGCATTTTGGCTATCTCCTCAGAAATGACTGAAGCGAATTTAACTAAACTTTACAGAAATGATGTATAGAAGGTCCTTCACTTAGATTGCCAAAATTTTTCTGATCCACCAAAAAACATGGCCGCCAGAGCAGAAGATAGTTTAACATTGGACCCTATGGGAAAAGCATATATATGCTATTTCCTCTGAAGCTTGGGAAGCAAATTGAACCAAACTTTACAGGAATGATGTATAGAAGGTCCTTTACATAGATTGCCAAAATTTTCCTGATTGGCCAAAAAACATGGCTGCCAGTGCAAAAGGTAGTTTAACATGGGACCCTATGAAAAAATGCATTTTGGCTATCTCTTCAGAAATGACTTAAGCGAATTTAACCAAACTTTACAGAAATGATGTATAGAAGGTCCTTCACTTAGATTGCCAAAATTTTTCTGATCCACCAAAAAACATGGCCGCCAGAGCAGAAGATAGTTTAACATTGGACCCTATGGGAAAAGCATATATATGCTATTTCCTCTGAAGCTTGGAAAGCAAATTGAACCAAACTTTACAGGAATGATGTATAGAAGGTCCTTTACATAGTCCTCATAAATGACTGAAGCAAATTGAACCAAGCTTTACAGGAATGTATATAGAAGGTCCTTTACTTAGATTGCCAAAATTTTTCTGATCCGCCGAAAAACATGGCCGCCAGGGCAGAATAGTTTAACATTGGACCCTATGGGAAAAACGCATTTTTGACTATGTCCTCAGAAATGACTAAAGCAAATTGAACCAAACCTTACAGGAATGATGTATCGAAGGTCCTTTACATAGATTGGCAAAATTTTTCTGATCCGCCAAAAAACATGGCTGCCAGCAGAGAACATAGTTTAACATTGGACCCTATGGGAAAAGCATATATATGCTATCTTTCTGAATCTAGTGAAGCAAATTGAACCAAACTTTACAGGAATGATGTATAGAAGGTCCTTTACATAGATTGCAAAAATTTTCCTGATCTGCCAAAAAACATGGCTGTCAGCGCAAAAGATAGTTTAACATTGGACTTTATGGGAAAAACACATTTTTGACAATGTCCTCAGAAATGACTGAAGCAAATTGAACCAAACTTTACAGGAATGATGTATAGAAGGTCCTTTACATAGATTGCCAAAATTTTCCTGATCTGCCATAAAACATGGCTGCCAGTGGAGAATATTGTTTCACATTGGACCCTATGGGAAAAGCATATATTTGCTATTTCGTTTGGAGCTACTAAAGCAAATTGAATCAAACTTTACAGGAATGATGTATGGATGGTTCTTTACTTAGATTGTGGACATTTTTTTGATCAGCCAAAAAAGATGGCTGCTAGCACAGAACATAGTTTAACCCTATGGGAATAGCATATATTTGCTATCTCCTCAAAAGCTACTGAAGCAAATTGAACCAAACTTTATGGGAATGATGTATGGAAGGTCCTTTACTTAGATTGACAAATTCAAATTGCCCGTTTCATTTACAATAAAGGCAAAACACTTTCAAAATCTCGGAAGCTGAAATTGCATTGGACAATAAATGTTACAACAATGGCTCATTCACATATGCCCCTAAATGGTGTTTCCTCAGATCTCCCACTCTGCACCTATATCGAAAAAACTGTGAATGGTACATATAGTTCTACAATGATTTCCTTAGCCATTCTGTCTGATATAAACAGTGCATTTGTTCATCACTGGAATACAAATTTGCTTTAAAAGCATTTTAGTCAGGTGAGCGATACAGGCTCAGCCACACTGAGCCTCTGGTTCATATTTATAAATACATGTACATTGTCATTATTATTGCCAAGCAGCATTAATTTGTTTTCAACAATATTGTATGTATGTTGATTTAGTTACTTTTTTAGGTTTTCCAGATCATGCTGAAAAGAAAGGCAGGAATTAGGACACTTTCCAGTCAGTTGTATTCAATACTTTGCCCCATGTCATATTTTAGGACGGTCAAAAAATCACTCGAACCCTGGCAAATCTTGGTGTGAGAAAGTTTGTCAATTCTCTTGACAAAGCTTAATGGTTTTCTTCAAGTACTCCAGTTTCCTCAACCATTTCAAAATTGACCGCCTAGATATAACTAAAAAACAATCTTGCTTGGATGTAAAACACCATTACTACTTTTCTTTTTGTCCAACCTGTATTTAATGCATTTACCATATTTAACAAAAAAAGTTTGTGTGTGAGCATATCACTTTGTTAAATTTTTGTATTTTTTTACCATATAAATGTAGTGTGTAATATTTACGCAGAGTTTTATGTTCCAGATTTAGCTGGTAAACTTCATATATGTTAATATTTTTTATCACAGTTATGTGGTGTAACATTAACACCAAACATCATATTTTATATTGGTAACTTTTGTTACATATTTAAATAAAAACTTGAAATACTATATGCGTTGATTTTGTTGAAGCAATTAACTGATAAGGTATGCATACAGTACAGGCCTGTCAAAAGTTTAACAGTAAGCTAGCAAATGTGTGTCAAATTGACAGCTCATATAGGTCCGTCTATAGTGCCAGCTTTTCGATGGCTGCTTTCTGTCTCTCGGTAGCCTTTCAGTCACTGGCTATCGATACTTTGGCCAATCGGCATTCAAGCTTCAACTCTTTTTTGTAAGTTCGGTGTTGAATGGGCCTGTACTGTACATGCCATACTCATATGGTATTTATAGTTATATATGTAACTGACGTAGCCACTCCAGGCTATGTTTGATGTAACAAAATCATTTAGTTCATTGTAGTATCAAGACACCTTTCCAACTAAAGTTTTATTGGAGATGTTCATCTAGTTGTACACTTTGAAATATAAATACAAAAACATAATTTCTGTGTGAAATAAAAATTTATATTTGTGACTATTGTAAATTGGAGAAAATGTTTGAATCAACAGATAATAGTCATTGTAAATTTCAGTATTTTATGTTAAAATTAAATATTTGTGACAGTTTTATTTCCCTGTCTTCTGTTTCTCAAATTTTATGCAAGATTTGCAATTTACAGTATTACAATGGAGCATATCTTAATTTGAAAAATCACATAAGCTAAATCCCATATCTACGTACTGAACATTTCCTCATATCTGGAAAATGTGCTGTTAATTATTCAAATTCATTAAATTTTCTAGTTTCCATAATAACTTGATATGAACAGTGTAATTACTAATAAGATAATGCTAATCTTGTAAATTACTACACAAGTACTTAATTTTTATTCACATGCTGTTAAAAATTTATTTTCTAATATACAAATTTATTAATTAGCAGACCTTAGCATGATAACAATTTTACAAAAACATAGAACAACAGATTCCAACCTAGATACATCAGCAATACTAGTACAATGTGTATTTTAACATTCATTATCAATTTGTCCATTCAAAAAAGTTCTGTCATAGATTTATTTATACTGGTTTATTGCATCATGTGACTGCCATGTGACTTAAAATTGCATGGATTTTCCATAAAGCATGAGCATATAATGGGAACTTAACCGTTAGATGTAGTAAAGCATCGTCTAATCGTTCTATCACAAACTTTATAAAGTCTGGGTGAGATTTAACTAATGCTGTTCTATATTTTACCACACTGTCCTCTAATATTTTGATCACATAAAACATGTTTTCAAACTTTTGTGTGTCCAGTGTCACAGTCTCTTTACAAACTTGGCGCAGATGGTCAGACAGTTGACCAATGGTATTGACCAATACAGCCAGTCCTTGTGGTAAAATCTGTGGATGTAATGTCTTCACAACAAGGTTAATGTACTCAGCTTTTTCTGTCACCTTAAATATAGAACACGCAATTTGTAGTTTTTTGTAGTTATTCAGTTTTCAAAATAACAGCCAGTCCCACAATCCAAGACTGGTAAGGTTTGGGAAGTAGTGGTTAGGTTTTCCAAAGTCTCCTACCATATATACTACAAAAAAATTGAAATTATCACAAAGACAGGTTAAAAATTTGGCTTATTTTGAACACACTAACTGTTTAAATCATTATGAATAAACTTGAATCTAGAACTAAAACCAATAGTTTTATACTACTAACATGTGCAAAGCTTGAAAATTCCTTGGAGCTATGGGGGAATAGTGGGGCTATATCAATTGGAAATGTATGCACATAAATCACTCATTTATCCAGCAATACTTAAATTTGTGATTTCTTATAATATGAAACTCTGTTTGAAACCAAATGTAACTACATTTGCTAAATTGACATTACTCCTAGCTTTTGCCTATGCATGACGTCATAGATTGGCTGTTCCAACGATTTGAAATGCATGTCGTACATGGCAGTGTTCTAAATTTATTTCAAGATTTAAAAACCAAAATAACATTTCAAAAACGGAGAAATGTAAATATAACCATTGAACTGTCTATAAAAGGCATTTAAAGTGCTATAACTTCCACTGCTGTACAAAGCAAACCAATTATAACACGCTAGCATGCATTATTCAGTTTGATTTGCACAGCAATTAGTCTAAATGGAAGTTATAGCACTATAAACGTCATTTATACATGTAGACAGTTCAATGGTTAAATAAACATTATTTTGTAGATAAATATAACACAATCTTATAATATCTGTACCTTTGTATTTTCAACAGAAGCGACCATCCTATACACAGCAGCAGTTGTAATGTTCACCAAACTGTCAACAAGTGGAGATAACTCTTCTACTTTATCACTGTCCAGTAAAGTTTTAATGCAGTCAATACTCTCAGTTACAGACTTGACAGGTACTTGGTTGTTATTAGACTGGTTCAGACAGTCATATATAACTCTGAGACTGTGTAACATGGTGGATTTAGTCACTTCATCAAACTGTACCGAGGAATCGTTGATGGTCCGCAGGTTTATCACTCCCTGTAAGAACTGTCTGTGTTGATCTATTGTTTCTTTATATTGTTTAGTTCTACTTATGTCTGAATTGGTCCCAGTACCAGAACAGGGAGGTGTTAGAAACGCAGTGCTGCTATCATCAACATCAAAATCACTCTGCTGATCTGAAATAATATGCATGTACATATGTTAAATTCAATGCATGTACTATTAGATTAGTCTTTACTGTATACAGGATCCAATATCTCCCCACTCAAAGTGAAAACAAGTAACTTCTGCATTCAGAGAAATGTTTTGCTTTCTAGAGGATTGTACTTAAGAGTTTAAATAACATAATGTCAGAAAGTTTAAAACCCTCTTGAATTTAAAATAAATTTAAATTTAATTTTGATTAAGGAGATTTATCAGCACTCAAGTTTGGGATCACAACATTTTGCACTCAAACCCTTCAGTCTCAGAGGCAGAATAGTTTCTTTAATACTCTTACATTTTACTTAGCTACAAATCCTGTTATTAATTGGTGACTAATGTTGTAGATTTTTCACTCAGTAACTAAGGACTAAGGGTTTACTATCTTTAATTATTACTCGCCAGTTGTTATTAAATATTTCTACTCACCAGTAGGTTTTTCATTTCCATAAAGTTTAGGAAATATTAATTTTTGTTTTAGATGTAAGATTTCAATTTCTTGTTCTTCACATTTTTGTTGACATTTTAATTGTTTGGTTTGGAATTTATTACATAGTTGTTGTGTGTATTCCACTGCTGTCATGTTGTCTGCTTTACTTCTGATACAGGCTAATGCTGCTGCAAACTTCATCATCTTTACATAGGAGGATAACCCTGTCGTAAATACATGTACATTTGTATTCATATCAAATTTATTATGAGAGAATACACTGCCTCATTGTATTGGAAGTACAGTGTTCAATCTAGGATTTTTAGCTCACCTGAGCCAAAGGCTCAGCTGAGCTATTGCAATCTATCACCGTCCGTCGTCCGTCGTGCGTCGTCCGTCGTGTATAAACTTTACATTTTAATCTTCTCCTCCAAAACTACTGGGCCATATTTAATAAAACTTGGTGATTATCATGCCTAGGTAACAGCCTTTCAAAATTGTGTTCGGGGTTTGGCCACGCCCAACAAGATGGCCGCTGTTACTAAAAATAGCAAAAAGACAAAAAAATCTTCTTCTCTGAAACCAAAAGGTGCAGGCAATTTTTAATTGGATATTTGGATTCAGCATACCTGGGAACATCAAAATTGTGTTTTTCATGAAAATTAGACGAAAAATAGGTTACGTGTTTTTTGCGTAAAATTACGTAATTTTTAAAATGAGACATTTATTGTTATAACTTCATAATGGCTGAAGATAATTGTATGGAGTTTTCACTGTTGATCTTGTCTTGCAATTTTCTTCCAATTGATGTCAAGGTCGAAGGTCAAGGTCATGTCCCAGTTTTTGACCCTTGATAAAAATGCTATTTATTTAACATTTCTTGTGATAATGGCGTAGAATTTTCAGTTATTTGTAGGTATTGACATGACGATCATTTTGATACATAGATCAGGGTCATGGGTTCAAAGGTCAAGGTCACAGATGTCCAAGAATACCAAAATAGTTAATTATCTGCAAAACTATGAATTTTTGTACAGCGTTCACGATAGTGAACGCGTGTACATTGCTATCACTTTCTTCCAAGATATCGAGCTTCTTTGCTATGAAATAAAAGATATGAGTACACCTGAAAATAGTGCGCCTGGTAAATGAGCGTGAAAGACGTATATCTGTTTTATCGTGAGATATGTATTCTGACACGGGTAATGCATTTGGTTACATATGCACATTTGGAATAAATTTTCAGAATACATATCGGAATCTGGTAAAATATTGCGACGGGATGCATCTAATAATTTCTGCAATTTGGCGAACTGATCTCATGTTTACAATAAAAAGTAGTTCGAGAAGTTTGCGTCCTACGATGTAAAATCATAACTTTTTATGAAATGAACAGCAACGGCAGGTTGTTTAATTAATTCTTCGTGAAACCTACGGAAATTTAAATTTATTTTGAAGGTTATGATAACGTATTTTGATGTTGAGGCAATTGTGTCATATTTTAAAACTGTTTATCGATTAGATTTTACTTTCGTGAAAGGGAGATAATTCGTACAATGTTGTGTACAAATTTTAAATTACAGTCTTTTTATCAGTTCCGAACAGGGTTTCATATAAGCGCTGCTGCAGACGTCATCCACAAGCAGAGGAAATAAAATTTATGTGTTGTAATAATACAAATGTTTACTGATTCCAAAATATCCTCAAAAACACGTGTTAGTATGTTTTCTTGAAAATAGCATTTCCGTGATCACGATTTGTTTACATCGTTAAACTAGGTCACCAACAATCTGCCGACCTGTCCTGCACATACATTTAGGAAGCGGTTGAAATTTATATTATTTAAACAATTAATGCCCATACATTCAAGTAGAAGCAAATTGAAAAAGTTATTTTGCGATTCTTTTAATTGAACGGGATTGAAATTTTAGATTATTCGGTAGTAAAAATTCGGAACTGGTAATACAACTGTACTTCACCTTTAACATGAAACGGGAATATAGTGAGTGATAATCAGCAGTTAATTAAAACCCAGATTAACAGCAAATGATCCAGTTACATACAACCGCTAGAATGTACCCCCTCATAGCGACGGTAGGATCTGCAAAACTCTACTTTCTCTCTATCCGAAATGACAAAACGATCGGGTACAACTTTTTTACATTTTAATTACCGATTGTCTTTTTCATATATTTATGAAATTATTATTTTCTACCATTTAATTTAGCAATACATGGTTTGGTACATTGTTTCTTTTTCCAAAAAAAAAAAAATCCGTCGGACTATGCATAGATCGACCCCCCCCCCCCCCCCCCCCGAATTTTCGGTTATATTCTGTCTTGCCACAACACAATTTTCCCAACTACGCTGTACAACAGCACGACAGTGCTATGTTTTGTATAGACATGTATATCAGAATATTGTAGGTAATGGCACAATGATCATTTTGATATATGAATAAAGGTCATGGGTTCAAAGGTCAAGGTCACAGATGTAAACAAGTACTGAAATGGTTAATTATCTCAAAAACTATAAACTTTTTGTATAGGCATGTATATTGGAGTATTGTAGGTATTGGCCTAACGATCATTTTGATATATGAATGAAGGTCATAGGTTAAAAGGTCAAGGTCAAAGACGCGAACGAATACTTAAATGGTTAATTATCTCAAAAACTATAAACTTTTTGTATAGGCATGTATATTGGAATATTGTAGGTATTGGCCTAATGATCATTTTGATATATGAATAAAGGTCATAGGTTCAAAGGTCAAGGTCATAGAATTGAGCTAATACCTAAATGGTTAATTATCTCAAAAACTATAAACTTTTTGTATAGGCATGTATATTGGAATATTGTAGGTATTGGCCTAACGATCGTTTTGATATATGAATGAAGGTCATAGGTTCAAAGGTCAAGGTCATAGCTGCGAACGAATATTTAAATGGTTAATTATCTCAAAAACTATAAACTTTTTGTATAGGCATGTATATTAGAATATTGTAGGCATTTGCACAACGATCATTTTGATATATGAATGAAGTTCATAGGTTCAAAGGTCAAGGTCATAGATGCAAACTAATACTTAAATGGTTAATTATCTCAGAAACTATAAACTTTTTGTATAGGCATGTATATTAGAATATTGTAGGTATTAGCCTAACGATCATTTTGATATATGAATGAAGGTCATAGGTTCAAAGGTCAAGGTCATAGCTGCGAACGAATATTTAAATGGTTAATTATCTCAAAAACTATAAACTTTTTGTATAGGCATGTATATTGGAATATTGTAGGCATTTGCACAACAATCATTTTGATACATGAATGAAGGTCATAGGTTCAAAGGTCAAGGTCATAGATGCAAACGAATACTTAAATGGTTAATTATCTCAAAAACTATAAACTCTTTGTATAGGCATGTATATTGGAATATTGTAGGTATTGGCCTAATGCACATTTTAATATACAGATGTTTTAGCTGTTTATAAATAATATATTTTAGCTAGACTTTAAATATGTTATATATAGCATACTTATATAATAATTATTATAATTAACTTATAATTAACTTGCAAAAATACTTGCATATATTGGCCCTTACTGCTGAAAATTTTGATATTCTCTTTTATTAATGTCATTGGCCATTGAACCTCTGCATAAGATATGTACTCTTCCTCAGGTGAGCGTTAAGGCCCATGGGCCTCTTGTTTTAGAAGGGACCCTTTTCAAAGAAGTCCGTATAAAACACCATAAGATAAATATTTTTGCATTTGTATAATTCATATCATGTAAAATGTCACCTATAACAGGGTTCGTACAGACATTTGGACTCCAAATTTAAGGACTTTTCAGGGTCTTATTTGCAAATTTAAGGCCTAATCAAAGGGACAATGTTAGCAAAAATATATTGGTGCAAAGCCAATTAAATCAATAAAACAATTATTTAGGCGTCCATAGTAATGACACTTGAAGTGGAGGTTGAAGTTGGACGTTCGGTTGAGCCAAGTACCTTTAAGTTTAAATTGCCCATTTCAATATAACTTATCAATTAATTATTTATTGATATCAGTCTATTTGCAACCACTTAATATCAAAATACAGACATTCAACTGGCCAAATTCAAGGACTTTTTAGGGCCTTCGGGATAAATTCAAGGGCTTTTTAGGGTCAGACTTGTTTTTAGGGTCTTTTTAGGGCAAACCTCAAAATTTAAGGATTTTCAAGGCCTGTACAAAAGGCCTTAACAAGGGGGTAATTTGACAAAGTAAGGAAACAATGGCCTAATTGCCCCTTATAGGATGAATACTGGAAGTGTATGCTTTGCCTACTGAGTTACCTTTATAAATATATGACTTATAAGTTATAATTATTAGAACTGCATTGAAACACTAAACTCTGCAAATTCCATTCAAGATCTAGAAAAACTAATAAATATGGACGAATAAGAATTTAACTGAATCAGATGACATATTTTGATTCTCCAACTGGTGGTATTTGCAATTACATGTATACAAATACAAATATTTTTATTACCAATCAAGGGGTTCTTGATGGACTAATACAATTGAAGGGAGATAAAAGATTGCAAATTTTAAGTGATATCAAGATAATAATAGTATACAGTCATACAATAATATCAGTGGTTATAGATTATACAATTTTGCAACTGTAGCAGATTATTTCAGACACCAAATTAAATAATGAGGGTAAATCTAGTACCAGTACTTGTATAACATTTGTATAGCATGTAGACCAATAATTACATGTCAGCATTTTATCTTGGTTTATAGCTTCGCTCTATATTGCACATTTCTCGTATTAGCAAAATTTCCATTTTATTTATATTTATGACAAGATATGAATGCAACATGCCTGCTTCTTGACTGGAATCATCGCTCAGGTCTTTGTCTGCCATTACAACTAAAGTTTAAATAAACACACACCCACACCTTTCCTGAAATAAAAGATTCAAAGATTTTTTCTGTTTGTCCCCAGGTTTTAACTTAACTACTTGGCATAGCTAAGCTGCTTTCAGAGTTTCTTATGACCATTAAAGCCATACCATAAGTCACCACATAGTGGTGCAAGATACCGATAGTTTTTGCCAAACATCAAATCAGTCTACTAGTTATTTATCATATACTTTGTAGTAAATACATAGTTTCTGCACCATAAGATACGGCTAAAATGACGTCATCCATATCACCGACCGCAAGCGCCCTGTCGAAAAAGCCATATAACCGGTCTGATATTGATATCAGACTGGCTACTCAGAACAAATAGATCTAATCAATATTCAATTAGAAAATTCTTCTATGGCATCCTTACGCCTTATAAATAAATGTCGCCCGCGAAGGAATAATATGCGAATGGGATTATTTGGAGGAATGCATTTAAACTAGTCTAAATAGTCTAATTGCCGCCAAGTTGAATTTTGTGTTATATTCTTGATAAATATAGAATAATACATGGTGGAATCCATATCATATGCCATATCTGACCGAGACCACCCATATCAGACTGAGGGCTTTAGCCCAAGGTCTGATATTGGTCGAGGTCTGATATGACATATGATATGGATTTCACCATGTTTTATTCTGTTTATCATATACTTAAAATTTCACCATTTAGAACAAATAATTCATAAACATTTGCCTAAAATATGACAAAAATCAACTTTACAGCAATTAGACCAAAAACACATTACTCCAGATACTCTACTCCCGATATCGCATATTTCTCATAAGACGAACATTTGTAAGGCCTTTTTATGTCGTCAAAATTTTCTAAATGATATGGTGTTTGAATATATCTGTTCCAAAAGCCAGTCTGATATCGATATCAGACCGGTGATACAGACTTTCCTTTCGGTGATATGGATGACGTCATTTTAGCCGTATCAAAGCATGCAGAAACTATGTAATTAATACAAAGTGTATGATAAGTGTCTGTATTTAATGCATGTATTTGTTTTTAAATGGTAAAAAAATTTAAGTTTATGATAAACAGAATAAAACATGGTGAAATCCATATATGGCATGTTAGACCTCGACCAATATCAAACCTCGGGCTAAAGCCCTCGGTCTGATATGGGGGTCTCGGTCAGATATGGATTTCACCATATATTATTCTATATTTTTTCACCATGTATTATTCTATATTTACCGACTGGATGATTCTTAAGTTCCAATTCTACCAATCTACAACATGTAGATGCTGGTCTTACAGTTTGTTACATTTTTTCATTACAAAAGTAGGTCAAACAAATGGTAAGAAATATCTCCCTTGTGACCACAGGTACTTTACCGCTGAAAACATATTACATTGTAAACATTTATATAACAATATATTTTTTGTCAGAAACAAGACTTAGTGTGACCATGTAAACTTGTGATACAGTCTTTGCAATGAATGGAAAGTGCAAGTGGTAACATTCTCTAGTAATTGGCTTTTGACTTTTTTAATAACCTCACTGCATTTAGCAATTTTTTGACATTTGGAGTGTGTGGCAATGATTATAAGCTTTACCAGACAACCACTTCTTATGTAAATAAAATGCGGCGTGTGAATAAACAACTCCTCACTCACACAAATGCACATGGAAAAATTTGTTTCTACACAGAACAGACCTGGAAGTATCAAGACTATACTAAACTATACTAAACTACTGAATCGGAAAGAAACTAAGTTAAGTCCGGCTTACACCAAGGCTACCGGGGTAAAAAGCCGGTAAAACATAGTAATTTTTCTACACTTTACACTACCGTCCCACTTGAATTCTAAATTGAAAGAATGTCTAAAACAGGTTATTCACATGAGTTGTTACAACTGCGGGAACTTAATACAAACGAAGCAAGCTATTTATAAATAAATTATTGACTCGGGGATATTGCCAGTCTAGAGGTATCGAAAACCTCAAAAAGTTTTTGGCCGTCGTAATTCAGTGGCGGATTTAGGGGAGGGGTTGCGGGGGTTGCAACCCCCCCCCCCTTTGAAAAATTTAAAGAGAGAGAGAGAGAGTGAGATATTGACTAATTAAAATTATTTTCTTGGCCCCCGTCGGGGCTCTGCCCTAGAACCCATCGTCTCTGGAAGCTCGCGCCTTTGGCGCTCGCATCTAGCATTGATATAATTCTCGCCCCTCCTTTTAAAAATCATGTATAGATCTCAACCCCCCCCCCCCCCCTTTCAAAAAATTCTGGATAGTTCTCAACCCCCCCCCCCCCCCTTTCAAAAAATCCTGTATCCGCCCCTGATTACAATATTGGTGATAAAAGTATATGTAAGTATGTTGTCCAAATTAACCCTGGGTCGATATAATTTTGTACGTTCTATATCTCAATGTTTCATTTTAAATTTTGATTAGACACGTGACGGGTGTAGCTAGCTAGACAGGAGGTGCTTACCCTTCCGGTGCACCCGGCCTCATTTCCCTTGTTTAACTTACTAGTAATTGCCAGCTTTCAAAGTATTTACTTTGGCGTTGTTATTTTGGCATGTATGGTACGTAAGCTTTGGATTTATAGAATTTATATTCAAAACAGACATGCACAAACGATGAGTGGGCTTATTATACGTATTTTACTGAAATAGTAGGTTTCTGATGATTTTAAAAAAATCAACAAATACTAACCATTTGTATTTATATAGAGTTTAGACATAGAATTCGTGTGCGGTGTGTGTGTGTGTGTGTGTGTGTGTGTGTGTTATCATCAAAGTTAAACTTAAATCCTACAACCAGTAACTTAATACCCTATCGCGATTAAGATACGCGAAACTGACAAGTCGGGTTAAACACGTGAACTTTTAACAGCGCGTGTATTCAAAATTTAGTGAAAGGAACATCGAACTATGGGACGTCAAATATATCCGGGACAACCATGACACAGAGATATCAAACTTATCACTGACGTGAATACTGTGATGACTGTGTTAAAACTTTTTGAGGGTCCTGATAAGTCTGGCTTGTAATATCCCTGGGTCAACTTCAAGCTTGCTTCGTTGTATAAAGTTCCTATTGTGGACACATAAGAATAAATAAACAAATCAGAAAGCGATGGTGCACAGTTTGTACCCATTGGTATACCGATTGTTTGTTGGAATAAATTAATATGGTCAAAGAACACTAAATTCATGTCACATTACCCGCCCCTTCGGTAGTATGACGAATTCATCCATAGCTTTGTATAACAAACACGTAATATGGCCAGAGTTTAGAAACACAAAGTTCATGCCATATTACCCACCCCTTCAGTAATAGGACGAATTCCCCATAGACTTATATAATTATAACTAACACGTTAATATGATCAAAGTTTATGAGAACACTGCCACATGCAAACAAAAATGTTATCTATAAAATTGGTGATAAATTTAAAATCAATGCCGGCTTACTGTAAGTAACTTCCTTGATCAAAAAAGAAAAATCGATACAATTATCAATTAAGTTTTAATGTAGGTATTTTCAAATCTGACGTTTCATATCGGAGATTTTTTGGCAATTATTCACATATCTCTGTTATTATGTAGATATCAAACTGTTGGATTTAGATTTTTATTTTTATTTTGTGTGTGTGTGTGTGTGATAAAAGATTTTAAAAACATGTCGTAATGAAATGGACAAAATGTGGATTTTATGGTTGATATTTGTCCCTATAAGTGAGTATTAACATAATTTTTCACACTTTTAACTGGGCAGACTTAATTTTCATTTTATTCAAGACCCAAGATTTCAACTTTCCGAATAAGTAAAATATAAGACCCAACATATCAGATACACATATATCTTAAAATAGAAAGTGTCTGAAATTGTTTACTACTAATACACAATTAACCAAGTTTATATAAAACGCCACCGCAATTATTTATTTATTTATTATTTATTTATTTATTTATGGGACATGTTCTTAAAATGGTTACATCTGATATGCAAGTATCTTTGTAATTAAAAAAAAATAACAACGACAATCTGATTTTATTGGAGATGTTTATCCTTTCGGACGATTTTGAATTTGTTTTTAAATATCCCAATGAAATGAACAAAATGTGGATTTTATAGTTGACTTTTCTCCTTTTAAGTGAGTTTAAAACATAATGTTTCACATCTTTTTAACTGGGCACACTTACATTTTCGTTTCATTAAAGACTTATTCAGCTCAATTCCGAATAAATTAAAATAAAACTCATCACGATCTAGAAAGCCAACGTTGTCTCTCTTAAGAATAAATTCATAAACATTGAAATATAAAATGTCAGGAAATGTAATACAAAATCAACCATGTTACTTCATAAAGACATATGTTTTTATTTATTTATTTATTTATTTATTTATTTATTTATTTACATGTATTTATGTATACATGTATTCTTAAAGTGTTTTCACTGAATACACAAATGGTCACGTAATTAAAAAACTACGACAATTTGTTTTTTATTCTTCATTTTTGGAGATGTTCTGGAAATATTAACATGTAATATTTACAATAGAAAAATAACTTCTACGTTGAACCCAGTTTCATTTCTTTTTTCAAGATTCGCATAAACATCGGTTTTTCAAATTGCGCATGGATACCAATACTCCCGAGTCGAATACCAATCCGCAAGTCCAGATGTCAAGCACTCTATTGTCTTTTAAGTCTGTTTTTTAACAAGCTCTACCTTCAATAAATGTAACTTGACCATAAATTTTTGTCATTGACTGAAATAAAATTTGTTTGAAATATTATCCAATATCCTATTTTGTTTCTTCCAGACATGATGTCAAATGGGCGCGGCTTCATGTTTCTGAACAGCTGTTCCATGTCCAGGTCACGTCCACCGTTAAAAATGCCTTTTCAAAACATTGGAATTTATTTCATTCAATGGAATTTGCAATTTTGCTCTCGTAAAGAAAGAATAAATTGTAAATACAAGAATTGACTGTCATTTTTTCCTGGTTCATCAAGTAATGAACCAGATTTAAAAACTAGCAAATCTGATGAACTGCAAAGCAGTTCATTTTAGATTTGCTAGCTTTAAAATCTGGTTCATTACTTGATGAACCAGGAAAAATGACAGTCAATTCTTAAATACACATATGGACAAGTAATTTAAAAAGTCATGGTAAACTGATTTATTTATTTATTATTTATTTATTTATTTATTTATTTATTTTTTTATATTCTGGGAATATTTACATGTAGTACAAAAATGGCCACGTAATTAAAAAGCACAATAATTTGTGATTTATTTGTTGGTTATTCAATGATTTATTTATTTAAATTTTGGACATGTTTTAAAAAGGTTTACCTGTAATTAAAAAAATCCACGGCGATCTCGTGTTATTAGAGATGTTTTGAAAATGTTTACTACGCAAGGTTTCTTGTAATTCAAAAAGCATCCAATATTTGGTTTTATTGGAGATGTTCATCTATTCGGACGTAGGAAGTGCCTAGATACCTTCTACATATAAAACACGCTCCCTTATGTCTTATATATAATACAAGTATACATGCATAATGTAGTTAAAGTTGGAATCATTACTGAAGAAACAATCATATATGGTAGCGCACAACATTTTTTTTTACTAGGGTCATGTAAATATACCCCTGTTTTGACAATTTTTCCGTTTTCACCAATATTTATCGATTTTGGGGACCTTTTCTTTTTAAAAAAAATCACATTTCCTACATAAAATCTTATTTCATACTTCCCCTGAGATGAGAATTGTTTACAAACTAGATTAATTCGTTAATTTTGTGTCCACGTATGTATTGTATATAAAAATAAACATACTAATCTATGTCCTAATCGCAATCCAAAAGCAAAGTAAAAACTTCGTAACTGACAAGTCAGGTTAGACACGTGAACTTACACCAGGGAAGTGAGACCGGGTGCTCTGGAAGGGTAAGCAACTCTTGTTTACCTAATTAAGCTAAACCCGCCACGTGTGTAATCAAAATTGTGTGAAATGAACATGGAACTATGGGACATCAAATTTACCCAGGGCAATCCTGGACACAGAAACATAAAACTATAAATGTTGTATACATTCTCTATACTGTAAAAACGGTTTATGGGAAAAGAGTTATTATCAAATTTCAACGGCAAGAATATCAGAAGCATACATCCTTAAGGGTAATAAGTAGGAAAATTCAAGTGAAAACCATTTTGTTGATAAGCATGAAAGAGGGGTATAATTATGAAATCACCTACACAAGTGTGAAGATTTATAAATAAAAATAAAGTAGGAATTGAGAATTTAAGAGTTTTTTAAATATTTGTTGCATTTTTTAAAGAAACTTGTGCAAAAATACACGTGTTGGGAAAAAAAGCTTACACCTTGTATGACGAATTAATTTTAAAAAATGAAAAGATATTAAGATAGTCAACGTCATAGAGCAGTGCAAAGGGGTCAGAGTTTGTTAAAGAAATGCGAGTTTTTTTAAATTTCGACAATTTACGGTTGAGGTAGATTCCTTTTACAAATGCGTGTACTAGGCGTGATATTTATATTCTAAGGCTACCAACGATCCAAGGAAGGATTATAAAAGCTAAGTTTTCACTTGAATTTTCCTACTTACATTACACTTAACTAACTTGTTATCATTTTATTTTAGGTTTTGTGTATACCAGTGCTGTTGATGTCACTCTACCATTCAAGGCCAAAGCCAGTTTAGACACGGGAATTAATAACACTAATAATATCCAGAGGTTTATTTTAAAAGAAACAAAAGTAATATTTTCTGAAAAATTAGAAGTTTCAAGCGTAAAAAATACATCTGCTGACAAAAAAGTAAATTTTACAGGAGTAATCATCATTCGCTGTAAGAAGTATGTAAAATTTTGTAAACATAAAAATATAAGTATCTAAATTATCACGATGGCAAGTTACTTTTTGTATTTAAGGTGCAGTCCTGTCGAAAATTTAACACTAAGCTACGGAATAAGTGCCGAATCGGGAGCTTTTCTTTGCTACTCGTTAGGTACATCATGTATATCTTTTGGGCAGTTATTATCTATCATTTTGCAGTTTTTCGGTCATAAGCTATCCATGTCTCGGTCACTCGACAGTCTTGTCATTTTTCAGTTTTTCGGTCATAAGCTATCCATGTCTCGGTCACTCGACAGTCTTGTCATTTTTCAGTTTTTCGGTCATAAGCTATCCATGTCTCGGTCACTCGACAGTCGAGTGTCGACTCATTTTGTTTACTCAGTGTTAAACTTTCGACAAGCCTGTACTGTATACCATTTTAGGCCGAATTATCTGCCTTACGGATGGTAAGTTACTTTTTGACACTCATTGCTTCCACCATAGGATGGTAGCAATAGTAACAAGAAATCTGTGAGCAACTGCTCACTTAGTATATATACACCTGATTTTAACATATGTAAGAATACAAACAAAATGTAGATGTCTGACAGACTTGAAATTTGTACTTTCGGCATGAGACTTCATACTGAACTCGCATACAAATTTTCAAACTTAAGTGATTTAAATGAAACGTAAACTTACCAGTCCATGTCCAAATCCAGAAGCAAGGTTAAAACATCGAAAACTATCAAAGGTACGTTTAACACGATAACTTCTTCGAGGAAAGTGAGACCGGGTGCCCCAGAAGGGTAAGCACACCCTGCCTAGAAAGCTACACCAGTCACGTGTTAAATCAAAATTGAGAATTGAAGGAGCACGAACTATCGGGCATCAAATATATCCAGTATATTTTTTATATAGAGACATGACATTTAAGATCAGTATTGTGATGACGCCCATATCATAAGTATGATAAAAACCGAGGATGGAATTGAAAAGTAAAAACCTTATCCATGTCATACACATTGGGAATATTCTGTTAATATAAATGGAGGACAATAATATGTTAGAAATAGTAACTAAATGCATATTAATTTTTTCAGGGAATTTTAAAAATGTAGTAAGCCTTTGTTCATTGCAAGCATTTGTTCCACAACATTTTTGACAAGAGGTTTGCAATGAATCGAGGGAGGCTTAGAAATTTAAGACTTGAAAATAGCGTGACAATAAGGGAGGTGGCAAAGATATCAAGGGACGTTATAACAATGAAAGTGAAAAGTTTCCTTTTTGTAAATGATTGATTGTCCTGTTGTTATAGAAACCATTACATCTATGGGATAAATAATTAAAAAAAACCCTTCCGTAGAATGGAGTGATTAAATTATAATCTAATTTTCACCAAAAGTGTAAATATCAGTTTAAGCAAGTTAGCATCGGTATTTATATAAATATGGCACACGGCAAAGTGTCATAAAACATGTTGTCGCAACAACGTGCTTTCTGTTCAAGAGTGTTATCAATAATCATTATAAATTGAAAATCTAGATGGACATCGGTAAATCGACAAAAAACACCCACTTTCCATTTAGAATGTTTATGAGTATTTACTCTTTATACATTCACTTTTACGGAAATATAATCATCGATCAAGTAACGGAAAACATCTTGGCTCAGTTTGCTCATAATGTCAGGTCTTATAGACATATGCAGAATATGCCTGTGGGTCGACTGCTCGCACAAACTGTAGATGTTTAGCCTTGAAGAGTCATTCTCTTTTGGCTATATGTCTCGGGTTTTGAAGAAATTCAATAAAATTGTTAAATACGCGTAACAAACTAAATGAAAAGCCTCATGCAAAAAAATAAATTGTTTTCATGGTACAAGAAAATACAATTCATGTATTTCAGTCAAATACTTGAAAGAAATCCAGTGCCCGCAAATCTCAAATTTCAGCTAGTTCAGCTCTCTTTTTTTGAGAGCGTTATTAGATGAAAGTGCCTCAAAATAAATGAAAACTTGTAAAATCATACAGTTTTATCATACAAAAGACAAGGATAATAAACAAAGTTCCGAATAAAAACAAAATAGAGAAGATCACTTACATAAATGGCGTATGCTAGCGACACCCAAAATTGACTGAAATATTCCAGAGTGGCCTCATAGTGGTTGGTTACCATGGAAACGATATAAAAATATCTAATTTTGATCATTTTACTTGGTTTCTTATAAGTACCCATAGTTTAGGTGAAATATTTTCAAAATCTGTGGCATGCGATTTCCAGAGCAGTTTGGTCCTCACAGAGAATGATTCTTAATATGGTTAGGTCTTCAACCAAAAAGAGCACCACGCCTTCTTCTTCAATACACATTCTTGACCAATGGATTCAAATTAAATATTGTGAAATCATTTATTGTCGTGGTATCCCCATATTCGTGGATAGTCGAATTTGTATGTCAACGAAACTGTTTATACAATTGTTTTTGCATGACAAACTTAACTGAAACGAAAACCACAAACCAAGAATTTACCATCCCATATTTTTTTCTAAGAACCATGAAAATTTGATACGACAAAAATAAATGGTTTCATTGTACTCAAAAGGACTGGGGAAGATTGACTGTTCTTTCGCCAAGCAATCGACATAACGAAATGAAAGTCATGGTTCTTTCGGATAAACGAGGTCCCGTGTCACGATAGGCGTGGCACGATAAAGAACCCTGCTGTATAATGCCATCAGCGCAACGCACAGTCAAAATTTCTGCACCTTTGCCTATAGCTGGCGACGTCTCGATATAAGTGAAATGTTCTTGACAGGGACGTTTGTAGCAACCCACTTTTAAAAAAATTACGCACTTTGAAAAAAATTTTCAAATCGCGTCAAATTCGGGACAAGCTCAACACACTTTGAAAAAAATTTTCAAAGTGCGTTAAAAAATGGTTCAGCTCAACGCACTTTGAAAAATACTTCAAAGTGTGTTAATGAGGTACATATAAAATTCGACCCACTTTGAAAAAAAATACGCACTTTGAATTTTTTTTCAAACTGTTGAATGCGGGACAAGTTCAACGCGAATTAAAAAAAAACAAACTGCGTCAAATGAGGTACATTTAAATTTATTTCACTTCGTTCAACGCATATTTTCATTTGTGATTGAATAATCTACAACAGCCAACACAAGTTTTAACCAACATAACTAATAGCAGGGTTAGCGTTTGTATGTCGCTGAATGTGAAAACCAGTTTCAAAATGTGGTTAGCAGCCTAGGGTGTCGGGGTGAGGAGGAGGGGTTTACAAGGGGGTACATTTTGGGAAAACACCCATGTTTGCGATATGTAGCACCTATACCATATATATCCTGACCGTAAACCATGGGGCGAATTACATTGCAATGTACATGTAATGCATTACATTACAATTACTTTGGCAAAACTAGCATTATATTACAATTACAATTACTTGCATTTTGGAAAGTAATGCATTGTATTACAATTACTTTACTAAAGTAATGCATTATATTACACATTACATTTCATAAATTTTATTAGCAAAAGAATTTAAACATATATAGATGAGAGATGTTTCTTGTTTGGAATTTGAAATTTAGGGTTAAGGAGTGCACTTTATCGTGTTGTCATGTGCTACTTTTGAATTTTTATGAAATAATACATTCAAAAGTAGCACATGACAATTTGTCATGTGCTACTTTTGAATGTATTATTTCATAAAAATTCAAAAGTAGCACATGACAGTGTAACATCTGCGTCGACATGGGGCATCGGTTGTAAGGTCTTATCCAAATTACCCCAATGGCTTTCATTTCACAATATCATTTTCAAGAAGTCTTGGTCAGATCCTGCCGGGGTTAGAACCAGTGATCTCTCACACACGGAAATTATCTTCCGTGACAGAAAGTACATTATTAAACATGCCATAACAAATAAATAAAATTCAACCCATCGAAGATGGGGCGGGGGTGACCAATAACAAATCAAAAAATTATATTTTCGAAGAGGCGACTAATAAATATCCTGGGGACGTGGAATTCATCTCGGAACTCCCTTGTAGTAGCCTTGTCACAGCTGAAAATGACTGTTCACAGATACATGAACCATGAATATCCGAGATATTACCAATGTGAAAAAATTACACTTTATCTTTTTTTTTAGTTGTTGCATTTGTGGTAAAATTTTACTACATTTGTGAAAAACATTTACTACATTTGTGGTTCGATACTACATATGTGACACTTTTTCATTACATTTCAGATTTGTAAAAGTTACTACATTTGTGGTAGTTACTACATATAGGGGTCCCACACGCACCAAACCTCCTACTTTACATGTAGTAAAGCGCATTATTATTTTTGCCTGCTACATCAATTGCAGTTATATCGGCTATAATTGCCATTGTTCCGACGACTATCAAGGGTTTTCATGTCGTTATATAGTTGTATTCCAGACCTGTTTATATTACTAGAATACGCTAGCACACACACCACACACACACACACACACACACACACACACACACCAAATTGACAAAGGTCGACAAGTTGGCAATTCCTTTTCTTTTAATAAAATCTCAAGCTCTCTCTCTCTCCCTCTCTCTCTCTCTCTCTCTCTCTCTCTCTGTGTGCTTTGCCATTTTGAACGTACTGTCTATCAAACTGCCTGGTGCACGTTTATTCCTGTTGGTTATTATCGGGTCTCCCGTAAAGAAGAGCTCCAAGAAAATGGTTGAAATCAAAGATGTTTTATGGTTGAGAAGAAAATTTTTCAAAGTGCGTAATTTTTTCAAAGTGGGTTGTCACAGGTGTTTTTTAACGCTGTTTGAAATAAAAAAAATATTTTTTTCAAAGTGCGTTGAGCTGAACAATTTTTTAACGCACTTTGAAATTTTTTTCAAAGTGCGTTGAGCTTGTCCCGAATTTAACGCGATTTGATTTTTTTTTTCAAAGTGCGTAATTTTTTCAAAGTGGGTTGTTACAGACGTTAAACACCATTACTCAACTCACCTCCTTGTTTTTTTTTCTTTTCAGATCGACTTCTTGGAGCTGTAAAGATTCAAATGATGTTTTAAACTATGTACTCGATTCAACTGGGAATTACAGAAACTACTCTAAAAAACTAAATGAGAATAAAACTGACTGGCCAAATGGTCTGGCTAATGTGTATGTTACAATCAACTGTAGTGGCACGTCGACCGTCAAAAAATGTCCCCAAGCCATCGCAAACAGTAAGTCCATCATTTACCCAACCTTGCGCCCCGGGGTTTGGGTTTGTATAAGGCCTTTTTATTTAGAGTGTAACAAATCAACCCCTTATGAAGTAGATACGCGTGGATTGACGCAACGTTTTAGAGAACTCTATTGTAAGGGCAATATCGTAAATCTAATGTATCGCACGCTTCAAATGATTTACTCCTTTGTACACAAATATTTACACATACTGTCATGTGCTGTTTTTGAATGCATTATTTTAATAGAAATTCAAAAACAGCACATGACACTACTACGGTGCTAGGTCGGTGGCGGTCAACACATATTGAAATAAAACCAATTGGGCCGAATTATATGTCACGACATGGTTTTTTTTTATATTGCTACCATTGTAAGCAGAATTCCAACCATATACTTTCTTCCTTGCAAACTGCTGACGGGTTTCATTCGCATCTACTTAGATATGTACGATGGTAGCAAATTTGAAAAAAAACAACTTAATAACGTTAACCGACCTGCGGCAAGCGAACAAAATACCTCACATCAGGATCTACGTCTAGATAAATATTCTTGACTTGGACGTTAAACACCATTACTCAACTCTCAACTCGCATTTGGGTCTTCCAGAGTGGGGTTCGAACCTATGGGATAAATACCATTGTGAATCGGTAAGTATGCGCTTTAGACCACTCGGTCACCTAGGCCCCGACTAAGTAAGAGAGAAAATGATGCTAAATAACATTTACATGTACTTGTTATATATTTACTCATAGGTAAGTGCGAAAATTATACAACTATTATTTATTCATGTTTTATTATTAATTTATTATTAAATGCTTACAATCGGAATCAAAACTTAAAACTTAACAAGTTAAGTTAAAAATTTAAAACACATTCATGAACTTCCACCAGAACCAGGGACCGGGTGCTCTGGAAGGGTATTTGTTTTCATTGACATTCAATCACTCATACACGTGGATCAGACCTTTTAACTTTCTTATGTATATAGAATGTCATCACTTACGTCCTGCAATTTTTCATTAGCCAGCATTGTATGGTGACCGATTTGTGCCTAAGCGAAAAAACCGCTAAAAGTAGTGTCACTTTTTCGCGCATAATTTTCGAAATTATCATTCAACATCGATCCAAAAGCGCGTTTTTCTCGCTTTTCACGTTTGAATTTAGCTTATGCTTTTTCCGCATATTGAAGGCGAATTTTAAGCGAAATGGCACAAATCAGCCATCGTAGAATCCCAACTTACCCAGTAAGGCGACGTTTCCATCCTTATCTATCCCAAATGTTTATCGGAATTTTGTATAAAATATGTTTTGCCATGCTAACAATATGTTTTATAGTTGTAATAAATTAAAATTTTGTTGTTTCAGAGAGTACCGGAACCGCAGTAGGACTGGGTGTAGGACTTTCTATCGCAGCGGTGGCAGGGTTGCTTATAGCCGCGGTATACTGTATGAAAATGCTGTAAAAGTGGACAAGTCGGTAGCGATAACGAACGTAAACGCGACGGCGATGATGAAAATTCTTCATCGGGCAGTTCTACAACCGAGAGCGGTACGTCAGACGCTGGCGATAATCCGTTCTCAGCTGCCAATATGCCGGCATCAAGATCCGACAAAGCATCAAAAACCAAGTTTACACGGATCAAATAATTTATAACTTTTTTGAATGAAGACAAGTTTTCATGCGGTGTATGAAAACATCAAAATCTTTATGACGGACCTGGTGGCTAAACGCTTACAATGAACACTGTTTAAATGATTTTACACATCAGACTAACCGTCGACACACCTATGTTCCTCTGTATTCCATCTTTCATGACAATTTTATTCAACAAATTTTATTTTTCAAAGTTTGGCTCATACATTGCAACTTCGGTGATCTCCACAACAATCTTTTTGGTAACATTAACGTTGTATCCACCGTACACATTTTTTGCGCCCTCCAAAACATAAGAATTTCAACAATGGGAAATAAGTTTATAAGTGAGGTATACCAGTTACTAGAGGAAATCCACTCTTTAGATAGACAGTACAGGCCAATGTAACACTAAGCTATCGAACGAGTGCCTATCGACAAATCATTTCGACTCCTTGTTAGCTATACCTCGACAAATCATCTCGACTCCTCGATAACTCTTCGACAGGTGCTATCTATCTCTCGGTAGCTTTTCTGCCACTATACTAGCTCGACTTTCTACAATATATAACTTGATAATAATAGATCAAATGTATATACCGATGATTCAATATATAACTTGATAATAATAGATCAAATGTATATACCGATGATTCAATAATATACGCATGTAATTATAAAATGGTTTATTATAAAATTAATTCTTATGTTGTTTTTATACGGGAAAATGTTTATTTGCATATAAATTAAGGCACGTGTTATTTTAGAGTGTCCCAACTTGCACGCCATTGCAAGGTGCTGACAAGAGGCATAGGGGTCTTAACCATGCTAACGCTCACCAGAGGATATGTCATATCCCAAGCAAAAGTTCAAGGGTCAATTATATTAACTCTAAAGGGCTTCAAGGGGACATGATCCCTTCATATTATGCAAATCTGAAATCCCTTAACCTGCTTATATCATCCAATTTGGGCCAGTAGATTTGGATTTGATTAAAATGTGTAAAGTTTACGCACGACAGACAAAGCATTTTAAAATGTATTTTATCCCAACTGCATCGATTTCATCAAAATTACACTGAAACTGCACCCTGATCCAGACCTTCAAAACGGACATGAAAGAATCAATATTCAATGCCTTCTGACAGTAAGTATTAACGGTTTACGTATGCAATTGTGTGATTTTTAAAAAATCCATACGTAAATAGATTTATTTGATAATTTAGGGTTTTAGACCAAACATTAAATTTTAGAAGGTATATTGAATGGTTGACTGATTTGTTGAATGGGGTTTAACGTCCCAGTCAGGAGTCTCTAACTAAGCTAGGAACTTCTGTGACACGGGGTTCGGTTTAGGCCTCTCTTCCGATTGTCCAGGGGCTGCGATTTCAATGTCTAAATGCCGATTGCTTAGCGAAAGAACAATTACTATATATACTATATATATACAATTACAATTATTTTAAAGTCACGGTTGACCCTGCGGGGGTTTGAACCACGACTTCCCACATACAGAGCAAGCACTAAATCAACCGAGCGATCGTATTGGTAGGTTGCTAAAGGAATCATTTCACGGCATTTCTCAAACATTTGCGGTTGACGGATATTTTTTTTTTTGGAGACGTTACGTCCGTTACACGTCAAACATTCTTTATTTAATTCCTCTGCGGTACGTTACACGTCAAACATTCTTTATTTAATTCCTCTGCGGTAGAGATTATAAATAAGTGATTGTATGTAGACTTCCGTGATGCTTGGAGCATGTATCTGGAGGCCTACTACACCACGTCGCAGACCTTTTACGCTGTAGGTCTATATCATACGTGCAACATTGCAGACCCCTTACGCTGTACACAAACTTTGGTTCTGTTTTAGAGACGGAAGTTAAAGTTTATATTATCATATAATAATTATCGGATTATAGATTTTCCCTTGTCGATACATCAATATTTACACGTAAGAAATAATGACAGTCCCATGAGCCTGTCATGACATAGACCTACAGTGAGAAGTAATGAAACCCCATAAGCCTGCCATGACATGGACCCACTAACTACCAAAATACGTATTTAATGCGATACTAAATTTAATATCTTTAAAATATTAAGGCGGCTCTTGACAACAGCCAGCAAGAAAATGAATTGAAAATACTTCCATTTATATCCTTCACCAAAATCATCTGTTAGACTGCAAAAAGAAAAGAGAATCGGATTGTTTACATTTACAATCCTTTACATAATTTAATGAATGGGGTTACAGAACGATACCTTACCATTTAACTTCTTTATTATCCGGTAGTGTGTAGATTAGTTTGACTAATCAGCCCACTAAATCCCCATTTTAATTTTTGACTTGTTGGGTGTTTGGAAGCTGTCAGACAAAATCTATTGTTCATCTTTAATGTTTAGAGACGGTCGTTTTCATAAATAACTTTTATAACCTTTTAAATTTTTGAAACCTAACAATCATATTTTGTTTCGAAAACAAACAAGAGGCCCATGGGCCTGATACGCTCACCTGATAACTAATGGCTAGCTGATAGATTTAAAGAAAACATAAATACTAAACCCCATCATGATAACCGTTGTATCAATACCTACAACATTCTAATATACATGCCTCTACAAAAAGTTTATAGTTTTCGAGATAATTAAACATTTCGGTATTATTTTGCATATGTGACCTTGACCTTTAAACCCATAACCCTTTTCTATACATCAAAATGATTGTTGTATCAATATCTACAACATTCTAATATACATGCCTATACAAAAAGTTTATAGTTTTCGAGATAATTAAACATTTCGGTATTGTTTCACATCTGTGACCTTGACCTTTGAACCCATGACCTTTTTCTATACATCAAAATGATCGTTGTATCAAAACCTACAACATTCTAATATACATGCCTATACAAAAAGTTTATAGTTTTCGAGATAATTAACCATTTCGGTATTGTTTCGCATCTGTGACCTTGACCTTTGAACCCATGACCTTTTTCTATACATCAAAATGATCGTTGTATCAATACCTACAACATTCTAATATACATGCCTATACAAAATGTTTATAGTTTTCGAGATAATTAACCATTTCAGTATTGTTTTGCATCTGTGACCTTGACCTTTGAACTCATGACCTTTTTCTTTACATCAAAATGATCGTTGTATCAATACCTACAACATTCTAATATATATGCCTATACAAAAAGTTTATAGTTTTCGAGATAATTAACCATTCCGGTATTGTTTGCATCTGTGACCTTGACCTTTGAACTCATGACCTTTTTCTTTACATCAAAATGATCGTTGTATCAATACCTACAACATTCTAATATATATGCCTATACAAAAAGTTTATAGTTTTCGAGATAATTAACCATTCCGGTATTGTTTCGCATCTGTGACCTTGACCTTTGAACCCATGACCTTTTTCTATACATCAAAATGATCGTTGTATCAATACCTACAACATTCTAATATACATGCCTATACAAAAAGTTTATAGTTTTCGAGATAATTAACCATTTCGGTATCGTTTCACATCTGTGACCTTGACCTTTGAACCCATGACCTTTTTCTATACATCAAAATGATCGTTGTATCAATACCTACAACATTCTATTATACATGCCTATACAAAAAGTTTATAGTTTTCGAGATAATTAACCATTTCGGTATCGTTTCGCATCTGTGACCTTGACCTTTGAACCCATGACCTTTTTCTATACATCAAAATGATCGTTGTATCAATACCTACAACATTCTAATATACCTGCCTATACAAAAAGTTTATAGTTTTCGAGATAATTAACCATTCCGGTATTGTTTCGCATCTGTGACCTTGACCTTTGAACCCATGACCTTTTTCTATACATCAAAATGATCGTTGTATCAATACCTACAACATTCTAATATACATGCCTATACAAAATGTTTATAGTTTTCGAGATAATTAACCATTTCAGTATTGTTTCACATCTGTGACCTTGACCTTTGAACTCATGACCTTTTTCTTTACATCAAAATGATCGTTGTATCAATACCTACAACATTCTAATATATATGCCTATACAAAAAGTTTATAGTTTTCGAGATAATTAACCATTCCGGTATTGTTTCGCATCTGTGACCTTGACCTTTGAACCATGACCTTTTTCTATACATCAAAATGATCGTTGTATCAATACCTACAACATTCTAATATACATGCCTATACAAAAAGTTTATAGTTTTCGAGATAATTAAACATTTCGGTATTGTTTCACATCTGTGACCTTGACCTTTGAACCCATGACCTTTTTCTATACATCAAAATGATCGTTGTATCAATACCTACAACATTCTAATATACATGCCTATACAAAAAGTTTATAGTTTTCGAGATAATTAACCATTTCGGTATTGTTTCGCATCTGTGACCTTGACCTTTGAACCCATGACCTTTTTCTACATCAAAATGATCGTTGTATCAATACCTACAACATTCTAATATACATGCCTATACAAAATGTTTATAGTTTTCAAGATAATTAACCATTCCGGTATTGTTTCGCATCTGTGACCTTGACCTTTGAACCCATGACCTTTTTCTATACATCAAAATGATCGTTGTATCAATACCTACAACATTCTAATATACATGCCTATACAAAAAGTTTATAGTTTTCGAGATAATTAACAATTTCGGTATCGTTTCGCATCTGTGACCTTGACCTTTGAACCCATGACCTTTTTCTATACATCAAAATGATCGTTGTATCAATACCTACAACATTCTAATATACATGCCTATACAAAAAGTTTATAGTTTTCGAGATAATAATTATAATCAGAGGTAAAAAAATTAGGTCACGACCTTCACAATTGACCTTGACCTCATTTTGAAGATACTAACAAGAAGATGTCAAAACTGAAAACCCCATGTCATTATCTGGTCAAATAGTCAACTTATAACAATTTGAAGCTATTTTACGATTTTTTCAAAATTAAACGCGAAAACGCGTAACCTATTTTTTATCCGAATTTTACAAAATGAACAAACTATAGGCTTAAGACCCTAGAGAAGCCAAATATCACATCAGATTTTTTCTCCAATCAGTACTTTCGGAGAAGAAGATTTTTTAAGATTTTTGCACCCCTAGGTCACCTTGACCTAGTTATGGTAGCCATGGCAACGCCACGAACAAATCTGAATTGCACCGGCCCATATATACTTCTGAGAAAGTTTCATTAGAAACTGTCCAGTAGTTTCAGAGGAGAAGTCGAAAATAGGTGTTAACGACGCACACACGCACACACGCACACACGCACATACACACGCTGCGCTATGCCATAAGCTCACATGACCTTCGGTCAGGTGAGCTAAAAATGCATCTAAACATATTTTTTATTTTATTTTCACTTTTTCCGATATTCGCCTACATAGAGAAAATGTTCCATATTTTACTAAAAATCAGCTGTAGTGTGTTCCCTTAGTGACCTCACATGCATATATTAAAAAGTTCAAATAAGGTCAACAATTACAATGTAAATCACTTATTATATCACACTTAGTATTGACATCGGTTTAGACAAAAACATGGAGAAGAAATATATATTTCAAGTGACGTAAAATATGTAGTGTTGAAGTTTTAATTTGTAAAAAATCATTAGGAAACACATTTTTGAAAGGGGACAAACTGATTAAGTCTATGACAAGGCGTGATTCAGGCGTGAATATCAATGGTTAAGAATATGGGGTCCAAAACGGGTGTCTAATCACGATTATTGTAAATTTGCTGATTTTGTCTCTATATACAGGAATAAATGTAATAATTTTGATTTTCATGTATTTTTCCTCGTTAGTATTTTTGTTTTAAAAGACAAATATAGTGGTAATTTTATGAGAAATCAAAAGATTACGCAAAAGATGTAAAATTGTGCATTTTAACAACCATGATGAGTCCCATCGCGGAAAAACAGGTTTAGGTATGAAAGCTGAACGAAATTTACCAATCAATGGCCAAAAGAACGTTGTTTATTTTGTTTTAAACAAATGCGAGGCTTTATGATCTTCAGACAATTTATGCCATAGATCTACGATTCAGATGTCTTCTAAAAATGCGTTACCCAGGCGCGATTCTTCACATTATAAGATTATATCTATATCCTTTTACTATTTTAGAGACATAATAGTATTCAGTTGTATATTGTTCATAATAAACGATATTCGCCTTAATTTAAATAGAACAGTATTGTCTGACAATGTCTTTTTTATGACTTGATGTATTTTAGATCGTTAGGTTCACTGTTTTCATTCCTCGCTTCGATTAACAGAGCTACCGACAACTGTACAGTTTGACTCAACTTCCGTTCCCACACTGTCTCTAATATGTTTAGCAATGTATTATAGCGAAACTTTGTATAAGTGCACCAGCATAAGAGTTGAGTTGAGTAATGGTGTTTAACGTCCCAGTCAAGGATATTTCACTTATATCGAGACGTCGCCAGCTATAGGCGAAGGTGCAGAAATTTTTCCTGTGCATTGCGCTGGTGGCAATATACAGAAGGGTTCTTTATCGTGCAAGGCCACCATGAAACAGGACCTCGTTTATTTTAAGTTTCCATCCGAAAGAACCGCGACTTTCATTTGGTAAAGCCGAGTGTTTGGCGAAAGAACAGTCACTACCCACTTTCAAGTCTTGGGTCAAACCCGTCGTGGCTCGACCCGCAACCTCCCACTTGCGAAACGAGCACTCTACCAACTGAGCTACTGCAGTCACCAACATAAGAGAGTGTGTAACCATGTTTAGTAATTTAGGTAAAAATCAAGGTCACGGGGCTCAAGTCTATTTTATGCATTTTTTTTTCATGCCAGGTCTATGTCTCCTAAATCTCAAAACGGACTTGATTTCAACCAGATTTGGTACAAGTATACATCAACATTTATTATAAAAACAATTATACCAAAAGACAGTTTAATTTTTTAAACTGGCAAATTAGGTTAAACACGAGAACTTCCACCAGGGAAGTGAGGCCAGGTGCTCCGGAAAGAAAAGCACATCCTGTTTAGCTAGCTACAACCACCACAAGTCATGGTTTGTGAGAAAACTATGTTTTTCTACCGATATATCGATGGATTAAAATTAAAAGTTAAGCATGGATTGGTAGAATAATGTTTTAGAAAGTGTTCTGCGTTGCCAGCAAGTTCGAGGTAAGGAAATATTGGAAGTTATTGACGTGTGTTTTCGTTTCTGCCAGAAATTTCAAGAATTCAATCATGGAAGCTGTCAGACTACAAACCCCCTAAAAGTCAAAAAATTAAAATTGGGGTTTAGTTGGCTGATTAGTCGGACTAATTTGTCAGTGCTTACCGACAGCTGGTTATAATAAATGTTTAGAGGATTCGGTATACTGCAATTGACCAAGACAATATATGTACATGTTAATATATCACTACTCTAAATACACTTTTGATAAACTAGTACCTCTTCAGTACTCCAAATAGCCCTTTGATAGTCTGGCAATACTTCAGGGGTCAGTTGTTCAAAGTTCTGTTAGCTTAACAAGTTGGTTAGTGAAAGCTTAAAATCTTGCACATTTATTTTGAAGGTATGCAATTGCTATTATCAAATAGAAGTGATTTAGACCAAAACTTTGACAAAAATAATTTTAATTACATTTAGAATTTTCATAAATCATTTGGTTAAAGAAATGGAACTTTCAATAACTACCCTCTACTCCAAGCAGACCTTTGAAATCCGAGTATCTTTACTGGTATCTTTATGCAGGGTGTTTGTGATTTTACACCCCAGTCTTGATTTCTTTCACTTCTTTTGAGGGTCAGTTTACCCAAGTAAACTAAGCTGCTAAGCACTAGATTTTGAACTAAGATGGCGAGACTCTTACTGGCTAGACCACTCAACAACCAAAGCATGGCAATTGTAAAGAACATAATATTTAACTGCAGCCATTTAAAAATGTTGACAGGTTAAGTATTCACATCGACTGGTTTAAAGGTCTAACATTTGCTTTAACTTATGCATATAGCCATTAGAGAAACCAGTTTTTCATAGCAATAGACCTTTACTGATTGACCCATCACTCTTATGGCAACACTTGTTATCCATTATATATTATGCATAGCAAAAATCTTTGCACACAACAACTTATGTCAAGATTAATTTTAGATATGAAGTAACAGTCTGCCTTTTTAGGATCTTAGTTGACAAATGTCAATCTAAAACCAGACAATTTTCACAAATGTTTCTTAATTTAAGATTGCCTCTTGATATTTTAGCAGATACTGTAAAGGTGATAATTTTGTGAGCAAACACAATATTTTGTGTCGCGAATTTATAAAAATATAATTGAATATTTTTGTTATTACCATTGACAAAACCCTATGGAGCAATATGATAAAATAATGACAAAAGCACTGCAACGAAGTGCATAATATGCCAACTCCCCCTCAATTTATAGTGATTGCTTGAGAAACACCAAATTAGCTACAATTACCGTCACTCCCACACCAATATAACCAAGTCAACAATATACTGTTTTAAAGAGAACCGACATGAAACAGACCTTCAAAATAAACACTTCTTCCTAAAACTTCTAGATTTAAAAGAAAATCTGAATTAATTAACAGTTATGAAACACGCCAGGTCTCGATTTAACAATTACTTCTTAACCAAGATTTTCCTTAATGTAAATTTAGTAAATTTTTGTCATCTTTCTTAAAAACAAAGAATAAATATTTTTGACCAAATTAAATACAAATGCTATAAGCCTTAGTACCTTTGGAATTAACAAAATTATTAAGATTTCAAATTTCCCACATTTAAGTTGAGGAAAATCTTAGTAAAGGAATATTTTTGAAATCGAGACCAGGTTTGGAACACAACTGTGTTAAATATTGTAAACCAAAAAATAAACCAGATAATTTCATGGACTGACAAGATTTATTAATAATGTAATGTTCATTTGTTTAACTTTTAGCTGCCAGTCTCCTGTCTCTCTCCTCAGCAATAGACAGTTTAACTCCCTTTCCTCTGGGTAGAGATATCCATGGTTTGTTTCCTTTACCAATTACAAACACATAGCTCAACCTACAAATACAAAACAATGATATTATCAATCAAAGCACTGAGAGTGCTGAACGTAGGAAAGTCATGATGGGATGATGATAATGTAAACAATGTAATTCTCAATTCATCATAACTATCTTGGCTATGGAAATGATTAACGAGTTTGGACTAATATTTTAAATATCTGCAAAACTAAGTTCCATTTATTAAGCATTTAATTCTAGCTAGTTAGACAGGGGTGCTTACCCTTACATCACTTACCCCATAGAAATTCATGTTTTTTGTGATTTGGAAATGGACAGGTATGTTTGTGTTTGTTTAAGTATTTATCTTGCAAATTCACATTATTTGAATTATGAATTGAAGAATTTAAATATTTGGTTTTTTTTATGAAGATGATACTAGCTACAGGTAAAGTTTCAGTAATTTTGAATAAATAACAAAGGCATTAGTGTTTAATGTTTACAGTTTTGTACAAAGAACTTCAACTTCATTTCAAATTTTCTACTTGATCAATAAACTACCAAACCATTACTAAATTTTTGTCAAAATTTAGCTAAAATTGAATACAAGACTACTACTTTACCAACAGACTTTCATACTGTAGTGGTGTTAACAATGTAGCAACATGGAAAATCAGAGTGATTTAAAGGTTTGGAATTTTAAACCCAAACAGTTAATGGGTTAGGAAGACCTTTCAATATTAGGAAAGTCACATTTGCTGTTCACTGCAGTCATGTTGATTTGAGTTAAAGGTGCTTCACATCCCAGTCAAGAATATTTCACTTACATTGAGACTTCACAAGCTTTAGGTGGAAAAAATATTTACTTTTGCAGTGCAATCAGGGCAATGTGCAAAAACAGGGATGAAGCTTAACTATTCTGAGTTAAGGGCCCAGCTCACTTCAGAAAAGAAGTTGTAATAGTAATAAATAGCTAAAATGTGTATACATTAAGGGGCCCCAGGGTTTGTACAGACATTTTGACTTCAAATTTAAGGACTTTATAGGGTCTTATTTGCAAATTTAAGGCCTAATCAGAGGACAATTTACGCAAAAAATATTGATGTAAAGGCAATTTAATAATAAAACAATTGCTTACGTGTCCATGGTAACGACACTTGAAGTGGAGGTTGAAGTTTGGTGTTTGGTTGGGCCAGGTACCTTTAAATTGCCCATTTCAACATGACTTATTTATTATTAATTTATTTATTTATATCAGTCTATTTGCAACCACTTAATATCAAAACACAGACACCCAACTTGCCAAAATTAAAGGCTTTTTAGGGCCTTCAGGATAAACTTTAGGGCTTTTTAGGGTCAGACTTGTATTTGGGGTCTTTTTAGAGCAAACCTAAATATTTAAGGACTTTTCAAGGCCTGTACGAACCCTGGGCCCATACTGATTTTTAGTAACCATAGGCTACTGGACCCCTGCTAATTTTCTCTGAATAAAGGTTGCTTCAGAGTGCTACACCTACCGTGCCAAAGGGCATCAAATTTTTAAAGATATCTACTGAAGCTCTTGATGAACTTTCATTTCTAAATGCTGAGTGCTTGACGAACGGTCAGTACCTATTTTCAACTTGGTAAGTCTCGGCCATGGTTCAAACCCCAGCCTCCCACATATGGAGTGAGCACCCTTTCAACTGGGTTACCGTAGTGGTTTGATATTTATAATCATACCTGGTGGCAAATGTGTGTCCTAGAGCATCTTTGACATGTACAATATCAAAAGATCCTGGATGTCTTTCTCTATGCTGGATAACACCAACTCTTCCCAAGTTGTGACCTCCAGTGATCATACAGAGATTTCCTAAAAATTGAAAGAAAGTTCCTTGTTTATGATAAAGCAGGTTTAGAATTTAGCATATATTCTGGTGGTCTAAGGTTACATGTCTGACAAATGAAAAACGATAGCATCCAGCTATCATAAAAACATGTAAATTTTAAACAAACATTTTAGGGGTTCAACATCCTGGTACCTAATGATTTTATACTGGGATCTTTGAAATTTAAACTGTAAATGTCCATTAAATCTGCATTTTTTTAACAGGATAATACTGCTCTTTCTTATGATGACATAATTGCATATGGATGTTTCTATGATGATATTTGACCTGACAAAAAGTCATGGACCTTTAATTACAAAAGATAATTTTGAACCCCTGCAGTTAAAAGAATGCGTTGTTGTTTATACAAATTAGCAACCTTCATACACTCCTCACAATTATTACAAATAAAATAGACTTGTGAATTTGCAATATAATTTCCCATAATATTGTGAACAACCTATCAGCTATATAAATATATTGAGAAACTATTTCCTTCCTTTTTTCTCCTAATCAGTAAACATTAGGATGTGATTCGATTTAAATGCTATTGGTCTTAATCACTGTGGTTAATACTATACAAGAGAAATTGTTGTCTGAAGTAGATGTATGGATGTCCTGAGGAAAGTAGCAGGTACATATTCTGATTCATCTTTTAACAAAAGTTAACTTTTTTAATTTCTTTTTAACACAAGGGAGACAACCAATTTTTTTTTATCAAATTGTCTCACCAGAATCAAACTTGATGAATTCTTTCATCTTTCCTGAAGCAATATCCACCATGACTGAATCATTAACTTTTACAAGAGGATCTGGGTATCTAATTGTTCTGCCATCATGAGTTGTAATCATTGGTACTCCCTTAGAGGCAACACCAACCTTCCTTACACGACACAACTTGTACTAAAAACCAAAAATAATAGAATCTCTTGAGCACAACACAATAAAATCTATCTAATAACATAAACAAATTGTAATATTAAGCAAGCATTATGCAATAAAATGATTAATGTACCCCAAAAAATTTACAAAATAGAACAAGAAACAATCCAACAAATACAAGTGTACCATAATCATGTGGTTAAGTACACTTTTTTTTAACTTTCCAACAACAAACTTCTGCATAAAAGCTGTACTATCAAACAGATTGAACATTTAAATACATGTATGTTGGATACGTATGCAGAGCTGACAAACCTTTTTGGTAATGGGTCCAGGATCTATGGAATTGGGAAGCGTCATTTCATGCAATTTATTTCGGCCCCAAATCTAATTTAAATGGTAAAAATCACTAAAATATTTTTTTGAACCTAGGATAGGGCCTATTTTTGCCCCCAAATTAAGTAGGAAATACCACAAATGTACCTTTGCTTCCTCAGGTTTTATCCTATGGATTGTAAATCGTCCTTTAACGTCATACAATAATCTGAAGTTTTCAGCTGTCTTCTCAATTGTAATAACATCTGAAACAAACATAAAATATGAAGTTTACAAACAAATTTCTGAGGTGACACAGTAACAAATTTACTTGTTGATGATTAAGCTCTTACATCAGTAATTTGTTAGCCCTGGTGATATTGAATTAAAATTTCCCAATTTGACCACTGATTTTTTTTCCAAAGATTTTATTTTGGGAAACTATGGCACTAAGCATGTCTCCTTTGTTGGTAATGTCTTGCATACACTTATCAGTCTGCAGACGACCGTCAAAAGATTTCTATCTTGGCCTCATTTTGACTGAATTAGACAATTTGAAATCTGATACAGCTTCGATAGGGCCATTAGTTTTCAGTTTAGAAAGGGTCATTTGCTTCGATAGGGTCGAATAACAATGATATACAAACTATTGACATATGAAATCATTAATTGCAATCTATTTATTACTGCCTCCAAAAGTATGTAGAAACTGGTTTTCTCCTTTTGGGAAGTCTTTAAGTAAATCTAGAGTTGGGTAACAGTGTTTAATGTCCCATTCAAAAATATTTCACGTCACCAGCTGTAGGCGAAGGTGCAGAAATTTTGCTTGTGTGTTACGCTGATGGCATTATACAGCAGGGTTCCTCAGCGTGCCAAGCCTACCATGACACAAGACCTTGTTTACTTTAAGTTTCCATCCGAAAGATGTAATGCCGAGTGCTTGATGAAAGAACAGTCACTACCAACTTTCAAGTCTTGGGTCAAACCAATCCGGGGATCGAACCCACAACCTCTTATTTATGGAGCAAGCACTCTACCAATTGAGCTACCAGTGGTTTTAAGTGAATCTAAACCATTACATTTAAATTCTAAATTATAAAGGCATGTCAGATAATCAGATTGCATGGATTCATCAAGGGCCTATTTAGGGCCGAAATTCGGCCCCATTCCCAATGGGAAAAACATTATTTTTTTCCCAAATCTGCTGGGAATATTCCCAATTAGAATATTGTGTTGTTTTTAAACGAAAACGGAAGTAAATTTTGTGAATCCCTCCAATCAGCAAAATCAAGTAAAATATTCTAGATTATTTTAAAACAACATCTGCAAAGCAAGATGAAAATACCGCTTCTACATCAAAGGCTTCCGAGGTTGTAAGTAAACTGACTTCTGATATGATGTCGAAGTTTTCCCAAAATGAGCAGAAAGTTGATAGTTTTTCCCAATTTTTAGTTTAGGGCCTTTTCCCAAAGGACCCTGATAAATCCCTGGATTGTGTGGTTTAATGGGGTTTTATGTCCCAGTCAAGAATATGTGAAAAGACTTCCAATTGTACCCCCTACCTAAATTTTATTTTAAACTGAAAAAGCCGAAAAATGACGGAATCGAACAATTTTGAACATTTTTGTAAGAAAAAATCATCAAAAATTGTGTATAGAATTTAATGGATGGGGGTACAAATGGAAGCCTTACCAAATATTTCACTTATATCAGGTAAAGTGGCAGAAAATTTAATCTTTGCAGTGTGTTCAGGGCAATGTGCAGGGAAGGTTCTTCAATGTGCCATGCCTGCCATGACACAGGGCATCGGTTTTTAAGGTCTCTTTTTATGGACCCAAAAATGTCAGAATCTTAAGATTATACATTTTTGATTGTGATAATCAGGTCACAAGAGACAAGACTCTCTCCATGTGGTCGACACTTCTAGTTAAACATCACTGTTTGAGATAAGTATTTGTGTTCACATTGCATGCTGAATCTATGTGAAACAATTCTTTTAAAATTTCTTTCAGACCAGGTAGTAATTGGTAAGTATTTTAAAATTAGTATTTAATGCTCTATTCAAGATTATTTCACTTACAGAGTGAAGTTTTGGAATATCAGAGGAAACTGGAAATCCTGCAACTTTGGCAAGTAAAGTGACGTAACTTTCTCGCATTAAGATACAACTAGAAAAGTTTGTGATCCATTTGAATAAAAGGTCATGTTTTGATTTTATTTTACATAAACAATTATAATATGGTATTAAATATGTCTCCTTTGTTGGTAATGTCTTGCATACACTTATCAGTCTGCAGACGACCGTCAAAAGATTTTATCTTGGCCTCATTTTGACTGAATCGGACAATTTGAAATCTGATACAGCTTCGATAGGGCCATTAGTTTTTAGTTAAGAATGGGTCATTTGCATCGTTGCTAACAAGATGATAAAAAGAAGTCTAATCCTGTCCTTCTTTTAAATTTTCCTCAGGTTTGAAGTAAATTATGGTTCTATCCTCTACTAATTCATTATGCATTGTTTTTACTGACTTAAGGTTTTGAAGATGCAACAAGAGGCAAGACATCATGTGGCATCCATTAATAGAGGTATGGATGTTTGAAAATTGGTCTTTTTAAATGAAACAGCTCATGCTATCACACTGGACTATATTTTTGAAAACATCTTCCCCTTTGTCAAAGACATCTGTATGACCCCACCAACTAGTCTGGTAACTCCTCCACAGACATGTAAACAATTCAATCTTAAGGAACATCTTTATACAACAAAATGATTTGACTATACTTACTGGTACTTTACACAAGCTTTTAGCCAATTACTGTAAAGGGGATTATTTTCGTGGGGTGAAAATTTCAGTGTTTCAGAAATGTGGCATTTTGCTCAGGTGGAATTTTTTGTGTAACCAATATAAGTGGGTGTATATTTTTTTATATTATGATGTATTAACCTATATGGTAGACATTATCACACGGGACAAATTTTTGTGATGTCTTTAGGGCCAAATAAGCAAAAATTTCCCCTGTACAGCAAGTTAGCAGAGCTCTGATGATAAAAAAGCTAACAATAGTCATATCAGTGATCTCGGTGTATCACTATTTGACAATGAATGCCCGATTCTGTCATACCAACACTTACCCATAAAACCAGCTGGATAATCCTTGTCAGTTCTGACTTTACCGTCAACTTTGATAAGTCTCTGATTGACAATCTTCTTTACTTCATCGTATGTCAAAGCATACTTCAGTCTGTTACGCAGAAACACAATCATTGGTAGCGATTCCCTTAGTTTATGTGGACCAGTGCTTGGTCGTGGGGCCTACAAAAATAAATTCCCCATTAATATTTATCCGGCAAGCCTGGAGTTAAAAACAAAGTTGAAAACACAAAAGGGAAATAATTATGTACATCTATTGGGTCTCTCACTGGGACATAAATTTGGCTGAAATTGGTACCACAATTTATTTTTGACTTGGGTAATCTTGAATGTTCTAATAATGTGAATGTTTCTGCATAGCATAATATTAATATTGAAAGTTTGTTTTCTTTCGTATCGAACAGAATTGTCATTTACTTTCACAAAATCAGACAAAATGCTATATACATTTATAGGAAATCAATGAACTCTTTTCCAAATCTCAAGAGGGGAAAGTAACCTCCAAATATTTAAACTTATAGATAATTTTGTTTGTTGCTGTACAACACTATCCCAATGGTTTTCATTTTTTTCTTAGTTCTGTATCTGAAATCAACCTTCTCTTCGTCTCACTTGTATAGTCAATCTTGCCTATGTAATAGGCCTAAGGAAACCAGTAAAATTGGCTTTTATGGACAGGTGACCCTTATACACAATTTCAAATAACATAAAGAGGCATTGGGATAAAATTTTCCTGTCATTTAAAAGCAGGTGGCCTTAAGGCAGGTTAGACTGTATGTTCTTTTATCTTTTCAACACTTTACCCTAAAATTTATAGAATATAAATTATACTTACAAAGATACCCCCTAGTTTGTCCAACATCCATGATTTAGGCGCTGTTAAGCGCTTCATATGTTTTCTGCGTCCTCGATAACCCTGAAAAACAAATTTTTCTTATATTAAAACAAACCTTTGTAAATAAATGACAAACTAAATATGAAATGCAAAACAAATATTTCATATATATATATTTCACTCTTAATTTGATTACACGTGACGGTGTAGCTGAATAACAATAGGTGCTTACCTATTACAGAGCACCTGGCCTTGCTTCCCTGGTGGAGGTACATGTGTTTAACCTACTGTAATTTGCGAGTTTTCAATTTTCTTTTGGAATGCGATTTGTACATGGATTTAATAGTAGGTTTGCTTTTGATTTTGTTTCTTGGCGTAACTGAGATGTCAAAAACAATTAGGACAAGACTAACAAATTGTGATATAAAGCTTTTAAGTACAGATTTATCATTGCAAAACAAGGGAGGGGTGTTGCTTCAACTTCTCATTCACATCAATATTTGCCTAAACAAATTAACTTCAGACATTGTCAATTTAAAATTGCCATGTACATAGAAAAGGTCAGACGACTACACTGTTGCCCTTGGGTAAACTCCTGAGGATAGAAAGAAAAGAGGCTGTCCTAAAACACCTTGGTGGCAGATTGTTGAAGCAGAATGGCTGGAAGTTGAACACGGCATGCTGTGTCGCCCAAGACCGGCATGGAGGAATCTTGTCCAAGCCTTGTGTGCCTCCTGGCACTGAGAGAATTAGGCTTAAGAAAGGTATAAGGTATAATTGCAAAAGGTCTAAAGTAGCTGGAAGATGCAAGGCACCGCCAATCGGATTGGAGTAACCTCCTAACAGTTAAAATGGGGGGGGGGGGGGTACTAGAACTTGACACTGGCAAATTACGATTTCCACATTGGCATAGAACTGTATTTCTCAATTTCCAGTGAACTTGTAGGTACAAAAACCTTGTGCACTACCAGACATTACCGAATTCACGGGCACGTATCTTCAACAGCATGTCGGAAGGCACCGATTCTTCCCAATGCAGGAAGAGTTCACCGATTAATTAAGGCAAAACAACCGATTGGATTTATTGTAGTACCGTCTTTTAAACCTAGCATAGTGGAAACCTCAAACCCGACACGTTTTCATTTGTATCATATTAGGGTTCGACAGGATGTAAATATCCTGCACGTCGGACCATTTAGCAAAGACCTCCAAAACAACCTATTTTTCTTCAATTAAGCGGTTGCGATGCGCTGTAATATCATTAGTTAAAATGAAAAAGAGTGTTAAAGTTTAAATTTATTTCACTAAAATATTTTCTGGGGCACGCAAAAGCGGTAGATGTTTCGGATTTTATTACAACTCATGCCATCAATCTCACCATTTTGGTTATCTATCGAATAAGAGACAGTCCCACAATTCTCTCTTGCGGAAGTGCAGTGCTCACTAAGTAATACCGAAAAGAATTCAGTACAATAATTTTGATTGGATCCGTTTCACTGTGACCAACTAATTGACCAATGGAATGTGGTTTATCAAAATTACTAAATTTTAATTCATTAGTGGTTAAAAATGTGCTGAAAGCGAAAGTAGAAAAATTATTTATTTTTATTTTAAAGATTGTTTCCTGTCTTCATATCTTGAAAAATATTTGTTAACAATGAATAAAGTAACAAAGAAAAGAAAAGTCAATATCTGAAACTCTACAGAAAAAACTCTACGGCGACAAAATTGTAACACCCTTTGGTACACTAGTCAAGTACCAATTCAGTGTAACTCTTGAGAGTAATAAAGTTGATTATCATGAATAATATGGAATATTCAGAAATCTCCAACGACTTTCAACTTGGAGACTTTTCTAACTACGATGACGATGGTAAACTGGAAGATCTCAGTTCAGTAACACAAGTTTATGTTGAATCTGATGCTACAGATCATAATAATTACCCAAGAAAGACGACAAATGATGGAGTGGAAGTTACTGATGATGATGTCGGTGTGACAGTAAGCATCCCAGACCAAGACACTGGCTCAACAGACGGATCAGCACCACAAATGTCTAACGAAGGGTTTGTAAACTTTTTACCAGTCAACTACTTACAAAAAAAAATACAATAAGAGCATTACATTTTAGAGACAAAGTTAAAACACATAAATTATCCAACTGTTGTCCAAAGTGTTAAATCCATAGTGACACTCTTTTATTTATTTGTGTCATTTATCTATTGTATGCCAAAAAAACCTAAAAAAAAACCCCAAACCATTGAAATATTAACATATGCTTGTAACTCCAATGAGTCGTGCATAATAATCACAAGAGAGTCACCTTATGTTAACTGTGCTTTATCACCTTTATGGTGTAGCGATCTGGGTAGCTCAGTGGTAGAGCACTCGCCTATAGTGCGGGAGGTCCTGGGTTCAATCCCCGGTCCAACCCTGCATTTTTTTCTTTCCTGTTACATTTGGGGGTTCGTCCGACCGTGGGAAGTGGCCGACCAACAAGTTGGTCCCAGGGTGGAACCTGGTGGTTTCGATTCAAAGGAGTTGAATCGAAAAAAGGAAGGGAGAAATGTAGCTGTCTGGGTAGCTCAGTGGTAGAGCACTCGCCTATAGTACGGGAGGTCCCGGGTTCGATCCCCGGTCCAACCCTGCATTTTTTTCTTTCCTGTTACATTTGGGGGTTCGTCCGACCGTGGGAAGTGGCCGACCAACAAGTTGGTCCCAGGGTGGAACCTGGTGGTTTCGATTCAAAGGAGTTGAATCGAAAAAAGGAAGGGAGAAATGTAGCGGTCTGGGTAGCTCAGTGGTAGAGCACTCGCCTATAGTGCGGGAGGTCCCGGGTTCGATCCCCGGTCCAACCCTGCATTTTTTTCTTTCCTGTTACAATGGCATGTCACAGAGACATTATTTGTTTCCATTCCCTCTTGGCAAAATCACCTCTTAATAACTAATTAAGTAATTTCTGAGTAATTCTTTAAAAAGTAACCACAATATTTAAAAGGTTCTGTTTGTTTCATGATAGGATGCATATGGTATTTACTTTTGTACTGTAAACATATTTATTTTTCTGGTGTACTAATTTTCACTTATTTTGTGATTATTTGTTTTGCCTGAAAACTAATTTTGAACGAAAATTATATTATGCTTATTGCGTTACAATTCTTATTTAAAGAACACAAAATTTTAACTTCGCAGATATGTCTAAAATACTCGAAAATGAAAAATAAAACAACTGGCAAAACTGGAAGCGATATTTAACTTAAAAACAAGATTTGCTGCATATGATACTTATCACCACTGTTATAAGTCAAAAAGAGTCAATATTTTGGATTTTAATATTGTATGAGGCCACTGAAGTTTAATCTCTTCACTTCCAGCCATGCTTTTAGTGTTTTAATGTTACCTGGTACCTAAAATCAATGTACAATTAAGCTCTGAAGTAAAAAAAATGAATGGTAAATTCGTAGTTGGCGTACTGTGCAGTGACTTTGCCACACTATGATCTGAACCATCTTAAAATTAACCATGATATATCTCCAAACAGTCCTAATCTGTGTTGTGTTAAATTATTAACAGATGTTATGTATATAATTTGTAGATACATCCAGCATACTATATCAGCAAATCAGATTCTAATGAAAATCAATCCAGGACACAACCACATGCCAGCAAATCCTACACATGCAACAATAACTGTAGAAAGTCAAAACCCAGAAACCAAAGAAAAAGACATCAAAAGGTATAAACAACTATTGCTCTTATAGTTTCTACTGTATTGGTGTGGGTGTGGGGGTATAGATAGCTCCTAGAATGGATTTGCCAGTGATTTTTGCATTAAATTTGTTTTTCAATGTTTAGTGAACCTAGCACATGTAATTTGTAAATTTTACTCCAGTATATGTTGTTAGCCCAAAGACTTGACAATGGGTAGTGAGTGTCCTTGAGATGAGCATATTTATTTACTTAGTCAGCTCAGGGCTTGACGTTAATGTTTGCCCGATTGCCCGGGACAACTAAAAAGTGCCGCCAGACAAGCCAACTGGACAATGATTTTGTCCGACGGGAAACATAACATTTTCTACCGCCCTTCAATATAGTTTCTAAAGTGAATATTTAACAGTGTAAACGACAATAATATCGACTGGAACTTGTATGTCAAATACTTTGGAACGAGGTTATAATTTCATTCTCCTCTGCACTTAAGATCAATATTTTTGCTTTAAAAACATTGAAGCGTTCAATTTACATAGATTGTATATACATGACAACAGGAGAGGCAATGGATCTGTTGAAATTTGGGGTTTTGTGTGGTCCTCTTAAAAAAATCTGAGGTGGAAAAAAAGATTTCTATGACCACTTACGAACAAAAACAAGTTCGCTTGTTCCAAGAAAGTTGGTCAAGCGAATTGATATTTACAACTGTGAACAGGTTTATCACACAGTTTATCATTAACAATGAGCACTTACTTACTCTAGCTTTGAGTTAATAGACAGGTTGTAGCTTTAAGTCATTCAGTAAAGTTAGTACTGAATTAAGCTGTGAACTTTTGGGCAAGTCTGTTTTGCCAAAGGACAACCAACCATTTCTTCTACTTGTCCCATTTTCTACTTGTCCAATGGAACAAGTTAGAAAAAAAGTTAATGTAGAGCCCTGCAGCTATGTCTATCTGGAGACCATACATATGACAAGGCTGTAAAAACAGAATGGTAATGGTTGAAATCCCTAAAAGTAACATTTTCTTTTCTGATGATCAATTATGAGAAAACATAATGATGACAATCAGTAATTATTATTTGGAGGCATCAACATAATCAATTCTTCTAACTTATTGCTTCATTACTGGTACTGTAGTCATAATCCATGAAGTCAGATTTTTTTATTTAAAAGGGAGATAATTACACTTACCAAATATCATATGAAATATGTGGCCATCATTTCAATATTGTTAATCAGTATGAAGTCCCTGTATCCAAAGTAACCATAGATATATTTGACATCCCATAGTTCCATGTTCCTTTTCATTCTCAATTTTGATTTCACACGTGGTGGGTGTAGCTAGCTAAACAGGAGGTGCTTATCCTTCCTGAGGACTCAGTCTCATTTCCCTGGTGGAAGTTCACATGTTTAACTTAATTTGCCATTTTCAAAGTTCTTACTTTGCTTTGGGATTGTGATTTAGACATAGATTTGTATGTTTGTTTTTGATTATACTCAAGACATACCAGGGTAATCAACATTATTTTTGTAGATTTAGCATTAATTTTCACGTTGTACTCTCATTGCATTTTATTTTTCAGATTTAAATGCGACTATACTGCTTGTGATAGAAGTTATAGTACTGCTGGTAATCTAAAAACTCATATGAAAACACATAAAGGTAAGTTTATTTCCAATATCAGTAACATAATTTTAACTACCCAGTATACCACAAAACCTTGTGATAATTAGTACCCCTTGATATAGCGTTTGTCCTTTGGCACCTCCTTACCAGCACAGTATTTTGAAGTCTTAGAATTCTCTATTGATTTATTGCCAAACCCCTTTACAACACCCAAAACCTTATTAAATCCAATGATTTTGAATCAAAGTATCACTGAATGAATTAGCAAGTTACAGGTCTGGGGTTGGTGAAATTCATGATTTGCACAGAAAATGAAAAGGTCTTGAATTTGGCTGATACCTCGAAAAGGTCTGTCTTAACCCTTTGAATTTTAAATACCTTCAATTAAAACTCCTTGATTTTTACATTTTGCCCAGTGCTTTATTCATTGTATGTGTAAAAACTGATAAAATAAAAATAAAAATAATTAATAAATTAGACTAAAGAAATGTCAAATCCAGTATTTGTGCGAGGTATAATCAAAGAGAAGTAACTCTTACTTACTAAGGTGTCCATTTAATACAGCAATGTCAAATAATTACCCCTTTGCTCATATCTGGTGACATCGAGTTACGTTAAATTTTAAGTAGTTGACCTGTATACAGAGTGTATTCCGCCCAAAACGGCTGATAATTGAAATTTACCAGCTCTGGTTAAAAGAGTGCAAGTTTGACCGCTATATGTCTACTTGCAAAGTGTACAATAAATTGATAAACATTCAATGTATGGGAGGAAGTGCAATGCTGTCACATATGAAAAGCAACAAAAATCAAAAGAACATCAATTTTCACTCAATTTTAGTGAAAATTGCAGTCTATGGTGCCAATCGTTCCACTTGGAGTCCAACCTGAAAATGTGGAAATGCAAGAAAATATCAATGTTTTGACAACTGATGACCAAGGCTTGTTGATGTCAAGGTAATTGCTGTTCCTCCCCCATCTATAGCAGCACTAGTGGCAGCCCAGAAGAAGCATAATATTACTTGTATTATTTCTTATTCAAACCAAAATGATGTGGAATCGTAGATAAGACACAATAGTCCTTGAATAGTCCATGAATTTCATTTTGACATTCCTGTATAAACCACAGAATTGCAAGTTACAGGTCTAGGAATGGTGGGGACTGGACCAGATCTGAAAGAGAGAGAGGAGAAAAGAGAGAGAACTTTGAAAGGTTTTTATAATTTATACACACTTCTTTATTTTAGGTGACTTTACATTTTCTTGTAACCAGCCTGGATGTGGTAAAGCATTCCTAACATCTTATAGTTTAAAGATCCATGTCCGAGTTCATACTAAAGAAAAACCATATGAGTGTGATAAACAAGGATGTGAAAAGTCATTTAATACCCTATACAGGTATGTTGTTAATGGTTAATGTAGAAGTTTACTATACAGGTATGTTGTTAATGGTTAATGTAGAAGTTTACTATACACGTATGTTGTTAATGGTTAATGTAGAAGTTTACTATACAGGTATGTTGTTAATGGTTAATGTAGAAGTTTACTATACAGGTATGTTGTTAATGGTTAATGTAGAAGTTTACTATACAGGTATGTTGTTAATGGTTAATGTAGAAGTTTACTATACAGGTATGTCGTTAATGGTTAATGTAGAAGTAAACTTTTTAGGTATATCAAAACTTCACCAAACTAAAGGCAGAGTTGCAAAAAATTTGTGCTTTGCAGTGTGCTTGGGGCAATATGCAAGGAAGACTCTTTAGCATGCTAAACCTTTTTATGACAAGTAACATAATTTTTTAAGGTCTTTTCCAAAGAATCCTTGTGACTTTCATTTTAAAATGCTGATTACTTGAAGAATGAAATTTACTACCTATTTTCAAGTCTTAATCAGATCCATTCAGGATTACAACCGGGGCCCCAACTATATATGGAGCAAACATTTTACAAACTGATTTACAGTAATTATATGCAAATAAGATTCTCACTTCCAATTGCAGGGTGTTCAGATCTATTGTTTGTTATGAATGTTTACTGTTACATTCTGAAAAACTAATTTGATTTTCATTTTCTATTGCAAGTCCTTCTGCTGCCACCTTTGGCTTTCCATTTCCACATGACAGTATTCTTGAAATTTACTATAATATAATCTAATGATTGTTCTGATTCTGAATCAAAAACAAATATACCAATCTATGTTCAAATCAAAATCCCAAAATCAAAGTGAAAACATCAAAACTGACAAATTAAGTGAAACTTTTACCATGGTAGTGAGGCAGGGTACCTTCTGTTTAGCTGGCTACACCCGCCATGTGTAAAATCAAATTTGAGAATGAAAAGGAACATGGAACTATGGGATTAGTAATCCAGACTAATTAAAGATTGACAGAGGAATTATATTTAGTCTTAATGTTTTAATTTTCAGATTGAAAGCTCACCAAAGAATCCATAGTGGTAACACTTTCAACTGTGAATCCAGCGGTTGTACTAAATACTTCACCACACTTAGTGATCTCAGAAAGCATATCAGGACACATACAGGAGAGAGACCATATAAGTAAGAATCAGAATGATTGATGTATATAATTCTATATTAATACCCCCCCACACACACACACAAGCTAGTTTGAGGAGGGTATATTGGAATCACTATGTGTGTCTGTGTAAAATGGTGTGCAGGCTCCATCTTATAATTGCTTTTATGACTGTCATAAAACTTCACATGAATAATCTTCATGGTCCAAATTTATGTCCTGACCTGAACCAAGGTCATATCTGAAAGTCAAGGTCATGGGAAAACATTAAATGTTGGGGGATGGGGGTATTTGGCTCTCAAAAGACAGTTTTAGTTTAAGTTAATGACTACCCTATTTAGACAACAGATGTTTAGATAATTCTAATTTAGTCCTGATACTGTACAAATAAGGAGTCCCTTTGGCTGAGTTGTCCAAAGCATGCTAAATGATCATGGTGCCTCTCACCAACTAGGCTGGAATCCCACTCAAGACAAGTTTGTCTGTTTTATTGCCAAAGATTAGTGATTTTCTACGAGATCTCCTGTTCCTTCACCATCCCTGAGCTGATCACCTTGATGAAAGTGAAAGAATCATAAAAATCCATTACTACACTCCACGGTTAAAACTATAAAGCGCTACAGAATCAGCCAGCCAGTCATTAATTGAACTATTTTTCTGTCCTCATTTTATGACACAGAAGAGTTTTAAGACATGTATCATTATTTTTATACCTTTTTGCATACATATTTATGACACTTATACAGTGTAGCTACATGTGTTTGTGAACATGATCAATTTATGCCATTAATAAATGCTTGCTAGATGTGAGTTAATACTGCATTTCACCAGCGTTTAGTCCTGTCTGCACTGATTGTCCAAAACTATGTCACACTGTTTCACAAAACTTGATCAAGGCATCAACATGGATAGGAGATGTGCATATTGTTAACAAAAGTTGATTTGCTTATGCCTGGGAGTTAAGGCCCTTTAAACATAAGTGCATATCACAAAAGAAGAACCTGCTGGCGAGGGATCCTAATTCATTTGCTTGTTCAATGTACAATAGAACCTTTGTTAAGCTTAATGAAACAAAGATTTGAGTTACTGTAAAGTGAGAAATTTTTCTGTCAATCAGTTGTCACAAAAATAATGATTTCAAGATATTTGCTAGCTGTTATTTTAGCATCCTCAGAAAATAACTGATAAAGTTGCATTGGTGTAATGTGGGATGTTAAACACCATTAATCAACTCAACTCAAAATTAAAATGAACGGGAAGTACAGTACTTTTTCCTGCATTGTTTTGATTACATTGAGTTTTATCATCAAATTTTTGTTCCAGATGTCAGGAGTCTGGGTGTGGGAAAGCATTTGCTGCTAGTCATCACTTAAAAACACACAATAGAACACACACAGGTAGTGTAGAAATATAAGCTACTGTTTACTATTTGAAAAATAAGATAGCTTGATACCTTCTTCTTAGTATTAACCACTTTCACTTTACATTGATGTGTGTTACCTTCAAATCACCAGCTCTATTTGCCACTTACATGCTTGCATTTTACTATCATTGACTATTTTTTCTTTCTATCCATCCTCTATGACATTTTTGTCCCCCGCCGCAACGTGGAGCGGGGACATAGAAATGCCGGGCGTCCGTCCGTGTGTCCGTGCGTCCGTGTTTCCATCCGTCACACTTTTTTGTAAGCACTCTCGTGCCTACAAATTTTGACAGATTTTCATTAAATTTATACCAAATGTTTATACCACTAATACCTTGGTCAAGTTCGAAAATCAGCATTAGTCGATACTTTTTGTTGGAGTTATGGGACTTTGGCCACAATAATGACTCTGTTTTATCCAAAACTTGACCTTGTAAGCGCTCTCATGTCTACAAATTTTGACGGATTTTCATGAAATTTATACCAAATGTTTATACCACTAATACCTTGGTCAAGTTTGAAAATCAGCATTGGTCGATACTTTTTGTTGGAGTTATGGGTGACCGGCGGGGGACCCAGGAATTCTATTCTTGTTCTAGTTGTATATCCCCTATATGATTATTCAGTGTTAAATCCACATACATTGTTGGTGAGGTCATCCTGACACAGGTTTTGAGAGAGTTGGAACCATGTTTTTTAAAGTTGGGTCAGCATGATAACATATGCGTTAGAACTGTACTTATGCACAGCTCAATCAAGATGGGTTAGGGTTGGCCCACAGACATAATTTTGTGGGACAAAATTATCATTTTGGAGGCAATGGCGCAAAAAGGCCCTCTTCTGGATTAAACACTGGTTTCTTATATCTCTTTATAAGACATATTTGGCATCAGTTAATCCATTGTGAAAATAAGAATCAATGAAAGGTCAATAAGTTGATCAGTGCTATCCCTAGCACAAACATAAGTGGGGATGTTGTGGTTTATTGATAAACACCACTGAATTCTTTCTTTTATTTTATAAATTTAGGAGAAAAACCATATGTTTGTGCGGAAGATGGATGTGGTAAAGCATTTACTACTAATCATAGCTTAAAGTCACATAAACGGGGACATTCCGCAGATGAAGATGAACAGAATGGACGTGATCAGAGAAAGGTAGGCACTAGTAGTATCAACCTGTGAAAATAAACAAATTAGTTGTGTATGTACATACATTATAGATGCATATTTATATTTGTGTTGCATAACAGTGGAGTGGAGAAATGGTGTTTTGTACTTTCACCTTATATCAGTATTTGGAGGTTTTCAGTTCAGAGATGGTGGAGAGAACTGGAGTGCTGCAAGAAAACAACCACAAACTTTCTCAATCAAGGATCAACCCAAAAAAAGAATTTGAACCCTATAGGCAGTGAGAGCTGCTGTGATCCATAAACCATCCCTTAGACCAATCTACAACATTATAACTGTAAATGTAACAAAAGAAAACTATGGGGAAGTCATATACTTTAAAATTTGTAAATAATCTTCTTTTGTAAACAGACTTGAGGGAATTGCAGAATGACTTAGAAATGTTTAGGGGTAAAATTCAGGGAATAACATATTTTTTACATCAGATCACCAATGTAGGTGATTCTGTTTCCAGTGGAAATAATTATTTTGCACAAATGTTCATAAATTTCATATAACTTGAAAATAAATACACACAAAATTAAAAACCTTTACAGTATCACATTTTACTCTGGCAAACCCATTACAATTTACTCCATGTTATAATTCATATAGGATGGTGATAGAGGTATGGATCAGAAAGAAGACCCTGCACTGATTCTGGAGCAGACATACAGAGATACTGATAAAGATGGGATGCCTGCAACCACAGGGGTTGTAAGTATACACTTTGATCATCAAATTTATGGATTAAATTACCACATTGTAGTTCTGTGAAATCATTAATTCTCAATTTATATTATTCAGATTTTCCAATTTCCATTGTTTTCCTGGACACCTGTTACCATTGATTTACGTGTCAACAAGATAGTGTTTATAACAAACTTATCTTAAACAGTAACCACAAGCAACAAAGTTATGCCTCCAGGTAATGGTTATTGTTCCGAGGACCACGTAAATTGGGCCTTACAAAAATGAATGTAGTAAAATTTGTCAATGTTTTTTGTTCTATAAAACACCCAAAAGACCAAATACATTTATATGCATGGTAAATTTACCATTGATCATGACACTTATCCAGTGACTAGACGTGTTTGTCGCAAGTGGCAGTATTTTTAAAGATTAAAGAAACCAAAATAAGATATTTCAAAAATGTGAAATGTAAATACCGGTACATATATAACCATACTGCAGTAAGTCATGTGTTTTTATATACTTTGTTTATATTATCTTTTATTTAATCTTTATTTTAGTGCCATTGTTCAGCAGAACAACTACTCAATGCAATAATAGCTGATGCTAATGATCAACCATGTGATACAGCTACACCTGGAAATATGTCAGGTAAAGACATTACAAGAAGATATTAAAGAAAGATCAGACTATACAAACAGGTGTAAAAAACTAGTGCTTAATTTACCCCCTGCAAACTAGTTTTTCAGACTAGTTTGCAGGGGGTATATAGGAATCACCATGTTTGTCTTCTTGTCCATCCGTCTGTCCCTGTAAAATTGTTTCCGGGCCATATCTTGTAGCTGCTTTGGACAACTGTCATAAAACTTCACATGAATAATCTTCATGGTCCAAAGATGTGTCGTGACCTTGAACCAAGATCATATCGGAAACGTCAAGGTCGTGGAAAAAGTATACAGTCCAACCTGTGTTAAAGGCCACCTCTATATAAGGGCCACCTGTCTATAAAGGGCACTTTCAATTCCTCCCAAGCCATTTTACTCTTTATTTAACCTCTATATAAGGGCCACTGTTCAACTGAGCCAGAGGCCACCCTATTTTTGTACAAAATGGCTCATGAACCTGTCTATAAAGGCCACTTTTTATTTCTATTTTAGGAACAAGTTTTGTTATAGTTTCTAAAAATGTGTGCAAAAATGTTAAACCATGTAGTTTTTTTTAAAAATCTTGAAGCTAAAATTAGATTTTAAACATTGATTATTAAAATTAGATTTTAAACATTGATTATTTAACTTTAAACCATTGATTATTAAACTAAGTGCATGTAACCAAATCTGTATGTTGATAAGAAAAGAATTTTTAAAAAGTATATTTTTGAAACTTTTTTAAAACTTAAAAAAATTCTTAAGTTATTTATCCTCATGTCAACAAATGAAGCCATAAAGCACTAAGGATAGATTATTACTCATTATTATTATGATACATATACTATTGTCTATTGTTTTCATTACTGGCTCCTACCTATTAAAGAAAACATGTCTTTATTTAAGATATGTATATACTTGGTGTTTTTAAGGGTTTTTTTCGAAGATTGATAAATAGTGTGGTCAGAAGATTTTTTTTAATTGTTTTCAAAGAAATTTTTCTGTTAAAATTAGCTAATGCCTTTTTTGTAACAGAAATTTTAACAAATAAAATAAATAAATTAGAACTGCTCAATATTTTTTCAACTAATATTTATATTGATGTCATAACTGGATTTACAGACCTCTATATAAAGGCCACCTGTCCATAGAGGCCACTTTTGCAACTTCCCCTGAGTGGCCCTTATAGACAGGTTAGACTGTATTTGAAAATTGTTTCCGACCATATCTCATAGCTGCTTTGGACAACTGTCAATAAACTTCAAATGAATTATCTTCATGGTCCAAAGATCTGTTATGACCTTAAACCAAGGTCATAGCACATTAAACCCTTGTAGATGATTGAGGCGGGGGTATTTGGTTCTCAAGAGACAGTTCTAGTTTATGTTACTCTATATGTTATAATTACGGTTTTACAGTTTCGTGTGCTTTTAATTTCAATAGGAAGGGTTTTACCATGCTTAAATTAAATAAGAGGCCCATAAACCTTAATGCTCACCTGAAGATATGTCCCATTACTTATGCAGAGGTTTAATGGTCAATATTTTTATACTCAGATGCGATGATTTTTAAAGATTTTCACTCTAGTGAATACCTAGTATGTTAATTTAGGGATTCTCTTGGTTTATGGAAAATTTTAATATTAGATTGCTTGATTGATTGAATGGGGTTTTATGTCCAAATCAAGAATATTCCACTTACATCAAGAGGTCACCAGCTATAGGTGAAGTGACAGAAATTTTATCTTTGCAGTGGGTAAGGGGCAATGTGCATGGAGGGTACTTTAATGTGCCACACCTCCATGACATGCATGTCGCAAGTGGCAGTATACAGTCTCTTATGAAGGGCCCTGTGACTTTCATAGTGCTTGGCAAAATACCAGTCACTACCTATTTTCAAGTTTTGGCCAGACCTCTGCCATGGTTTGAACCAACAAAGTGAGCACTCTACCAACTGAGCTACTGTAGTGGTTTAGATATCAGAATGTTTCTCAATAAGGATTTTGTTTAATAAATGACAATACTTAGCACAGGGATTTTGTTTTATTTTAGGTATGGCAGATGGCACACTACCAACTTTTATACAGCCAGTTTTTACGGGACTTTCGGAAAGTGAAAACTCTGGTGTTTGTATAGAGACTATGCAGCCACTACAGATAGTAAACGTGAGACAGCTTCCGTTACCCGTCGCACAAAGTAACAGTATACCAGATTCAGGGGAGATAAGTGTTCAACCGGTGATAAATCTTCCGCAGACTGATCCAGTGTCTCAGATTGACCAGTCAACTGTAGTGAATACAAATATTAGTTCCATGCCTGTTCCAGTTGCAGTTACACCAGTAGTAGATATATCAGTTCCTGGTGTAGTAGATGATGCTATATCCCGTGTATCTATAGTTCAGCCCTCGGTAGGAAATAACAATAATGAAAGTGAAGAAGAACAGCCTAATAATGATGAATCTCCACAGAGTGTTACAGTCCAGCATTATCTTATCACCAAAGTTATAGCAAATACACCATCTGGGCCTAAAGTCCAAGCTGAAAGTGCAGTGCAGTTGTTTCCTAGCTCAGATTACCAGCCAGTTGCCCAACCACCGATGACAGGTTTACCTGTTGGCAATATCATGATTGTTACCGATGGAAACAAACAGTCCGATTCAGTACCAGTGATACCAATAACTCAGAATGAATCCATAGGCATGAATTCAAATGTACCTTCGAACCCGGAAAAGAATAAACATGATGGAGAAGAAAATGAGGATAACCAAGTACCGGTTACTGTGGTACAGGAATCGCTGTCCTATTCAAATGATATCAATAATGCCAAAGATCATCCACTGAATCCCGAGATTTTAAATACACCAAAGATGAAGAGCAATAACAACAATGAGAATATTCTGGCTTTTTTTAATGGGTCGGGTAATTTCAAATAGAAATCGGAATATATGTAAAGTCCCGACTTGAAATTTGACATGTAGATAGTGCTTGTTACATGTATTTATACATGTATTTGTTAAATGTGTGTGTGTGTGTTGTTGGTTTATATATATGTATTTGACAATTTAACCCCAAAATATTACACGAACAAATGTGCATTTCTGTAGATAAAGATCATACCATATTTCTGTTAATTGGTTGTTTGTAGAAAGATACTGTAAATGTGTTTATTTAATTTTAGCCTGTATGAAATTTAGCATGAATTTTAATTTGGTTAAATTCACTTGTATTAGCATAAATCTCATGGATCAACTTGTGCTCAATGATGATATTTAATTTGGCAGTGGATTTGCGTTAATGCTACTGTATTGACATGAAAATTGCTTGTCCTAAGTGGGATTCAAACTGAAGAAGTAAGAGGCTCTGGGATTTATAAGCTAACATTGTAGACTACTCTGCCACTGAGGCCCTTAAACCAGTTGAGTAAAATGTAAAAATTGTGTCAGAAAGACAATGGACCAAATTTGTGGCCCAGGGGCTCAAAATTGTGTTTTGTAATGGAAGGTCCAGGACCTTTGCTTTATTTTTTGCAGGTCCCATATAAAGTTTTGAAAGCCCAATATCAAGATTGAAAAGTCCATGTGTTATTATGCTAATATATAGAAAAAGCAGTGTTATCCTGGTAAAAATGCCAGGTCCATTGGACTATTAAAGTTAAAATATCAAGGGTCCCAATGTAAAATCAAAGGGTGCTGGACCTAGTACCTGGAATTTTGAATCCCTGTAATGCTCATTGGTTTGAAGAACTTGGACTATTTTTCACTTATTGGTGAGCTATCATTTGCAATTGATTTTGGATGAAAATGGCTATTTTGGCTGTAGTTGCGTTAGCTATGGTCCTCATTTTATGAACAGAAATGTGTCATAATTCATAGATGTAATATTTATGGTTTAAACTCTACCTAACACCCAACAGAAATGTGGTATGATAAAAATTCAACAGAAATCAATTCCTTGTATTGTAGAGGTTTTCATAGGTAATGATAAAACTAAAAACTACCACACAATTATTTTTCATTACACAATATATCTTGAATACACAATATTCCTCTTCAAACTTTCATTTCTAACTAACTGAAAAACTCATACAAGTACAATATATATATATATATTTATATTGAATGATTATGCAATATGATTATAGATATGTTAAAACAAATTGGGTGTCGACCCTAAAGGACACTGGATCACATTCAGTAAAATGTTGCTCCCCCTTATCCAACATTTATTTGAAGTGGGCTTTCCATATTCAATGTGTAAAACTTCCAAGGTCACAAAGTCAATAGGAATGGGGTTCGCCGCTGTACCATGTGATGTCCTCTACCGTTTGTGCGGAGCACTTATTTCCAATAGATATGGAATCGCATAAGATGACGTTTTTCTGTAAAAATGATGTCATTCCGGGAATTTGTGACCTTGGGTTTTCCAAAATGTTCCACACAAACGTTAAGAGGTATTGATCACTTGGTACAGCGGCGAACCCCATTGGATGACATTAGAATGGTTAATCATGATAGATATTTGTATTTAACTCGACTAGATAGATTTATTTTGTTAAGACTACAAATGAATTGTTTAAAGTCCCAATCAAGAAAAAACCAATGAAATTTTTATGTAATAAAATGTTTAAAGTATTAATTCATTTTGTCTCCATCTATATGTATGTTAAAATTAAGTATACAAAACAATGTTTCTATTTAATAAATATCTACCTCGTAGTATCATCAATAGTCTTATAGTAATAAAACAAGTATTTTCAAATTTTTTTTACAAATTAAAAAAATTCAAGACATTAAGTGATGGCAAAATCTGAAACCAGCCAGAGTGTATAAGTTTTGAACAGTTCAAGCTTACAATATTAACAGCAAATTAACCTTTCATGTGTGTGTGTTATTCTAATTGCTTCTTTTGTAATGCAACGGAAATAAATAAATGGTCAATTGTGTGTGTATGTGTGTGTGTGTTCTTTAGAGAAACAACAGAAATGAATAAATGGCCAATAGTGTGTGTGTGTGTGTGTGTGTGTGTGTGTGTGTGTGTGTGTTTATTGATACAACAGAAATAAATAAATGGCTAATTGTGTATAAATGTGTGTAGGTTCTTTTGAAATATAACAGAAATGAATAAATGGCCAATTATGTTTGTTAATCATGAGAATAGGCGAGTTATGTAAGGACGGTAATTGTTGTTGCTAACACCCCCAACCCACCCACCACCAACCACCCACCACTTCCCTAAATTTAAATTTAATTTAAATTTATTGAATTCTTGATTTATGTATACATATTACTTTTGAAATGCTTATATTGATATGAAATTTTTACGTTTGAAATTTTCTTATAATCTGGTCAATTGAAACATTCTAAGATTGTGCAATTTATTTATTTTCTATGTTAGATTTTGTATATTTGATGTCATATTTTATTGGGTTTAATTCAAATTCTGGTTTGTTGGGATGTATACAGGCAAATTTTGTTTATGTGAATTCACGGGAAATGCACATTTTTCATGTGAAATTAATGTTAATTTCGTGTGAAACTCGTGTTTGCTTCATGTGAAATTCATGAAAACAAAATTAGGCTGTGTAAGAGAATTGTTTTAATGTTTAACTCGCTAAGTAGAATTTAAGTTATATTTTCCATTTTGAAAATTTTCCAGTATCACTTAGCAGGATTTATTGGATAGCTTTAATGACATTATTCACATTATCTATCGTTCATTTGGTTGTGGGTCTCTTTCTTTTAACAGTATTTTATATTATAGTAAACTTAAGTCATAACCCTCTTTTATAAGTTTGCCAACAAAACTTCCTTTTGTACCCCCAAACCCATTAAACTCTATGTAAAATGTTTGAAAAATTATACTTGATTCCGTTATTTCAGGCTTCAGTCACATTTAAAATTTTAGTGGCAGGTCTCTTATTATTACATGATTTTCAAGTCTAAAATCAATTATCTACTTTTCTTTCAAATGAAAAAATCCCTATTGTAACTTGCAGTGCTAAGGGATCCATCTACATTTTTTGGTAAAATATAATTCACCAGATTTTCAATCAAACCGAAGATGATACAATCTGTGACTTATTACAAAGCTTATTAATTGGTGCTTATGTACCTTTTATCATATTGCCAAGCCAATCTTTTTACAAGGTCATATGCCTTGTTATTGTCAGTTTGATTTGACATTCCCAAGGATTTATTTTACTGAAATTCACAGATTTGGGAGCTATGAATTTAAATGTTTCAATATCATTTTAGTGAAGTGATATTTTTTTTTAAATAGTCATAGTTATTTATTTTCATTTGATAATTGTTGTTTACAATGTGATAAAGAATGTTTATTTCATCAATAACTTACTAGTAGATGTTCCGGTGAAATCTGGAATACAGTCAAACCTTGTTATAAATCCCCTCGATAATTTTGCCATCTTGCTTTTTGCCACATCAGTAAAAATTCATTATAATGCCTCTCTATAGCTTTCACCTAACTTATTGCCACACTAATTTGAGGTGAAAAAATTAAATTCTTCAATATTTTCTGTATTAGCCTCTTTCAATTTATTGCCAAATGTATTTATGATGCCAAAATCTGACTGAACAAAATGTGGCAATGAATGGAGGTTTAACTGTGTATGATATTGTTTCTTAGTTTGATGTGGGTAGAATATGCATGCATGCTTGCTTTTTGGAAAGAATACGAATGAATACTCGCTTTTTGTTTATTTTGCAATTTCTTTGTAAAACATACAGTATTTACTCTTAACACCCCTGAAACTAAGATGGTTTGTTCCAATTTTTAAGACATGATTATTTTCATCTTGAAAGTAAGAGTAGAGTGATGATGTTTTACACTCGAGACAATTTTCTTTCACTTACATCCAGGGTGGTCTGTTCAAGGATGGTGGAGAAAAGCAGAATGCCCGTAGAAAACCATCAACTTTGACAGTAAACTGAAAACTTTCTCACACTGTCTTAGTGAGATTGTTATTTACTGTAAAGGGGATTAATTTTGCGGGGTGAAAATTTTGTGATGTCTGAAATCTCGCATTTTGCATGGGTGTAATGTTCGTGTAACCAATATAAGTAGGTGTATATACTATATATGTGATATATAAACCTGTATGGTATATATTTTCATGTGGGTAAAATTTTTGCAGTAATTTGCGAAATGAGCGAAAATTTTACCCACGCGAAAATTTCCCCCTTTACAGTATGTGGCATAAAGAACTGTGATCCATAAGCCTACATTTTAGACCACTTGCCCACTGAGGCCACTTAGAAATATGAGGTGAAAAAGACTTAATACTGATAGATGTTTGTTGAAGTTTTCGTTTTGTTTTGTTTTCTTTAAAAAGCAATATTCTGATTGTTACCTGTTGCTGATAAGCAAAGCAATAATTATGTTGATGCATGAAGAACTACATTGTATAGTGCGGCAAATTTGACCTGGCCACTTGGCCTTTAATTTGAATATTAGATTGGGCTAATAGACTGTGATTTAGGTAAGATATCATGTTTTGTTACCATTAACACCTGGTTCCCAGTTTTTTATCATCTATCTTTATACATCAACTTTATATAGCCCCTAAATTACACAATGGATATGTCTGTGAATAATTCAAATTAAAGGTCAAATGGCCAGGTCAAACTTGACACACTATACCTTACATTGGGTGTGAACAAAATAATGAACTCTATTTTACAAGTGATTTAATTGTTGATGATGTGTGAAAATTGTAATCGTTTAAAGAAGTTGTTATGACCAAAGCGAAAAATGTTGATTCATTGTTAAATCTATGGAAATTTTTTAAAAGAAATCAACTTAAGATTTTTTTTATAAGTACCGTAAACACACAGCCACTTGGCCCCAGAGGTCTCTGTAATCACTAGAAATTTTGTGTTTTCTCAGACCCCTTTTTCACACTCGAATAAAACTGTCTTTGTATAACTGTAACTTACTTTTTTTTTGACACACACTGATTACTGTAAATTTGTTTATTTTTTGTGTATAAATTTTGTTTACATTTCATGAAAAGTCTGTGATACAAGTTGATGGCTGTTTTTATTACAATGTATATACTGTATATGGAAAAAGTGTTTTAACTTAAAGAAGTAAATATAAATTGCATTTGAATGTTTTCTGTAAAATCTGCCTTATTTATTATTTTGTGTTATTTTTGTCTTTTTCACTATATAATGCTCTTTATTTCACTGATTTCTTCCAACAATAAGCTGGAGAACCATGGTCAAGTTTGATTGGTTTACATTTGTATCCCTTGGATACCAAGGTCAATTACTTTAATACTGTGGCCAAGTTTGATTGGTTTACAACCAATTCCTAAATTATCTAGATCAAGTTTGTATTTCTTGAATTATATTGTCAACTGTGATAGGTATGCAGTACAATCAAATCTGTCTATAAAGGCCACCCACAGGAACCAGTTAAAGTGGCCTTTATGAGCAGATGATCCTTATGTACAGGTTAAAAAAAAATATAAAGAGTAACTGGGATAAACTTTTACTGGCCTATATAAGCAGATGGTCCTTATATAGAGGTAGCCTTAAATGCAGGTTTGACTGTATATATATTAGTACTTCGTATAAGATATCAGGTTTAGAGTTGAGTAAGATGGACATGAAACAGGTAACTGACATATCCACTAGGTGCATCAACAAAAAAATCATACTTGATATTGACCTAACAAATTGTGAAATAATCTTTTTTTCCAGTACAGTCAATCTTGTCTATAAAGGCCACCCAAGGGAACCAGTAAAAGTGGCCTTTATATACAGGTGCAAATAATATGAATCAAGAACAATTGAGATACATTTCTTCTAGTCTTTATAAGCAGGTGGTCCTTATATAGAGGTGGCCTTTAAGGCAGGTTGGACTGTATATATACTTATAAAGATAGTAATAAAGTGGAACCTATCCAAACCAAAATATCTTCGGAACTTAATATTTTCCATCTTGCTTCCACAAGATTATTATTATCAACAAAAACAAAACGATACTTGATATTTGCCTAACAAATTGTGAAATAATCTTTTTCCCAGTAAAGATAAATATTAAGTGGAACCTATCTAAACCTTCGGAACTAAATATTTTGTTTGGACAAGATTATTTCTGGTAATCTTGGGTTCCAGTTTTCATAGGTTCCATTCACATATATTTTTTGTTTATTTTTGGTTGTATGATGTATATACACTATGGAAGTGATTATATTTCTTCTATACATGTACTTATTTAATCTCCTTATTTTTAGTTACAGAATTCTAAAATATTATTTAATTATTTAATATTACAAATATTTTCTCGATTTATTACAAAGTATTGATTATTTACAATTCTTGTGAACTTTGAACGTTGAAAACAGGAGCTCAGCGTTGATTTATTTACAATCTTTGTGAACTTTGAACCTTGAGCACAAGAACTGAGTATTGGTTCATTTATATTTGTGTAAACTTTGAGCTCAGTATTGGTTCATTTACAATTTGTGTTAACTTTGAACTATGAGCACAGGCTCAGCATTGGTTCATTTACCAATCAAGTGAACTTTGAACACATAAGCTCAGTATGTGATAAAACCCTCAGAAAGAACAAATACCATGGCATTTAGCTTAAATCAGGAAAATTATACATATGTCATCATGGGAAATATTGCTGATTGATCTTGCATCATCATCATCAATGTCTCTGTCACCATGGTAACAGATGCTTGATTGACCTTTGGCCTCCTGTTAAAGGTGACACTTTGCTTCCTGTAAAACTTTGATAATTGCAGTTATGCAGGTTCTATGCTTTGACCTGATTTTAGTTGTAGAGATAGATTGGTATGATCAGAGGGTTTTGTTGTATACAGGGCAGTTTGTGACTTTGTATAAATGTGTTTGCTGTATGTGTTTGTTAGCTAAGTATTGTTGTTTTGAATTATGTTATTGTAAATCACTAAGTGATTTCAAATATAAAACCAAGCATATAAATGATGGATCTTGTTGTTTTTGCTCTCTCTCTCTCCCTCCCTCTCTTTCTCTCTTCATTTATGAACTGTATTGTGTCATAAATAAGTGTATTTCTCAACATAATCTTCACAAGGAATTTAAAATTATGTCTCAGTTTTGAATAAAGTGTCATTTTATACAATGGCACAATATTAACTGATGATAGTAGGTCAAGGTCAAAGGATATGCCTTAACAAACAAGTAAATACCGGTAATGCATAAAGTCTGTAGCAGCCATATATATTAAGTCATAAGGTCAAGGTCAAAGGTTATATCCTAAGCAACCAAATAATTAGTTGTAAAAACACCCTTAGCAATATATATTATGATTCCCTGATATGACAACTATCATTTGTGGCTATATTAAGAATTAAGAATAAGTTCAAAGGTTATGTCCTTAGCAACTAAGTGAATTATATAGATGATTCTTGGATGACAAACTTTAAATCCAGAATAATGTATATCACTTCAACAAATTTGATGCAATAAAACACAAACATAACAATTCATGTCCAAATCACAATCCCAAAAGCAAAGAAAAACTAAGAAACTGGCAATTGTTATTTTTGCATTAATTTGCTGATGAGGTTGCCTGCAAACTAAAATCTTGGAATATAATCTGTCGCTTTATATTTTTATGTAATAAACATTCAATACACTAACACATTTATGTGCTTAAATATGTTTAGAGATATTTTTATCACATCCAATAATTCCTCAATCATGATATAAGTGCATGGTGTATATATAACAAGGGAACATGAAGACCCTTGGGACTCTTGTTATATAAAGGTGTCCAGAAAAGTATATTACTGTATCTATATTACAGGTACATGTATTTATTTACAATTCTTCTTTATCTGCAAGGCTAGGAGTGCCTAGTTGCTTTCCTTGAACATAAAAAATATATAAAGATCCATTTGTTGGCTAAATGAACATTTCAAATCAACAGTTTAGTTATATGAATCTGGCCAATCAATCATTTTCAGAACCAGGGACCTTGGTGGCCAATTGGTCTAAAGTGCATGCTGCAGAATCACAGCACATCTCACCTAGGTTCAAATTCCATTGGGGTGTGGGGGTAGTAGTGTGAGAAAGTTTGTCAATTTGATTGTTGAAGGTCAGTGGTTTTCTCTGGCCACTGGTTACTGATTGCCTTGATATAAGTGAAAGAATCTTGACTAGGGTGCAAAACTCCATTACTCTACTCAGAACCTTCTCAATTAGATATTTATTAAATTACTGTGAAATTAATACCATACTCTATCAGTCTATAGCTCAATATAAGCAGCCACAAAGAACAATTATTGTGTTTACATACTAGTAAATAGCTGAGACAATGTTCTTCATGAATTTACTAGTATTAAATATTATTTCAAAATATTTTGACAAAAATATTTAAAACTCCTTGACTGAACTCTCAATCTAATCACTCTAAAATGAGTTGTAGCCTTGTGGTCTTCTTGTAATTTTAATGATAGGTAAAATTTCTGTAGCTTTACTTATGATAGCTGGTGACATATTGATCAGCTTGTTGATATAAGTGAAATATTGTAGATTGGAATATGATTTAACCCCAATTAATCAATAATTTTAAAATTTGAATATTTCATCAATTTTGTATAAAGTTCCATTTTAAATATTTTTATTCAGTATTTTTATATCAAGTACCAATTTAATTAATGATGGTAATTTTTTTCGAAACACCTTTCATATTAAATTACAATTGATTTAAATCTATTATTTGTAACAACAACAAACTCAGGTTTTATTTTCCAATTTTTTTCCGATTTTTATTACAAAACAAACTTTTACACTCATTTTCCTGTGATGACTCACTGTTTAGGAATTTACCTGTAGGAGTTGTCATACCTGGCAAGTCTACCGCTAGGGGACGCAACTGTTCCACGCACCTGTAAACTTTAAATGCGTGATTCATAGATATTGGGAATTTAATTGATTCAAAAACATGGAGTCCAAGTATGATCGGGTGGCTTATCCGGAAAATGTATATCTACACTCTGATGGAGAAATGGACGATTTCGGAACCGGCGTTTATCCAGTGCAGCGACGACCGTATCGAGATGACAGCACTTTTAAAGTCGCCTGTATCAAAGTGAAAAGAAGGTTTCGTTTCTTTGCCGTTGTGGCCGTTTTGATTTTAATTTTGGTTATTATAGCGATTGCAGTTATAGCCACAGCTGCTGTATCGAATCAGATAAATAACCAGAAAGTATCAGAAGAGACAATAAACCTGCCTTACTCCAACACGAATGACAAGAAATACGGTAGGTCACTGACAAAAATTGTAAACATTGATTGCAAAGGGAGGTAATTCACAGCCAAATCTGACCTATCGGCATTCAGTGTGGTCATTGACATTGTGTTTACTAATACTATTGCCATTAGATATAGACCATGATTGGCTAATAAACATACTTATCTTATCCTTTTAGTCTTCTTCTTTAACTGAGTAGGATCCTTCAAAGGATGTCAGGTTGATTATAAACATTGTATTTTTTACTTCACATAAACTGGGCCTGTAGTCCACAGGCAGACTATGGTCACTGGGTTGGTAGTGTGGTCGATTCGTGTCGTTCACATTTAACATAGACTGCTTTGCAGTTCATTGATTATGCTTTTCTTGACTCTCATTCATAATACCGAATGAATACACTCAATAGAATGTTATTTCTTAAGTGATGTTAGTTACGGAAAAGTTTCAATTTTAATCCCACGGGAACCATTTGAAGACAACTACAACACCACGTAACAAAAGTGGAGCGTTGGGACCTTATACCTATTACCACACAATTTTAATAATGTTAATGCAGATGATTTTTGTTTTAATTTCAGGCTTGTTTTTCTATCCACGGATAAACAACTATTCTTTGATATCTTTCGACCCTAACAACTTTGACTCCTACAGCAAGTATTCAGACAACATAGAACATTACACTCATCGTAAGTTTTTATACCCCTTGCATACAAAGTTTGGGGGGTATATAGGAATCTCCTGCCTCTGTCTGTCCATCTGGTAGCCCATCCCAATATCATGTCTGCTCCATATTGTCCATGTCTATGGATGGATTTTTATCAAACTTGGAACAAATGTAAACCAATATGAGACGATGTGTCACATACCAAATTTATATGCATAAGTCAAAAGTGAATGTCATAAGGTCAACGTTGGGGGCAGAGAGGTATTTGGCTCTCAAGAGACAGTTCTAGTTATTTTTTCTTAACGTAAAACTACATCCCATTGGGATTGACTGGATTGGCATACTTTGTTCAGAAATGTGGTTTGATCATCCTGACCAAGGCCTAAAAAAATTAGGACTGTATTTTCAAAACTTGGGTCGACATAGCAAAACTTGGAAATAATGCGCATGCCCCTCAATAAATAACTCACTTTTGCCACACTATTTTGAAGTCCAAAAATAGATTTCTTCTATGTATTTGATCATAAGCCACCTTTATAATGCCAAAATTTTCTGAATAAATGTTGGTGGTGAATCAAACTGTAACAGTTGTTATTATTTGTAAACTTATAGCATACAGTACAACAATCATGTCTAGTCAACCAGATGCTTATGTTAAATGTACAGATCCCAGAGGACCCCCAAATGGAAAAGAATGTCAACTAGATGCTCAAGAATTTGGAAATGAATGTTCATATATGCATCATCATGGATTTGATCAGGGTAGACCATGTGTATTACTTGTGTTGAGACTGGTAAGGACAATAAATCTTCATTCTTCAAGGCATAATACCTAATTTAATGCAGTACCAGTGGTTAAAAAAACATGCAGCCATTCCCGCAGTCTGGGACTGGCAACTTTTGGGAAGGACTGGTTACTTTTTCTATAGTCTATTACTATATACCACAACAAAAAATGTTGACATTGTTATGACAAAGTTGAATGTTTTGACATATTTTGAGCACTGTTTAATGCAGTATGATGTTGTAGCGCTCAATGTCTATAGAAGTCAAGTACGAGCTTGCTTCAGACTGTTTATGTATGTAGCCTAGAGCGGAGTTGAGCAATAATTTAATAATTTCTTATGTCCTGTCAAGATTCTTTCCCTTATATAGAGGCAGTCAGTTCTGGAATGCTCAAAGAAACTGGAGAAACCAACAATATTTGACAAGCAACTGTCAACCATTCTCACATTTGGATCTGTCCCGAGTAGGATTTGAACCTACCAGTAGATGCTAGGTGGTATATAGCAGGAAGTGTAATTGTACAATTATTCTTTGTTAAATTGACATTAAAAATTAATCTCAGATTTAGTGTTTGCTATGCTTGTTGGAAAATACACTTAATTGATTAAAGATTTCATGGTGACAGATTATATAAACAGCTCAAATCAAACCAGAGATGGTTAACAATGTGGTTAACATTGTTGCCAATGGCTCTGCTTTATCTGGTGGATCAAACACTATTCATAACTTTTCCTTATTATAAGAATTCCAAGAAAATCATGACTTAGAGCACTGCTGAATGTTTTAATGTTTTTGTTTTGTAGCCTACTGACATGAAACCTGTCCCATTCAGTAATAACTCATCAGTGTACCAGAGATTGGGTCAGCATTGGTCATCTGATCATATAGGAGTCACTTGTGATGGTGCTGTGAGTATTATATATATTTATGTACACAGTGCTCAATTTAGGATTTTTTTAGAGGGGCCATTTTCAAAAACTTGTTTAAAACACAATAATATCAATATTTTTGCGTAAAATATTGCCCAATGAGACTGAAAATGAAAAATCTCATTTGAGTACCTGTATTACCTATAAAACATGTTGAGTTAAAAAAAGAAACCAAGGTGACAAACCAGATGCGATTTTTGCAAACATGTGATACTTTAACTGTCTTGCCTGAAAAATTTTAGATATAGCAGTCATGTCGATATTGTATGCATTAATGAAAGCATTTGGTTAAAGTTTTATTTCAAACTTTTTCCCCAAAAGTAATAATTTATAAGAAGTAAATAAAATAAAGGCAGTTGCTTGAGAGACAAACACCGCATGGTCATATCCTATTCCTATCATTTCATAGAACAGTTGATAATCTGTTGTGAATTTTGGAATTTTGTCACTTGTTTGTTTATTACAGAAGGTACATAATGTCTTATTTTCAGCCCTCAATTTTGTCCACTAAAATGGTGGCCAATTTGACCTGGGATTGTGTCTGGCGACCTAAAATTTGTAAATGATAGCCAGGTTGTCCAATATAAATTTGAACTTTTTTGACCAAAAAAATTTTGCTTCAAAGATGCTTAGATTTGCCTTCATTTGCAAGAAAAGATTAACTGGCCACTTGGAATTTCCACTGGCCACCTGAAAATTTAAATTAGTGGTCAGTTGGCTGCCTGGTTTTGAAGCCCACTTTGAGGGCTGATTTTAATTTCTCCTTGAATTATTTAAAATTAAGATGTTCACAAAGTTGCTGTGTTCAAATGATTAGGAAAATGTTTTTTAAAAAAACTGGTGCATAAAAATTAATGTTTAAAAATTTAATTGATTCCAATACAATATTCTGTACACATCATTTACATACATATGGTTGTTAAAGTAATTTTGTTTTATTTTTTTGACAGGATGCAGAGAGCAAAAAACATTTACGACACAAAATTGATTATCATGACAGTAACAATCGAACTGAAGATCTTGCAGATGTTTTGCCATCAAAAGGATTCCCCATTGCTTTCTTCGCAAGAAAAGAAAGGCTCGAGCAATATCAACCTCCAGCAGTGATGGTTCATTTTAACGACATAAGAAATAATGTTTATGTCAATATACAGTGTGTAGCTTGGGCACAAAATTTTAATGATGGGAAACCCCAGAGTTCTATGTTATATACAGCAAAATTCACATTTTTTATCAAGTAAATATTTTCATTTGCGTTAATTTAACTGAACATTATTTTAACCTGCCAAGTATTTATTAACATGTTTTTTATCATAAGGCTAAACAAAAAAGGTTTGTTTCCAGTTTCCCAACCAAAAAAACATGCAGCAACAATAAAACAGATGCTAAATGTTTACGGGTATATGTCCTAAAGTGAAAGACTTTGAAGTAACATGCATCAGTTTCTTTCCAATATTTTTTTTCAAATTGTTAAATATTGGCATTGCTAATGACCATAAAAATCTGGGAGAAAATAAGTAAAATACCTACTAATCCCCTGTAGCTTTTTTAGAGTGAAACATGAAACAAACATATTTTTATTTGGCCTAAAATAACTAGCTTAACAGTAAGTAAGAATATATTTCACAAAAATACACTGTTTAAAAATTTTATCCTGTGAACAATTATTAAGGTTTGTGTGCAACTTGTGAAACATGTTATTCAATGGGCCTCACCAATGTATTTATTGATATTCTTTAACTGTTAATACTAGGAATATGTGGTGTAAACACTTTTAATAATAAGTAATAATAAAAATGATACACATGCATATGAATTAGTATAACATGGAACATTGGATATTCCCATCACCGTAAACAACAAATTAAAAATCATTATCATATTTCAAGAAAGTTCCTGCTATAACATATCTGACTAGTGTCTAGAAATGTATTTTTAACACACATGTAATTACAACTTACAAGAATTGTTTTTAAAGAGAAAATATCAGAAATTCTTCTATTAATCTAATTTTTCTGGTTGATATGTAAATCAATTTTAAAATTAATTCAAAATTATGATAATTTTTAAGGAGATTAAAAATTGGATGAACATTTTCCTCAGGGTCCCTTATGAATCTCTTTTATAAATTATATTGTTTTGAAGATTTTGAAGTGTTCTGAAGTGCCTTTGTTGGAGCTCTCTGCAGAATAACTCTGTCAAAATGTCCCCACTTTGTCAAGCGAATATGTTTGTGCTCCCCTTACACTTAGACTTGTTGTATTAGATTTTGGCAGCTTTGTTCACATAAAACTTTTTATAAAATCCACTGTTTGTACTAACATTATGTAATGCATGGAACATAAACAGGTATTATTGTATCACCAGTGTTTTGTCTTTTAAAAGATTGGTATTGTTACACAATATCCATAATGAAGCAGGTAACACATGACAAGGGGTTGTCTTTTGATTGGTCATGTTGTTAAGTATCAATAGTGATGCAGTGAACATGAGACAAGTCATTTGTTTTTGGTTGGTCGTGTTGTTCAGTATCCATAGTGATATCTGAACATGTGACAGGTACTTGTTATTTGATTGATTTTGTTGCTCAGTATCCATAGTGACACCTGCATCATGTGACAAGTACTTATCTTTTGATTGGTTTTGCTGCTTGCCAAGTATCCATAGTGACACAGGTAACATGTGACAAGTACTTGTCCATGTTGTATTATGTTGTTAAGTGTCTGTGGAGAGGTAGGTTAAAAACGACAAGCAGTTGATTACCAGTATGTTGCTCACTAGTTTCCATGGTGATTCAGATAACATCTCAAATGTTTGTTAAAAAATGTATTTTGTGTTTTTATATCTGTGTATGAGTTATTTCCTCATATATTTATTTATTTAAAGACCAATGTACATATATCCATAAACATTCCATTACGTTTTATTTTTTTTATCAAAGTACATGTACATGGTTTTATTTACCGTACTCTTGTAATGTGTAGTAACATTAGTCACAAAATTCTGACCAAGACTAAATCAAGATTTTAATTTTAATCAGAATTTTCAGACTAGTATTAATGTGAATTATCAAAATACAAGTCCCTATGTTCTATTTAGGAAAGCTTTATCGTCCCTCAATTTATAAATGAAAGAAAATATCATTAAACTTTTGATATATGGATTTATTGAAATAAAGTTAAATTAAATTTAACTTTGATTGTAAATAATATTCATAGAGATATTTATTTTTAACTTTTTAATTAATATCTAAAATAACACAGCACAAATGTTTTTTAAAATAATTCCTTATAAAATCGAAACATTCCAATTTTTAAAGATTTATATTTTTCACAAAAATAGTTTTTCATTGTAAACTACAATGTATTTATGTACAAAAATGTATAAAATTGTAATTCATTCAAATTGTTAATGCAGCAATTATTATAACACGTCTGTTACAAAATTACAACAAGTCTTCAGATTATCAAAAACATTTACACATGATTTAGATCACCCATAGATATTTTTAAATAATTTGAATGTTAATCCATAACAATGGTTAAGATCACTATCACACATTTACTATTATTAAATTGAATTTCTGAATGGGCTGTAAGTGAAAAGTTAACATCAAATTTGTTTTGTGATAGAAGTCACATGATCTGTATTGTAATTTGCATGTTCTGTGTATAACATGTATATTACAGAAACTTTCACAAACTACATTTTGTACTGACAGTGTAAGGAATTGGGAATTCCAGGATTTGGTCATGTCAATAAAACAACTAAACTTTTAAGCTTTTAAAAAGTTAATTTTATTGTAGTCAATTTTGAATTGTTTTTGTAAATTTTTTCATGAATTAATTATTATTTTATAGGCATCATTTTATATATGTGTATGTTTAACATTTTCATTTACTCATTTAGATGTATAATATTGCGTTATAGTCTGTTAGCGATATTGTGGCAGAGTGTTCATAAATATGGAAGAGTCTATAATATAAATATGGATTATATACAAAGGTGGTTTTGAAATAAACGCATGAAGGCGTGAATATATGTATAAGATAACATGGTATTAATACTTGTGTGAGCAGAATAGACTCGTCCATGTTTATAACCAGTCTGCCACAGTATCGCTGACGAACTATATATATATATATTACACATATATGTGTATGTTTAACATTTTCATTTACTCATTTAGATGTATAATATTGTGATATCATGTTATACTTGTTTGTGAACACCATAAAAAAATTTAAACATTTATAATATAATTTTTATTATAAATTTTTAACTTTGGTATCATCATCTAATATTTTTCACAGAATTAAAAATTTGGGGAATTTTACAACAGGGTAACTCCCAAAATTTGCTGTTTTTTAAGTAATTCATACTATGCATCAAGCTTTGTTTACCCAGTGGCTGCCAGGAGGAAAAATTTCAAAGTGTGCTGGCAGATTTGTTGGATGTTGGTCAGAAGTGTGTGTCAAGATGTTTTTCTTCTTAATAGATCTTACTTGCATGTCATTTAATCATTTTGCTTTAAGTTTCATTTCATGTCTAGTTTCTGGTATAAAAATGGCAATATTTTATAAATTCATTATGCTCTTGTTTGTGAGTTATCTGCCCTTGATAAATTGTTTACTGCTTTTGTTTGCTTCACATATTACGAGCAAATAGAAATAATTTAATTGTAAAGTCCTTCTTCTTAGAAAAAAATCTGTGTATGCCATCAATAGGTTACCAAATTCCATAGAAGTGTGTTAATGAAATTGTTAATTGGAGACTAGTCGGTATATATGTCCCTGTGTTAATTATACGTAGGAGTTGTATGTTTTAATTGGTTTAACTTTAGCTGTTTATTTAAATTCAAACTTACATGTAGGTTTTACTTTTTCTGTGTCTAAGATGGTTATTTTAGGTGTTTTAAAATAATGAACTTGTACATTAAAGTCAATTCAAAATCTATTTACGTTAACACTAACCTAATAGTCAGTATAGGACCTAGACAGGACTTATAATCCAATACCATGATTCTTGTTTCTGAGTTACAGTCAAGCCAGCCTTAAAGGTCATCTATTATATCAAGATGAACTGCATTTGAAGGCAGAATGATGTTCTGATATCTCTTTATATTGGTTTTTGAACACCTGGCCATAAAGTTCATTTTATTGGTTCCTATAGATGGGCTATATAGACAGGTTTAACAGTACTTTTTTTCCTGACATTTGTAAAGTTTAACACACAGAATTTAAGTAAAGTAAATTTTCTTCTTTTTTTGAAAAAAAAATCCCAATATTTAAATAGTTGTGTTTTTAATCACCTGAATGATTGTTTTTATAAGAAAAAATATTGAAGAAAAGTGTATTTTAATCTGTATTGTGTCACAAATTTATTTTGTATATTTGTGTTTATTGATTATCTTTTATATAAAAAGATCAAATATAAATCAGGTGTTTTGATACATTTTGTAAAACAAAACTTACCAAATCAGGGATCAGTAATGAAATTGGATATCACACAATATCAAATCTGCTTCAAAATTGTTTTTACTTTGTGCAAGTTGTATGAAGAGAATGTTCGATACATGTATGAAAAAAGTAAGAAAAAACATATTTGTAAACATCGGGAAATGTTTTAACTTTTTGTTTTTACTTTGATAGGTCTGTCAAAAGGAGTATGATTTTTTATTGGAAAACTTAATTAAAGGGTGATACATATTGAAAAAAAGGTTAAAGGATGATATAGAAATTAATTAAAGGGAGATAAGTGTTGATAAAAATAAGTTAAAGGGAGATAAGTGTTGATAAAAATAAGTTAAAGGGAGATAAGTATTGATAAAAATACAACCTCACTTCAAAAGTATTTGATTTTGAGCATTTTTGACCAATCAGGATTTGGTTTTCAGTATGTTTGATACACTGGCATTTTTACATATCCACTAACATGGCCTTGTTTCTGTACATCTTTTATATATGTATATATTGATGTTATTGCAATTTGATTGAAATATTTATTTTCTCTGACATTTTAATGATGTGTAGAGGTGTTGTTTTATAATAGGAATGTTAGAATCAAGGTCATTGTAAACTCAAGTTAATTAAGTACATGTATTCAGTTTCTATTCTTACTGTTTTGTTAAATAAGAAGCTAAAATCCTTAAGGAAAGGTTTTCAGATTGTTTAAAAAGAAAAAATAAATTGATGAAATAGATAGTGGAAAAAATTATGATGATTTATTCAGAATCTGTAATGTTGACAATTTCTGTACATATTTTTGTTTGATATTTTACTGTACAGTACACCCTGAGGGATGTTGATACTTTTATGATTGTTTTTAGTTGTTAAAAATTAAGATTAAAGTATTGAGCAGTTGGCAATCAAAAAGCTGTTTACTGTGAGAGAATGAAAGCTTTACTTCTTTGTTAGAAATGTTAAATATCTTGAAAATTTATTTTAAAAATACAGAAATTATGTATATTGTATATAATAAATACAGTGGAGCCTGTCTGGACTAACTTACCTGTCTAAAGCAATGTCATTTATCTTCTATCTTCATACATTTTGGAAGTTAAGCCACTGTAAACAAACATAGCAACAGGGTACACAATTGACTCAGAATACAAAAAAATGAAGTTAAAAAGGCCAAATAATGCTGCTTTGAAGGGTAAAAAAAATACAGGGTTACGGGTAGGTTACATTACCCCATATACCCTGTCAATGATTTACATTTACACTGTACATGTATTTATGCCAAATACCTTTATATATGTAACTGATAATAGCGTTAATGATTGGTATATTACCTGGTAACTTACATGAAGAAAATATACATCTATACTGTACATCAGCTAATTTTCATGAAAAATAATTTCAAGTCTTCATGTATTATTATTTTTGCATTAACATATGACAGACAGTCACTGCAAATACAAGTGATTTGTATAAAATTTAAATACACATGAAAGTTCAATTTTTACATCTTATTACTCTGGGAAAATTAAACCTCAAAATATCCAGATTTACAGTACTGGTATGTCCAATCCCCCCAGGATGTTTAGTTTAGACAGGCTCCACTGTACTTAGTATTACCGGTATGTATGATGTGCCTTTGATATACATTGTATATAAATAAATTCAAGTGTTGTGAAAAATATCTATCTGTGTTATATTGTTTGGAGGTTCTATATTTAAATTCTTGTTGTCACATGACTATCACATGATTGTTATACATGTAGTATATCACATGATTGTTCTTCATGTAGTAAGAAAGTATTACTTCTTCTTAAAATGTGATTTTTTCCTGTTTAATTTATATACAGTATATAACATGTGTTATTTCTATCTTATCATTCCAAATATTTGAAAAAAAGTTGTTACTTGTACTACACAAAATATCAGCATTCAAAATACTTGTTTTGTTTTTAAAACTTATAAATTTTAAAATTTTAATTTTTTGTTGATTTGTAGTAAAAATTTTCTTTGAATAGAAAAAAATGTTATTGCTAAAGTAAGTTAATATTGGATTTTATTTCACTTTGAAAATAATTGCCATATCAGTATGTTGTTAGAAACACAAAAGAATTTTCAAATTATTTTCTGGGTTAAATATGTATTGTACAAATTAAAATGTTGAAACCATTGGAGATAATAAACTGAAAAAGTTCTCTCCCTCACTTTTATAGAAAATAGATACAATTTAAGATTTTAAATTCATTTTACAATACTTTACTTTTAATAAATGTATACTAGATTACATTTAATACAAGAGTTGGGGAAATATTTTAGTTATTGAGGATTTAAAGGGCAAAGTAAATGTCTTGATTAGACAGTACTAGTTTGTTTCAAGCTTATAAAGTTATTTTAAATTCAGAAATCAAGAGTAATAGTATTAAAACATTAACAAATGTGACTTTAAACCTTAATTTATTTCATTTTTCAACTAACTGTAAGCCTTAAACTTCCATGGATGAATAAGAAACTTGCTTTATGTCACAACATGCTTCCTCCTGGATTTGACCTCTAGCAACCACTAGATCTTGAGTCTGATGCTCTACCAACTAAGCTGCAAGCGTTGAAAACATAACTCCTACATTTCATAAGAAGACTTGTATCAGACCTTTTGTGAGAATGACAACTTATTAAAATTATATAGTTTTAAAAGCTTAAATTTATGGAATTTTGAAATTTCCTTTGGTTGTTTTAGAACAACTTTTTAAGCACAGGCCTTGCAATAATTGGTATCTTTAAATTTAAAAAAATACCCCTATATAAACATTATATAAACAGTTATACCTTTTGTCCCAGTCCATTTTGAAATTTGACCCAACACAGAAACATTCCATTATTTTAAAAATATCTTTTAATAAGAGAAAAATATTATATACCTAAGTTTATATAACCAGCTTGAAATCATTCCAATTTTACCTTTTTAGTATAATCCTGTTATATATGCATTTTACCAACATCATTATATTTATGTATAGTACCGTTATATATGATTGAGAGATGCAGGCTTTCAGTACTTCAGTGCTTTGATTTATATATTTTAGAGAGAGTGATGAAGCCAATTGATTTGTATTTATATTAGCTTATCTTTGTTTATATTTGTTGTCATAATGCTTGTTGTCATCTGATGAATAAAATCATTCCAACTGTATGATATAACTTGTTTCTTATGATTTCTGAGGTGGTTTTCTCTTATCATATATAGTACAGGTCTGTTGAAAGTTTGATACTGAACTAATGAAACGAAGTTCACGCTCTGTTGGCGAATGGCTAAAATATGGATAGCTAGTCACTGAAAAACTGCTGAGAGATAGATACCAGTTGCCAAACGAAAAACTGTCGAGATATAGCCCAGATGAACTGATGATTTGTCACTAATTCATTAGCAGTAGCTCAGTTGGTAGAGTGCTTGCTCCGTAAGTGGGAGGTCATGGATTTGTACCCCGGCGGGGTCTGACCCAAGACTTGAAAGTGGGTAGTGACTGTTCTTTCGCCAAGCACTCGGCATTACGAAATGAAAGTCACGGTTCTCTTGGATGGGAACTTAAAATAAACGAGGTGCCATGTCACGGTGGGCTTGGCACACTAAAGAACCCTGCTGTATAATGCCGTCAGCGCAATGCACAGGCAAAATTTCTGCACCTTTGCCTATAGCTGTCGACGTCTCGATATAAGTGAAATATTCTTGACTGGGACGTTAAACACCATTACTCAACTCAACTAATTCATTAGCTTAGTGTTAAACTTTTGACAGGCCTGTACTGTAAGTTTGATTCACAATGGGAACAGACTCTAAGATCATGAACAACTATGTTGACTTGGTCATAATTAATTGTTTTTCTCCAGGCAGTCCAGAGTGGATTATACAGTTTTTAGCCCAGTTAAGATTCTTTCACTAATGTCAAGGGTATCGGTTAATGGATGGTAAAGAAATAAGGAATCTGCTGAGAAAACCACCATGTTTGGTTAGCAAAAACAAATTTTTCATGCCAGGATCTGTCCCAAGTGAAATTCAAATATAGGCAATGAGACCTGTAAGTGTAAACTTTAGACTGCTCTGCAAGAAGTCCCTTTCTTTACAAGAGTGAATCAACCTTGGCTCGGTGATATAAAGTTTATTCTGAGGTTGTTTTCATGTTCTGTACCCAATATACAACAGAGCAGGTTACTAAGTATAGGTTCATTGAGTTAGTGAAAATTTTGGCCAAATAATGGATACAAAAAAATATGTTCACACACAAATCTACATAAGCTACAAAGGGATACACATACAAAAAAAAAAAACCTACAAAATAGTGAACAGTTAATGGTGCACAGACATAAAAGGATACAGATACAAGATGATACTTGCAGGATACTCAAAACAATAAAATAATACACAGAAAGAAATGGATACACAAACACAAAATTATAGACATAGAATGATACATAACTGACAGACCTATGAATAGAGTTTTGTCAATCTATGCACTTGATGAACTTAAAATTGAGTGAGACAGGTGATTTAATTTACAAAGGAAACAGTATGACTGAATTTTACTGTCAGCAAAAATATGCAGAGAGAAAGACAACATACAAGGTATTAGTAAAATTGACTTCATTTATTATAAAACAATAATGTATGTATAAATGACATGATTTGATGAGTAAATACACATGTAGTGATGATTTTTGTATATTTACAAAATCAGTTGATATAAATTACGTTACTAAGCAACACATGACAACTTTCTTGTTTCAATGTGTTCACATGATTTCATGATGATTTATGTAACATGGTTTCAATTATCAATACATGTACATCTTATGTGTAGTAACTACAAAATGTACTATATAATGTGACTGATGGTCAAAGGTTTGTTAGTCTTGTCTAAAACCTGGATATGATAATATTAGTCAGAGAACAATGTGGTCAAATGATCACCATTCTCCTATCAGTTATTGCAACTTTTATGTATTTGAATTTCTGATTTTTTCCACTTCACAATTTATTCAGATACCATATACATGATATACCGGGTATAACAAACTGTTTTACATTCAGAGATGCTGACAACTCTGTCTCTCTTTCCAACTCCATCTCTCTTTCCACTATTTAGACCACCAAAATAAATGCACTTCCAAACTCTAACGACCGGTAAAACTAAAATCAATGGAATCTTTGGATCACACTAGAATTCTTTGATATCTGAAATTCTGAAGCTTAAATTACATTCTGTATATGATATTTATGATATTTACTTTAAAAGATATCAAACTTTCAAATTATCTCTGTTTGTTTTTCAAACTCAGTTCTAGATGATACTGTCTTGGCCATTTTAGATGATGTGATTTGTGATCTCTTGATGTAGATTATTTGACACTGCTATAAAATAACAAAACTTTCAAATTTTTCACTCTAAAGTTTTTGTTTCAATCCCAGTATTTGATAACACCATCCCAGCCACATGTTGCCACTTTAGAAGTCTCATGAGGATGCCACAGAGCACCTATACAAACGTCATCATGTGCCTTAAATTTACTGTATAATTTTGTAGATTTCCAGTCCCACACATATAACTTTCCATCTGCATCTCCTGATATCACATAACTGAAAAAGATTACACAAGAAAATATCTGTAAAAGTTGATTTATTGCCATCATTTGTTTAATTAAGAGCTTGGTGTTGTATGGGTCATGTAACTGCCAAAAACCGGTACATCCAGTAATAGAAAAATAAGACTCCAATTCTCAAGTATACTTTTAAATATTTTTTATGATCAACAGTACATAAATCTGACAGGATACATGGGGTTGTGTAACCGGTATAACTTAAAATAGAGTAAGAAGGCGTGAATCGTGACAACAATGGTCTGGTAAAGCACTAGCTTATAGTGCATGAACCTTTATTCGCTTTTGATGCTTCATTAAATACACATGGATTCAATCCAAGACTCTTTCACTTATACTGAGGCAGTTAAGAGATAGTAGAAACAGGAGTGCCATTTAGAAAACCACCTACATTTCACAAGAGAGCATAAGATTTAATTGATTAATTGATTGATTGAATGGGGTTTCACGTCCCAGTCAAGAATATTTAACTAATATCAAGAGTAGACGTCACTAGCTATAGGTGAAGTGACTGAAGTGAAGTGTCTTTGACAAGGGAACATAAGAGATAAGAATTGAAAATACATGTATTATTAGTTTACCTCATATCTGGTGAGAAGTCTACACTACAAGCATATCCTGCCACCTGTAAAATATAATGTGTATGGAATAAAGTTAAAAAATACCAAAAATGATGAATAAATAATTTGATAGGTATTATAACCAGCCAAATTTCATTGAATTGAAGTTCACATGGAGTTACTAGTACCATATATTTCACATGATTGGAGCTTACACATATACATGTACATGTATACTAAAAATAGAGAAGATCTAAAGACCTGTTTTTAATTGCCAGAATATAAAAAAGATATCTAAATTGTATCATGTCAGATTTAAATCCAAACACTTGCATAGTTCCTTGGACTTCTTGGAATTAAATTTGACAAAAACAATTATGAAATCAATAAAATTAAAATGATTCTGCTTCTGTATTGAAACTTAATTTTATCAAAAACAATATGGCATAAAACTTGCCACATGACACACAGGGCTCACACTGGATCATATAGGTTTGTTGCAGGTGTGATTGAGCTCAGTGACAGAGCAATCTAGGAGGTACATACTTTTTATATAATGGTGGAAATGCTGCATTTTCCAAGCAAGTTAGCTGATTTGTACAATTTCGACACTAAAAATTCAGACACTTCTGATAAACTCACATGGTTTTAATTTCTATAGATAACTTATCATGTGATCTATATCTATAAATAACTTACCATGTGACCTGTAAACACTTTTTTCCTCATATACTTAAATCTGTTTAATACATTAAATATGACTATTTTATTGTCCATGGATTGACAAGCTAACCATTTACCTGTAATAAGTTAAAAATTTAAAATATTAAGGAATCTATGTACAAGTTTATAAGAAGAAGACACACAAACTGTGCCTTATATTTATAAATTCAAATTATGTGTAGAAATTGCCATAAAAAGACCTATGATATGAGAATCACTATAATTTTACCTGCTTTACTGAATTTCCCTCAAGACAGATTCTAGAGTAAAAAAATTTCTCAGTGTGTTTGCTAATAGTTGGTGGTTTTCTCTGGATAATAATTTTCCTTCACCATTCCTAACTGACCACTTTGATACTTGTGTAGAAAAAAACTTGGCAGGGGCATAATCTCCATTACTCCACTCCACTCAAACAGATTTAGATACTGCCTAGTCTAGCTTCTACAGCCACCATAAGAATCAACTTTAGCTTTACACTAAAATGACTTTAATGTACAATTTCACATTTTAAAACACCATCAATATCAGAAAAATTAAACCTTTAAATCACAAGACAAGACAGAAAATATTATTTCATCTCGAATGATGTTCTTAAAGTCATTTCTTTGGAAAGTATAGACCCTTTATGAAGTTTTTACCTACCATTAAGTGATAGTGTGACAGATGGACAAGAATGCATGGATGGATCAGCTATGTACTTAAAATCTACTGGAATATCCCTGTTAATAAACAAATAAATATGTATATATGTATACTGTAAACAGGGTTATTTTTGCATGGTTGAAATTTTGCTATTTTCACAAATTATAAAAAAGAAAAACACAAAAAATCACTCCTCAAGAATTAAGATAAGACATCATTATCGACACAAAAATGAGTAAAATCTAAAAAATAACCCCTTCTCGGAATACCAACAATAAATTTCGCGAATATTTCCACTCACCAAAAAAAAAACCCAACATGTTTACAGTATATAATACAGTTTGTTAAAAAACAAGATGCCTGAATTATTCCAAATTTGATAACTTCGGCATAGAGCTGAAACAATATGATAAAAACCATATTGCAATAAATTGTAAATGTGCCTGTATGCCAGAAAGGGATGTAAGTTCTACCTATAATAAATTGAGATCAAATCGATTTATCGTGAAAAACTAGAAGAATAAAATATTCTTTTAGTTTTTTATAATGGACTGATATAATACTATTGATTTTGGTCAATGCAGAGATATTTCAACTGAGGACATATATCCACCTTGGACTTTGTCTTTGGCCTATTTGTCCTTGATAGGTCGCTTTTACTGGTTCCCTTGGGTGGCCTTTATAGACAGGTTTGACTGTATATGCATTTGGCATATTGCAATATGCATATACAATGCATTGTGTTGCACAAGTTTAAAATAAAGCAAAGCTGCTTCTTATGAATATTTCTAGGATTCTCATTAACGTGACAGATAACAAGTGATGTTTTGTATGCATCCATGTTACTGTAAACCGCTTTATATTGGCACATACTTATTTTAGCGATTGATGACTGGTAAACATATTAGCGCAGTTTAATTTTAGCGTAATCAATTCCAGTCTGAACTGTTTAATACCTCTTTATATTACTGTACTTTCTTGCCTAAAACCCACAACTTTTAGCCAAAATTAAAATTTGAGAAGGGGATGCCAGGTTACAAGAAAATAATAAAAATAACTAATCTTTTACTGAGAGAAAATCTCCGTAACTGATCCAGGCAGGGATGTCTACAGGAAGCTTTCATCATAATTTGGCCCTCTCGTCGATTAGGCTTTTTACTGAATAAATATTTAAATCAATAATAACCTATTTTGTTTTTATTCATTTAAATACCAACTGGTTTTTTTAATTATACAAATGTTTCGACACATTGTCGATGTATCCCTGATAACAGCCGCTTAGATCATTATAGAGATCAATAATTAGGATTTATATTATGTTGCCGACATCAAAGAAAAAATAAACAATTTTCATGTGACGGTCTAATTTGTTGATATAATTGTTAATATTTTAATGATTGAAGCCAACTACTGGTAAATTAAAATTAATTACCTGAAAAGGAGACTTGTCAAATTGTACGTATCACATACAACGGCCAGTAATTAACAGCTATGCCATTGTTCCCTAATTTATCTGTTTGTCGGTGGTCAGTCTACAAGACTTGGTAATTAAACATAAATTCCCAATATATTCTGGATATTTCTTCAATGTCTTCAATGCAGTAGACTGAATCAATTAAATTTACATGAGTGTGTTAAGAAACAATCTCATGTCACATCACTGAAACTAGGTTGACCACTGGTCTCATGAGCCTATAGGCTTTAGAAAGACTTTATAAAATATAAAGTGTAACAACTAAAGCTTACCATTCCCAGACTCGTAAACTTTTATCGTCTGACGTCGACACAAATCTTCTGTTTTGATCTACAAATGTGATAGTGTTAACTGCACCTAAATGTCTGTCATATTCCTGCACTATCTCTCCTGATCTTGTATCCCACTAAAAATAGAAAAATAATTAAATAAATATACATGTATTACTGATACTCTATATGTATAATCTGAATAAATCCACATGTACTATGTTTCCATTCCTGGTAGCCAAAATGACCACTGGCTACTAATTTCTGACAAATTTCCAAATTTTTTTTACGTATTTAAGCAAATTTGTGAAAAAATACTTTAAAAAACATTATTATTACACAAATTTTGGAAATATAGTTAATACTTGTTTTGTGGAAACCTAGATTTACATGTACTTGAATTAGAGTCAATCTCATGGATCACTATATACACTATGATTATATTTAATTTGGAGTTAGGGTTTAAATTTATGTAACAACATCATCGCAGAAATTTCTCAAATGAGTTCATGATTTTTGTGTTTTATCATAAAAATTTGAAAGATTGTAAATATAAGGATTGAACTTTGAATGTTTTGCGTTCATTGGGTGACAATTTTTCATTAATAGCAAAACCATTTTTTCTATCTGCACATGACCAACAAAAATTTTGGTAATTCAGTAACCATGGTAACTGATCAACTATACTTACACAAACTATTTTCTTATCTGAAGTACCAGCTACAAACAAATGTTGTTTATCTTCATCAGGATTAAATTTAACACAGTATGGCACCTTTTTACTGGTAAACCTGGCCTTACATTCACCTAAAATAAACAAACGACACATGGTCAACACAATATTAAAGATGTTAAAGTTGTTGTTTTTTTTTAGAAATTTTTAGGTCAGTCCTTTAGACTTTTTGGCCAACAAGGCACATGCAAAAATTTGAAGTTGTGTTTTAGAAATGTTTAAATCTAAGATGTGTGTTATTTTAGTTTGATTGCTTTTTAGCATAATATTTGAATATGTAACTTAATGATGACGCTACACTATCATGTGATCAACATCCCTTAACGTTTGAGTGAAACATTTTGGAAAATGTTTGTATCACAAATTTCCGGAATAAAATTTTTTTACAAGAAATTGTGAACTAATGTTTACAAATATAAGGGGATATCACATGGTACAAGGACAATCGCTGTTAGATTAAAAATGTTTGCATTAATAAATCACTATTTATCGACCTGTAAATCGGGATTTATTCAAGTTTTGTTTATTTTCTATACATAGAAACAAAATTTCATGGAATGTTCAACTTTACTATACACAGTAATTAACTTGCATTTACACTGATTATTATTGGACACCTCATGAAAATGAATGAATAACTTGAAAATTGGCTGACATAAAGATTTCTTGATTTTCAGTGACCACAGATAACATATTGTCTACTATCATTTTAAAATGTTAAATCTAGAACAATTTATTTATTAACTAAACCTCAACAGAAAAGTGACTTTTTTAATGACCTTGACCTTTGGTCATCACCTTTACTTGCCTTGATACCACAGCTTAAAACCTTGTCCTTTATTACTCAATATAAAATCTTAGCTTCTTAGATATGAACAGAAAGTTGACCTCTATAATGACCTTTGAACTTTCATACCTGTCTCTGTATCCCAGAGTTTACAGTATCTGTCATAACCACAGCTTAAGAACTCTTTACCATCATTATTGAATGTTACATCTCTTACAGCCTGTTTGTGACCCAGATATGTCCGTACACATCTTCTATCATTATAAACCTCCCAAATCTACAAATACAAAAAACAAATACCAACAAGTTTGGCATGTATCCAAGAGATGGTGTTTATGGTAGTTATTGAAAATTATGTGATACATGATATAAACATCTGGTACTGCAAGTAAAATGGATGGATATTATAAAGCTACTTGAACCCTGCTATTGGATAAATTATACAATACTGGTATACTGTAATTGGGGGGAATTTTACACGGGTAAAATTTTCACTTATATTGTGCTTAAGGCATTAACAGAAAAATTTTACCCAGTCGAACATGTCTACCATACAGAATAATATATCATAATATATAGAATATATACCCACTTATATTTGTTACACGAAAATTACATCAACGTTAAATGCTGGGTTTCAGAAATTCGCAAAATTTTCACCCAGTGAAAATACCCTTTACATTACATGTATATGGTTGCCAGACAAAAGTCAGTACCACCAAAAATAATAATCATTCTCAATGTGAAAATTAGGCTTCATGATTTGATATTTATCATGTTTCATTGGCTGTAGCCATTAGATACTTATATACAATATTATACAAAAAAGCAAATGCCGTTTTTGAAAGATTCCGGAACTACAATTTGGTGCATTTCTATTTTTTTGCAATATTTTTTTAAGAATATCAAGAACTCAAAGAGATATGTTCACTCATGCTAAAAGAAGAAGATTTATTTTTTAATCCTCCACCATAAGTTTTAAAGTATCAGAACATATGGGTTTTTAAGATATATTAATTCTATTGTGTCATGGGAAAAAAATCTTTGATGAATTGTTTGATTCCTACATTATATTTCAAAGAAACAGATAATGTGAACTCAAGAAAACTATTTAATTACCTTAATTTTACAGTCCATACTACTGGACAATAACAAGTGAGCTGACCTCGGAAACCACCTGATAGCTGATACACCTTTAGTGTGACCAGTCCATGTGTGGATGTGTTTCTTAGGAATGAAGCATTTCTCTGGTGGTTCTTCAGACTTCAGATTAACACCAACATCTTGAGGTATGTGTAGAAATGATCGACCTTGGTAATCATAGGCATCTTTAACTGCAAGAAAACAAATGAAAATGATCAGTTAAAGAAAGACAAAATATATGTTCCTTCACTCCAAAAATGTCAATGTACCTTACATTAAATGTGTAACATTTCTATCCATTTTATTTCTTTAAAAATTGTGGTATTAGAAGTTGTATGTGTGCTTTCTTGTTTATTTGAAGTTGAATGGCGTAATAATAATTTTTTTATGCCGCAGTCAAGATTCTTTCACTTAAATTGAGGTGGTCAGTTCATGGATGGTTAAAATAACTTGAGTGCCCCCCCCCCCCAAAAAAAATCATCAAAATTTAGCAAGTGAACTGACAAACTTTCTCACACTGTGATCTGTCCCGACTGGGATTCAAACTTAGGCAGTGAGAAGCACTATGATCCTTAACTTGGTGCTTTAAACCACTCTGGCACTGAGGACTCCTAATTGAATTAGAGATAATAAATGTGAACAAGAGGCCCAGGGGCCACATCGCTCACCTGAGCAACTTGCTAGGTAGAAGCCGAAATGAGTTCAGTATTGAAGTGAGTGCAGGGGAGGGAGGTTTTGTACAAACTGAAATCTATACTTCCTACCGATGCTTTTCACTAAACAATTTGTAAGTATTTCTATGTACCGTAAAAGGTTGATGTTTCGACAAGCCTCGGCTTATTCCGTTACCTTTTTCTTACAGCATTTCAACCAATGAAATAATTTTAAAAAAAATTTTCATCATGCAATCTACCAATCTCAAAAGAGAGAAAATGCATAGGCCGAATACTGTAATCGGGAAATGGCAAATAGAAATTATAGAATACAGCAGGATTTACATTAAAAATTAGCTTTTAAATACAAGTACAATTAATATATTTCTCATGAACAATATATTTAACTTTATATCAAAATACTTATATAAAAGAATACAGCATGGAAAATACACTATTATTTAACCATGATTTGAACAAACTTGAATCTACACTACCTGAGGATGCTTCCATTTTAATTTGAGCTTTCCTGGCCTAATAGTTTTTGAGGAGAAGATTTTTAAAGATTCTCTCTATATATTCCTGTGTAAAACTTGACCCCCCTCTTGTGGCCCCACCCTACCCCCAGGGACTATGATTTGAACAAACTTGAATCTACACTACCTGAGGATGCTTCCATTTTAATTTGAGCTTTTCTGGCCTAATAGTTTTTGAGAAAAAGATTTTTAAAAATTTTCTTTATATATTCCTATGTAAAACTTGATCCCCCTCTTGTGACCCCTCCCTACCCCCGGGGACCATGATTTGAACAAACTTGAATCTACACTACCTCAGGATGCTTCCATTTTAATTTGAGCTTTTCAGGCCTAATAGTTTTTGAGAAGAAGATTTTTAAAGATTTTCTCTATATACTCCTATGTAAAACTTGATCCCCCTCTTGTGGCCCCTCCCTACCCCCGGGGACCATGATTTAAACAAACTTGAATCTACACTTCTTAAGGATGCCTCCACAAAAGTTTAAGCTTTACAGGCCGAATAGTTTTTGAGAAGAAGATTTTTGAAAAATAAACAAAGTTTCAATAATTCTCAATTATCTCCCCTTTAAAGAGGGTGTGGCCCTTCATTTGAACAAACTTGAATCCCCTTCACCTAGTGGTGCTTTGTGCCAAATTTGGTTGAAATCTGCCAAGTGGTTCGTGAGAAGAAGATGAAAATGTGAAAAGTTTACGACGACGACGACGACGACAGACAACGGACAAATTGTGATCAGAAAAGCTCACTTGAGCCTTTGGCTCAGGTGAGCTAATAAAAAGGATGTAATCTTTGATTGACTGGTCAGGTAAATTATCTATATATGTTTTAACATTTACAAATGTATTTGGGATATAAAATACTAGATCTGTTTATGGTGAGAAAATAGTAAAGAGTAAAATGGAGTAATGCAGTTTTATACCTCGGGCAAGAATTTTTCACTGAAATCAAGGCCATTATAGGATTCATACAGCCAATGCCTGACAAAATTCAAGGAATCTTTGACCATTTTTCAAGGACTCTGAAATCAGTATTTTTGACCACTGAAGTCAAATTGTGTGTCTTATTCTCTGTAGTTTCCTTCTTGTATTGAAACATCACCCGGAATTCTTATGTTACAAGTCATAGACTCGCAATTGATATTGACCCAGACAAGAGGGAAAACTCAATGGTTTCTTTTATTTATCATAAACATTGCAGCTCCGTTTTTACTCATTTTCAAGGACTTTTCCAGTCAGGGCTAATTTTTCAAGCACTTTTTGAAGACTGTGCGAACTCTGCATTAGTTTTGGGATGCTAGATGAGACTAGAGTGCCCAGAAAGAACTTCTGACCTTTTGACAAAGTTTTGTACAGAGTGGGAATCAAATCCTGGTGAGAGCCTTATGTGCATTCTTTAGACCACTAAGCCCCTGAGGCCCAAGTGAGGATTGTCGATAGGTGCAACAATGTCAATGTTGGTGTTTTCAATTATGGGCAAAATACAGTGCTCCCTCGATATACCGCCCCCCGTTATAACGCCAGCCTCGTATACCGCCATGTTGCTTCTTAGAACGGATTTCCCTCCTATATTTTGCACCCGTTATAATGCCAAATTCGCATATTGCCATCCACCACACATGTAGTAGAACGGATCGTTATTTATGAATAATATTACCCCCGATAACACTGCCAAATGAATGTTGTTCATATGTGATAAATTGATTGATAGAATTTAATAAAATGATCTTGACATGTATAGCCTGTATTGTAACTGTGACTGTGTCGTCTTCTTCTTCCGGTTTTCGATCTGTATACTATAGTGTATTAAGTCATTTCCGGCAAATAAAAAACCACATGTCATGAAGTTGCGAGTATCAGCAACCGCTTATATTCTGTACATATTTCATTAAAAAAGGTAATATTTTAATAATACATGTATTTGTTTTAATTATTGCTAATGAAAATCGGCAATGAAATGATTGAGGAGTAGCGACACGTGCACAGTTTTTTGTTTTCTTTACCTAATTTATCATTATGGGGTCTGAATGCACATGTGCAGATAGTTATAGTTGATCTGGAATTTGTGAAGTTCGGGATGTTTTGCCTGAATTCGATATAACGCCACCCCTGTTATACCGCCAAAATCCGTCTGAATCAAAGGTGGCGTTATATCGAGGGAGCACTGTACAATGTCCACAATTTTCATACATAATTTTTTTTTTCACAAACACAAATAAGTATCGTTTTCACTTGACACATCATAAATGACTTACTATGTAGAGTGGTCTTTTCTTCAACAATTTTCTCTTCCACCTGGTTTCCTTTTTTACTTCTTTTGGCTAGAATTTCATCTAATTCTTTCTTTTGTTCCTGTAATTTAATATAAATTGATTCAAAATTTAAACTTTTAGTTTTAAATTTAATTCAATCCGTACAAAAAAACTTTTGGCACCTTGGTTTTTTATGCAAAGTTCTTTTGTAATAGACAATAATTCACTTACTCTCAGTAATAATTAAAGAACATATTCTGACTTTGGTGAATACTATAGATTGTAGCAACAATTCACTATTTATTTGTATTTGTAGATTTTTTTTCCAACCAGCAAAAGTGGAGTAGAGTAAGAGTGTGTTATGCCCCAGCACCTTCAAGATTATTTAACTTATATCAAGGCAGTCATTTCATGGATAGTGGAGGAACCTGGAGTGCCCAGAGAAACCAAGGAACTTTAGGCAAGCAAACAAACAAACTTTTTTACTAGGATTTGCTAGAGTGGGAGTCAAAACCTAGGTGATGACAGGAACCACTTTGCCAACAAGCAGCTAAAGGCAAACTTGTTAAATACATATACTGATAAATTTTCTTGATCCATTCAACTTATCATATTGCATATAATGACCTTATTGTTCTGAACATATATAAATACCTCATCTGGTTTCATGACCGTTTTTTCATCAACAAATTTTCCCCAAGGTCCAAGATAACCATCAATATCTGATGGATCAAAGTTTCTTTGGCGTTTTCGTTTATCTTCTGGCCGCACTTTAGTGGCCTCAAATACACTCACAGCTGAAACAATAAAATGATGCATTAAATGTAAAATAAATTTGTTTGGTATCATTACAAAGCAAAACTTAACCTTCTGTTCAGTGTGTGTTACTAAAGGAGCAATGGCGCCAAGAAACCATTGAATTTTTAACTGGGTCATGGATAATGTAAATTTGAGATTCTGCTAGGCCATCAATATTGGTTACTGAAATGTGGTGTCAACGTTTTTTTAATAAATGGGTTCTGTGTAACATAATTGGTGAAGAATGAGGTATGTTTTTATGTTGATATCTTTTCATTTATATTGATTCAGAAAATACATCATTTTGTGGCTATCAAGTTTATACTTAGGACACCAAGTTTTTAAAGTTCATGGCCCTGGGGCCAACTTCTCATTCTAACTTGTTTCAAACAATGCCCATGTTTAAACAACAGAGTACTACAATGATTTTGCTTTATGTAGACAGAATTATGTTTTACGTCTGTTAAAATTATTCCTATTACAGGGAGGCAAATGAATTATTTCTAGAGTGATGAAGAAAATATCAGAAGCAACCCCTTTTTAGGCAAGCAAACTAACAACTTTCTTACACTAAAATATTGTCCAAGTAGAATTCAAATGTTGGCAATAGCATCATTTTTAGTAGTGTTTCAACAACATTTGTTCAAATTCATAATTAATTATTAGATGGAATTGGTTGGTGTTTGGTTTGGACAGTGTAATATGACAGTGTTTTTTTTTAAACAGAAATGGAAATGGTAAAAGGCTGATTTCAATTTTTGTAAAAATAACCTTTTCCTTACCCAATGATGGATTAAAGAAAACATAATTGAAACCGGCTAATCAATTCTTCATCAATACTTTTAGGAACACAATATTGAATCTTTATTCTTAAATCACAATTAAATATATAGATATATATAACACAGAGTTAAAGCTGTTACCTTTATTTTCTTCAGCAGCTTGATTGTCTCCTACTAACTTTGGATCTGATGTTAGGTTATCACATGAGGGATCAACTGCATAACCTGAAACATTCAAACTTGCAAATTTTAATAAAGTCGATGTCATCTTTTTAATAACTTTAGGGTAATTCAGGGTGATAATATTAAATAAATACACTGCATAAACTGGAAAATGAATTAAGACGTTTAGGTGGTACTAATATTAATTTTTTTTTGCAAAAGAAGGTAATTCAAGATGATGTTAAATTATCAGAATGAAGGTCAACTGCGTATTAAATCTGAAAAAATTATGACATATAAATTTTCAATGCCTAGGTGATCTTTTTATAAAAAGATGATGTTATCACAAGAAGGGTCAACGGCATAACCTGAAAGATTATGACATGTAAATTGTAATAAATCCAATGTGATCATTTTTATAAAGAGAGCGAGAAGGGTGTTGAGCATGATGTTAAATCATCCCAAGTAACCCATTAATTAAGACATGTAGATAAAACCATGTTTTCTACTGTATATATCCTGTACTCAAATATTAACTACATGTACATACAAAACATGGTGCAACAGATGTACTTGTGGAAAATTGCTATATGACTTGTCCATTTCCATTCAACTTATCGGAAATAAAGGTCCTGATACTTTTTTATTTTTTATGTTTCTCATTGCTGTATGTTGGAGCCTTAGGTTGTCAAGTGGTCTAAAATGTGTGCTTACAAACCACAGTACCACTCCCTGCCTAGATTCAAATCTCACTCCGAGTCTGATCCGATTCTAGTGTGACAAATTTGTCAGTTTACTTGTCAGGATCAGTGGTTTTCTCCAGGCACTCTGGTTTCCTCCACCATCCATAAACTACATGTAAATACCTCAATATAAAATAAAGAATCTTGACTGAGGCATAAAACTCCATTATTCCACTCTACTAATTACTGTATGCTACTGGTATTTACTGTTTTATTAGGAACAAAGAATTGATCCACTTTCTTAAAACCTAAAAATTACAAATTGTACCTTAAGGATAGAGAAGATGAAAATCAAATTTATTACAAAAGAAAAAACAATTTACCATAGCTTGTGAAAGTTCTTCTCTGTGTTTCAAACTGGAAGTCGCTAACATGTGCTGGTTCAGCAAACCCTGATAATGTGTTTCTATTAGCCTGCATCTGGTTTGTTTTATATGGATTCATTGGTCCAACCTGTAAATTAATATTAAGATTTGCTTCAATGTATAATATCTAGGTTTGGACAAATCTGAAATTATTAGTCTTTTTTACAGTATTTTTTCATAAAGTTGCTAAAATGGATTACTGTACCATACTTTTTAATAGAATTTTACAGAAATTAGCAGCAATTGGCATTTTTGGCTACCAGGAAAATATAGTATAACATTATATCAGTGTTTGAAAAAACAGTCAGTCCCACCATTCCAGACTCGTAACTTTTGGGAAGGCACTGTTTACTTTTTGGAAAGTCATCTATAAGCCTACTATATGCCACATTTGAAAATTTTGAAATTGTCAAAGTAAGGACTGGTTAAAAATTTTGACTTATTTTGAACAGTTATACTGCTCATATCAATTTACTTGTATATTAATATTAAGACAAAACATCTCACCTCTGGTGCAAACAACTCTTCATATTTAGCATTATATTTAATCTCTTTGGTGCCAACAGCAAGACGTCTTTGAGAGCCAACATCCTCCTGAAAAATACAATTGTATCAGAAAAGTTTTACATGGACTTAGTTTAATGAACTTAAGTCTGAAATCTGATAATCATTAGATGCAAACAAAGTAGTGAAAGTCAACAACAAGTAACCGGTATATAGATCATTGGGACTATTGCAGCAAATAACTGATAAAAGTTCTTTAAGTATTTTGACAGCAAACATTCTCAAGATAAGGAGTGGCATGAACAATAGATGGACAGATACATGTATTTACACAATGTCCCATCTATGACAGGCATATAAAAAATTAAGCAACACATAAAAATGATACTTTTTCAGTGACATATTTCCAGTTTTAAGGTAGGTGTCTTTTTCCATAGTGTATCCATGTATGATTATTAAAACCTCTGCATTTTATTTTTGGGCCAAGATAGTACATATTTTGGTGTTAAAATATTAAGGCAATTAATTCAAATGTCACAATGGCATAAAGCATTGTGTGATGATTCAAAATTTATTTATTATCGTACACAAAAAACCACAAAAGCTTGATAAATTAGTGTAACAGGAAAGGGAAATAATACAGCAGCCAAAGCAAACTCAAAACCCAGGACCTTCCCAATACTAGCAGGACACTACCTATTGAGCTATCTGGCTACTTATTTAGTCCGGTCCTCCACATTACTCCCTTCCTTTTTTGGATTCAACTCCCTTGAATCGTATTTGTAACCACCATTTTTCACCCTGGGACCAACCTCTTGTTCAGCCTTTCCAAAGTTTGGACGAGCTCACAAATGTAACAGGAAAGAAAAAATGCAGCAGCCAAACCGGAACCTTCCAAATACTAGCGGGGCGCTCTACATACTGAGCTACCCGGTGACCTATCGAGTTCAGCCTGCCACACTACTGTAGGAACCACTCTGTTTGTGACAGTAGGATTCTCTTCATATCCATAGAAAATCAAATAAATTTGAATAAAAATTGATATTTTTTACTTACTTGAACCTAGTCATAACAGGAAATCTGTATGCGCATCCGCGGTTAGCCAGAATATATCTGCACAGGGAAAAACGTTGACACTATGGGGATTAAAACATGTTGAAAACCAGGCAAATGGCAGATGCTGTAGCGCATATGATATAAAAAGGTCACCAAGGACATCACTTCCAGTGTAAACTTCGCCATTTTCTCCATGTAAAATCCCCATAACGCCAACATATTCCTTTCTACAAACATACTTTATGACAATCGCGGATGCGCATACAGATTTCCTGTTATGACTAGATAAAAGTAAGTGAATAATTTCAATCTATATTCATTTTATTTGATTTTCTATGGATATAAAGGGTATTTCACTGTCACAAACAGAGTGGTTCCTACAGTAGTTCCAAGTAGGACCCCAAACTTGTGATTTACTTTGTGACTGCTATTTTTGATAAAACTGGATGAAAAATTCTGTCATTGTGTGTTTTCAATTGAAACTAAACATGCATAATCTTAGATGAAGTCTGTCTTACTAAATGGCCTTACTGAGCTGGGGCAACCAAACAAGAATCAATTCAGTGGCCAAATAACAATTTTGAACGTCAAGAAACGTACTTTTGTAACAACATCTGGGGCGGCATTTAGGGTTATTTTCTGTACAATTGAGTTTTCTTTGTTTACTGGTTTAAGATGAGCATTTAAATCGTCTTTGTCTGTTGGATTATCATCATCCTGGTCACTATTGTCACTGTCATACTCCTGCAACGCCAGCATGTTGCAAATTTTCAAGTTACCGGAAGTTCAAAATCAAAATAATAGCTTAGCACAGAATGTTTCCGCAGATAAAAATTATTTAAATTTGAAGATTTAAAAAATCATATCATTATTTATTTGCATAAAAATAATTTTAATAAAATTATTGATTTTAAATATACAGTTAAATATCCTCTTTTTAATTTATTAAAGTCAATTCAATATTGAAATCTCGTGCACTTGCAATTTATTCGAGAGTTTACGAGACTCGCCATTTTAGTTGGACTTCCTCATCTTTGCGATGTCGTTTTGTAAATAATAATTTACAATGGAAATTTTGTAGCAATTATAGCTGGTAAGTATAGTAAACTATAGTAGGATATTTGACTATCAAAGTGCAAACATGACAAAACAGACAGCATGACATGTTTTGGTGTGTTATGCCAGGGGTGTGCCCACAAGTCAGTGACAGTCAGAATAAATTTTTGTCATTGCTAAGGGTATGATAAATGCTTACCAAAAGTTTGTATTTTATGTTCTTCACATTATAGTAATAAGAGTTCTTTTACTACTTATATTGGCATGTTAAAGAAATCGCAAGTGGTTCAGCAAAATACTTAATTTTAAAGTTCAAGATATTCTTTGGTGTTTATTTACATTTTTTTGTTTTTGTGAAAATGCCAAGGGTTGAGAAAGTTTTAATTCCACAGTGAAAAAGCAATGTGCAGTAAAAGATGTATACATGAAATGGATTAAGAATATCAAATGCTAGTGACATTTTAATAATACATGTATCTTCCACTTATTGTATACAAGTTGTCCATATTTGTCTGATGAGACATAAGTAGACTGAATATAGTGGTATTTATTGTTATTAACATTCATTCGTTAATTTAATTTTGTTTCCTAAGGCATTCTTTCTCTTTATCATAGTTTTGGACTCAATTTTATAACAGGAGAATTATTTAGGGGTGGTTGTATGTTATAAGTGAGTGCTCTACAGGTACTTGCTATCTATGCATTACAAAAGCCTTTTCAGTGTTTGTTAACTTGGACTTTAAAACAATTGTCAAGTCATTGATAAATCAAATCAACAGAAACTTAATTTTGATGCAGAAGGTTTTATTGTATTATTAAATTTAATCTATTCCACATGAAAGAATATTAGTTTATTGTCTCTTAAGGTGTAACAATACTACAAAAATATATTCTTTAGTGCCCTTTATACATGTTCTTCATGTAGACCATCAGGACTGGTCATGATGTACAAAATTACCCACAAACTCGTTAAAATTAACACAGACAACATACTTATCCCAGTAGACGCCAGAATATGTAAATCCCATCCCTACTCCTACAAACACATCTACACATCAAAGGACAACTACAAATATTCATTTTTTCCCTTTACAATTATTCAATGGAATCTTTTACCGGCCTACATAATACAGTCATCAACCATCGACACTTTCAGAAAACAACTATCCTACGTTGTTCTGAACAAAATCCAAACAAAATAAACCTCTAACAACATGTACATAGTTTTAATCACTATTCAGTTTTTCACTTTACACATCACAACTGCATACTTACACCTAAAATTTCCTTTATTTCCACCCATGCGAACAGTGTGTAATCATCTGATAAGAAGGAATACTGTACATTGAAAGAAGAAGAAGAAGAACATTGAATCTTTTCCCCCTGAACCCTACATGTACACAGGTTTTAAGACTTTTTAAGTCCATACCTATTCATACTTATTCTGAAAATGGTTTTATCATGATTTGTATCCTGAGTATGTATAGAGTTTCAGATGATACATTGGTTGTCCTGTTAAATTTATGAAGTGTGGCAACACTTAGACGTAAGAAAATCTGTTCAACATCATCATTTTTTTGCAAGGTCTATTTAAATAAATTATTAAATTTTTGCTGCAATTTTATTCTGCTGTCATGTTTAAAGATCAATTTAAAGTACTTCTGCATTAATTCCAGGATAGGCTAGTGTCATACTGAGCGGTATTAATTGGATTACCTATATTGCTATTGGGTTAATCTGTTAATTAGCTGTCTTTTATTTAATTAAGCCGTTTCAGGTCACTGGACTATATTGACAGGTGTTATACCCTTAATATGATAGCTATACCCCTCCCTGAACTTATTAAAAGGAAGGGTAAAAAGGCAGCCAATTAGAACTTGTGTAAAATTTGTTGACTTTGTTTTAGCACCTGTGAAAACATTTTAATACCTAAAACTGCAGGATGTAGATTCATATTAGAGGAAAATTGACATTGGAGAACTTGAATTAAAAAGCATAACTCTTATTTTTAGAAAGGTGTTTTTCTGTCACTTGCTGAATTTATTTCTTTTACTTTACATATAGACTCAAGTTAAAATTGTCTGATAGTTTTTTGTTTTTGGCAAATATTAGGCAAATAATTGTGTCAATTTTTTTAAAGAAATTAAAATACACATGTATTGAGTCTATAAACCTGATATACTCACCAAACATTTCATTTAAGGGACAATGATAAACACTGCATAGGCATTTGGGTAAAATTTCTGTGTGTCAGGTTAATATTTTCTACCACCAGAAACTATGTATGGGTTGCTTGAACAATCCTAGTTGAGGCTTTGCAAATATGCTGGAGTTTAACCATGCATTGAACTGACATCCTGTCCAATGGATACCAGCAGTATTTTTACTATTATACTCTCGCACATTGAGACCAGAATAAGCATTGGTCTGACAAGACTGTATGATTGAGACAGACCAATATATTTACTGGTACCAGGTCAACCAACATTACCACAAAAAGCAATTTTAAGACTTCTGATCTTGGCATTTATTTCCGAAGCATACATTGGCTATACAACTTGAACATTTCAAAAGAGAAATATCAAGCATACAAGTATCATGAGGCATCATTCTTTCAATCTTAATGTGAACAACTGATTAATACAGTAGCCTTGGGTGAAAAGCAATACCTGATGGCTTTGGACCAAGTGCAAAAGCTAATTATAGCTTTCGACCAATTGCATACCTTATAGCTTTGGCTTAACCAGTTGCAAAATCTTCAACCATTTGCATCAAGCAAAACATGATGTCTTTATACTAAGTACAAAACCTGAAAGTGATGGACCTTGCAAGTGCAGAACCTGATGGTTATTTGAAAAAAAAAAAATAAAAAATAAAAGATTTGTTTGGACCAAGTGCAAAAACTTATGATGGCTTTTGATCCATTGCAGACCTAAATGGTTTTGGACCAATTGCAAAATCTTCAACCATTTGCAGAGACTGGTGGTTTCAGATCAGATGCAAAACATAATAGGTTTGAACCAAAGTTCAATACCGGATAACCTATCAGGTTTTGATCACATTGTTAAACCTAAACCTGATAGTTGTTTACCAAGTGCAAAACCTGATGACTTTGATGGTTTTGGACCAAGTGCAATTTAAGCTGATACTGTTTTGGTCAAGTGCAAAAGCTAATAGTTTTGGACCAAGTGAAAATTGTGATGGCTTTAGATTAAGTAAAAAACCAGATGGATTTTAAATACACCAGTGCTGTAAATCATGAACATTTTCATTGGAGTTTTATTCGTTGTTCATTTAATTAATTCATGGGATTGTTTTTTAACAAAACAGGTAAATTAAAACTTTAATAATGCACCTGTAATTGCAAAGACTTATCACCTGATGGTGTAAACATAAAAGTATGCAAATTAATTGAAATTTCACTTTTATGAAAATTTCCTGATAAACAGTAGACTCCTTATAGGAGATATTTAAATTTAATTTGTAAAATAAAAAGAATGGAAGGACACATTTATTGTCCCCACTATACTTTTTTTTAGAAAAATGTTAACAAGATGAAATCAAGACATTTGGAACATTTTTGTGAAAAAATAATTGTTCAAAATTTTTTATATAGATTTAATGGATGGGATGGGGGAACAAACAGAAGTTCTACAAAATATCAAGCTTTTTTGCATATTTTAGGTTAGTGTTAAGGTCAAATAAGCAGATAGTAGATACATGTATGATGTCTTTAGGACCAGGAGTCAGTTTAACAATCATTTCTCAAATTAAGATTTTCCTTTACTTAAATCTGACAAATTAGAAATTGGAATAATTTTGTTACTTTTGAAGATAAACTGGAATTTAAGGAGTCATATTGAAGATCTCTCTAAACTTTATACATCTATATTTTGATGTTGTCAAAACTTTTTATTTGTAGCACTATAAAATACTGGTATTGTCAAAATTTGTCAAAAATCTTATATAAAGAATGATTGTGAAACCGGGACCAGACATAAACATCACATAATTCTTGTTTTAATTTAGAATCAAATCATTGCAGTATTACTTTATCCTAGATTCTGTTTTGGCACGAGTTCTTGATTAACAGTGTTTATCTTTTCTCCACACAGAAGTGAAAGGTGTTGATAACCTTATCAAAAGTAAATAGGGAAATTCACAACCGAGGAATAGAGGAACACAAATATCACGAAAATGTAAAAAAGTTATAGACCAGGAAGACATGTTACTGGCCAACATCACAATGTTATATTATCTCTCACTTTACTTCTTAGTTCATGTGTAAATTGATCAACACCAAAGCCTCTAATTCTCCATAGAAATATTATCCAGAAAAAGGTATTCTTTTAGTAATTTTTTACACTGAGTTAACCTGGGGTAAGAAATACATGTGTATGTTGATAAATGGAAAAGGGAGTCAAATGTTAGTTTCTGTCAAAACGAAGGTTGATGTGAAAATATGGACTGGACTGGTCTTGTGATTGAGCAGTCTACATGTCTCTTTGACAAGTATGGATAGCATTACAGGTAATTTCACATTTTTATGTCCACCAAACAGGGAACATTCCCATTTCTTCCTCCAACATTTTGCTTGTCACTTTTTTGAAATATTATTAAACAGATCTTTATGAAACTTCACATGAACAGTCTATGCGTCATTGGCTGTTTATATTTTGATTGTGCACATGGTTCGTAAAACATTGAATTCCAGTTGGGGTCTTTTGGGGGGCACTATTGAAATGGCATCCCATTTCAGTTATAACTTGTTCCAAATGAGTTTTCTCTAAATAGGAAAAAAAATGTTGAAAGCCCAGTTTAAAAGCTTAATTTAAAAATCCTTTCGAATTCCATGGTATGGCAAATCTGTGTTTTACACTTTTCCCAAAAACGAGCATAAAAATGTTTTTGGTGTGATACTGGCTGTTAGCAGAAGCATTTTGATATTTTTTGTTTCCCTCCATGTAGGAATTTCTCTACTGACATGGTTCCCCCTCACTGTTCATTAATAACACATATGTTGTGATAATTAGTACCAGACTTCAGCTCTTGGGTAGACTTTCTAAACAGTATATATATTTAAATTTAATTTAATCTTCATCTATTAACTTTCTTCATTTTGGCATGAAATTGGAAATTTTAACCTATTAAACTAAAGATACCGAAAAAGCCATTTCTAATTTTAAATTAATTTTAAATGATTGCTAATGACAGTTATGGGTTTTTAAAATACAGGTGTTTTAAATGTAAAAAAAACTTTTTAAAATTTGTTCATTAATTTATATTATTGATCAATAATAAACAAAGGAAGTTTTTCTCAGATAAAAATAAAATTACTAAAAATAGACAATTAAATGGATTTACTGTTTTATTGCTTTGTTAAAAATTTGAGGAAGAAATCATGTTAATTTTTTATGGATGTGGTATAAAGACCGATTTCCTGTCTGGACTAATGGAAAACAATTTGGCATTGTAGTGATTTTTGGGTTGGGGTCATTTGTTGTATTGATATATACCGGTATTGATTTTACTTAACACTTTGAACTATACAATGTTTATATAGATAAAGGGCAGGAATTAGACAACAACACTTCCTGGTGTGATTCAACTTATAATGAATCAAAACACAATACTGTACAGTGTGTGTAGTATGGTATACCTAAACCTAAATCACCAGGGTATAAGAAATGTGTGCCCTCTCTCTCTCAGTCATCCTACCTTTTCTCTCATTTTGTCTCTCCCCTCTCGTCTCTCTCTTTCTCTTTTTTTTTTTATCATTCTCATATTGACTCCCCCTCTCTTCTCTCCTCTGATATTGACTCTCTCATATTGAAGCTATGCTCACACTGAAGGACTAGAAATCTAAAATAAAATTTTCATTCTACTCATCATATTTCCATTGTCATGCATCCCATGCGTTAAATTTATTATTTGCTTTATATAAAATGGACTGTAGATCTGTTTTTACGGCATTTCACGACAGTGAACATGTACTTTGCTATCACTTTCTGCCAAGATTAGGCTTCTTTGCTATGAAATTGTAAGATATGAGTACGCATGAAAATAGTGCGCCTGGTAAATGAACGTGAAAGAAATATATCTGTTTTATCGTGAGATATGTATTCTGAGACGGTAATGCATTTGGTTACATATGCACATTTGGAATAAATAATAAATTTTCGGAATACATTTCGGAATCTAGTAAAATATTGTGACGGGATGCATTTAAAAATTTCTGCAATCTGGCGAACTGATCTCGTGTTTACAATAAAAAGTAGTTCGGAAAGTTTGCGTCCTACGATGTAAAATCATAACTTTTTATGAAATAAACAGTAATGGCAGGTGGATTTAATTAATTCTTTAGGAAATCTACGGTAATTTGAATTTATTTTGAAGGGTATGATAACGTATTTTGGTGTTAAGGTAATTGTGTCATATTTTAAAACTGTTTATTGATTACGGTAGATTTCACTTTCGTGAAAGGGAGATAAATCATATACCGGTAGTGTCGTGTGTGGATTTTAAATACTTTACCGATTTGGAAGTAAAATTAACATGAAACGGGAATATTGTGAGTGATAATCAGCAGTTAATTAAAACCCAGACTTAACAGCAAATGATCCAGTTACACACAACCGTTAGAATGTACCCCCTCATAGCGACGGTTGGGTTGGCAAAACTCTACTTTCTCTCTATCCGAAATGACAAAACGATCGGGTACGACTTTATAAAACTTTATTAAATTTTAATTACTGATTGTCTTTTTCATATATTTATGAAATTATTATTTTCTACCATTTTACTTAGCAATACATGGTTTGGTACATTGTTTTTTTTCCAAAAAGCATCAGTCGGACTATGCATAGATTGACCCCCCCCCATCCCCCCTCGGTTATTTTCTGTATTCTGTCTTGCCACAACACCATTTTCCCAACTACGCCGTACAGCAGCACGGCAGTGCTATGTTTTTACTACATGTATCTGTAAAATTGTTTTTCAGTTCTCACAGAGCTGATGTTTACTTTAACATTGCTCCTTCTTCTGTACATGTATTACTCTCTATCTCTCTATCTCTCTCAGATAGAAGTGAAACATGAATAGTTTTTAGATTCAGATATATGTTTGGACAGTTTTCCATTTAATCAACAGCTTGCTAATGTACCATTGTTTTCAAATCTAAAAGAACACTCTACATATCTAGATAAGTCAATCTCTATGTTACTTTGGCTGAAATATCAACCAGCTAGAATTTTATACATATCCTATTATTTACAAAATATTACAGTTTTTCTGCCTCCAATGACCTACCAGGTATATTAAATTTTGAACCTTTTTCTACTTTTAACCTTTTATGTAAAAGTGATTGAACTTTATCAATACTTTGTATCATAAAAACTTCAGAATAAAATTAAAAGACATAAATAATCATAAATAACACACTTAGCAACAAGCGAGAATTTTGACAGTTAAAAGATGAGTCAAAAAGTAGAATTTAACCAAACTTATTTTGCATGTTTTAAATCAATACATTTTTCACACACTTAGCAGTAAGCAACAATATTGACAATTAAAAAAGGGAGCCAAAAACTAGAATTTCCTTGGACTAAAATATTTCCACATTCAAAAATAATTTAATACGTATTCACTCACTTAGCAACAAGTGAGAGTGACTTTAACTTATATCAGATCATACTGGTACTTGCAGATTAATTAACATATATAGGATAGAAGACAGTATTGAGTGTTGGATACTTGTTGACTTATATATAATGTTAAGGCAAACAACATTGACCTGTCCGCTTGACCTTTCGTGGGAAATATTCATATATGAGGCTCTACCCAACACATAAGTAGTGTTAGTTAATACAGGTGCATACACAATGCATGTTTTGTGTGATGTTGATGGAATAAATATGTATGTGTTCCTGATATGTAAATATAATGGCTAATAATAAAAAATTAAAGTAGAGGTCAAGCGGACAGGTCAATGTTGTTTTCCTGTATGTGACAGGAAATACAAGTTATACATACAGCAATAAGTACTGATACTCTCTCTTATATCAAATAAAGTAATAATGAATAGATGACTAAAATAAGTGCCTGGCTGTAATTGAGACTTATAATCCGCACCTCGAAGCTTGTAAATGTAGATCTGAGGTGATCATTACACGCTAGTTAATCAGGATAATGCCGGTTTATCACCATCAAATAAAATCAATATTGGTTGTTCCCAGAGAGTTGGGTTTACCGGTAGTTACTGATGTTGATTTATGCCCCAGTCAAGACTTTTATTTATATAGAGGCAGTCATTTTTCATGGATCATGGAGGAAACTGGAATACCCAGAGAAAATTACTGACTTTTGGCAAGCAAACTGACAAACTCACTTGTCACAATAGGACTTGTCCCAAGTTGGTCAAATCTAGGCAGTGATTGGCCTTGTGATCCATAAATATACACTTCAGACCACTCAGTCACAGAGGCCCTTCCCGGAGAGAATGTCAGACCACTCAGTCACAGAGGCCCTTCCCGGAGAGAATGTCAGACCACTCAGTCACAGAGGCCCTTCCCGGAGAGAATGTCAGACCACTCAGTCACAGAGGCCCTTCCCGGAAAGAATGTTGAGTGATATTTTTTATGCCCCAGTCTGCTTCGATTGAAGTGGACAGTTCTGAGATGTTGGAGAAAACTGGAATACCCAGAGGAAACCTCAGAATGTGAGCCTTAGTCCAACATAAATGTAGGCACTCTACATTTCTCTGTTGAATTTGGTCAAACAATGAACCTTGAAGGGTTTAGTTATGTAGCTAAAAAATCAGGGTCACACAGTCAAATCTTAGGAAAAAAAAAATTTTTGGAGGGGGGGGATATCTGACAGCCTTTCTTTGGAATAAGAAAAAAAAAATTTTTTTGGGGGGGGGGGATCTGACAGCCTTTCTTTGGAATTCTAAAGCGAAAGTCATCATTTAGTGTACAACATTTTTGCCAACAAGTATTTACGTGGACGAGTTTTCTGATTAGACTTATCATATTTCTTGTTTTCCATTAATATCCTGCCTTTCATGGTAAATGTCAACTTTGGAAATGAAATAATATTTGTGATACAAGTTGTATGGCAATCCATCATAAAATTTTAATGTCAGATATTTCTACCATCTGTACGTACAATAAATATTGCTATGTATTATTTATAAACCATTTATACTTGTATGCTAATTATTTATTCATAATTTGAGGAATGAAAGGATTGTGAAATATTAATTTGTGATATCACTAACAAAACATGAGAACTTTATTAGATTAGATGATTGTGAACATTTGTTGTTCAGGCTAAATGGAGAACTGGAATCGAGATGAGTAGAAAAATTGTGTTTTGTGCCCAGTCAAGTATTATTGGTACATGTCTTGTACACTCATATTGGGGCAGTTAGATCTGGGATGGTGGGGTAAAATGGAGTACCTGATATTTGGTAAATCAAATGACAAACTTTCTCCTACTGAGTGGATTTGTTATGGTGTTTTACACATCAGTCAAGATTCTTTCACTGAAATTGAAGGCACTCTACTTAGGGATGGTTGAGGAAACCAGTGTCCATAGAATACGGCCAATCTTTCGCAAGCAAACTGACATCGGAGTTTAAACCTAGGTGGCAAGCGGTACATCCAATGCCTGTAACCACACAGTGCAACTCCTAAAAAACATTTTGTACATATGCATTTACAATCGGGACCTCCCCAAGGCTGTGAGTGATTGATGAGTTATGTAACGTGTTGAACTATTTTTACAATTAAATTATACTTGTATGGTATATCATGCTAAAAATGTTCAAATATTTTGTCGTCTGCAATATGGACAGGATCCAAATTTAATGTGAGTAGTATTCCAGTAGTTTGATGGATGTCTTTTAAATTGATTACCACAAAATGGTCTGCTGAATCTAATTTTGTCACAGATCATTCAAAACATTTGCAATTGGTGACATTGATGAAGCCCAGAGCTTTATCTGCTTCTCTTTCTTATTTATTGTATAATGTAATAAGGTTTTGATTTCATTTTCCCTATAAGCAGTAGTACATGTAGGACATTATTTGATTGTTTCAATATGAAACCTTCTGATCATAAAAGTTTTTTGAAATTTTATATATTCTTAAATTACATGCTATGTTGTACAAAATTTCATGAATTAATTGTTAGATTGTAAGATCTTATTTTTGTTCACCTTCCTATGCAATATTTATAAAATGTTTTTCTACTGGGATGAAATTTGAGGGAAGGATGGAGAGGGGGGGGGGATTGTCAATTTTTCACAAGGCATGAACTCATCAGACTAATGGAAATCAACACAAATCTTTTCTGTTGCAATGGAATCTCTTAAGACTAATTTGTACTTGTTTGCCTTTTAACATTATTAAGAGCCAGTGGTCAGTTTGACACCTATAGTATGATACAGACTGACCAGAATAATCAATAGTAACAGTATGACCGGTGGCTTGACCGTTGCAGCAGCACATGTGTGTGTTATTTTCTTAGAGACATTGTGTACATAGTGGACGGTACTCATTGTCAGCTTTCTCATTAAGGAAATAGCGATTTCATTATTCTTGCTGAAAAATAAATGTTGATTTCTGGAAACACAATTTTATTATTCTTGCTGAGAAATAGACGTTGATTTCAGAAACACTGACTTTACCATCCTTGGTTAGAAATAAAAGATGCTTTCTGAAACAGCGACTTTATTATTCTTGCTGAGAAATAAATGTAGATTAGGAAGCTCCTTACTAGGCATAAATGTTGATTCTGGAAACGCCGACTTTATTATCCTCGCTGAGATATAAATGTTGATTTAGGAAACACAGTTTTATCATTACTTACTGGGAATAAATGTCAATTTAGGAAACAAATTTTATTATTCTTTACTGGGAATAAATGCCAATTTAGGAAATAGCCATTTTATTTTTTTTCCTTACTGAGAAATTAAAGTGTTAAATTAGGCATCTTGTTTACCAGTATACTTGTATATCAGAAGCCATAGATTTTATTTTTCTCTTGTTTGGAAATTAATGGTGGTTAAACAACTCCATACTATTAAAGATAAAGAGATGTATTATAAATGTGGATATATCAGAAAAATCTTTAAACTAATGTCAGGATACCATATAAATTTAACCGTTTTATTGCCCTGTTTACTGATTTCTAAAAACAGATTTTCTTCACAAATGTTGAAGATAGTAATTAAATTTATGTTTCCATTTATACTTTAATGTAAGTATTGTTTTTAGGGTTAGCATTTTTACAAATTGGCTTGTTGTAAAATATGTCCTATGGCATTATGTTGGTTTGAAGCTTTACAACTTGCAATTTTCTAATTTCAATTTATGATCACAAAGAAAAATCAAGGAACTAAATGCAACATAACCTGTGTGTAGAGACCACCCCTTGGGAAATGAGCAGAGGTGGACTTAATAAGCAAATGGATTCTATAGCAGGTTAAATTGTAAACTGGTCTATATTTCCAAAAAAAAAAAAAAAAAAAAAAAAAAAAAAAAACTGGTTAAGGACAGACTTGTGAATTTCTCACTATAATGGTGTTAGAATTTCAGATAATAAGCAAAATGCAAATAATTTTTCAAGGCCCAGTGATCCCAGAAACGGGAATAACCAACTAGTACGTGGGCATCATTTTGTGGTCTTGGTCCTTGAATCATAATTTTTTTTAGCCCTGACTTCCTTAATTCAGCTCTGCAAAGAGGGTATAGGCTTTATTTTCTAACATGTTATATGTTACAGTATGATTATGACATGTATATGTTTTGTGTCCTATAAAACATCGTCCATTGAAATTTTTGAGCCTTGATGTTTCTTGCTTACTTATCCAAATCAGAGTGTATAGACTTTACTTTCTAGTATGCCATATTACTAGCATGATTATGATATGTGTATGTGTTTTATGTCATATTGTACATTGTATGTCACACTTATGTTTGCTGACTCTAGTACATGATATGTGCTGAAAAAATGTTACATAAATATATACATAGAACAAAAATGTGTATAGAAACAAGATATGATGTCGTCAGGTGATTCTGGTACAGTGCGTAACAGACCTGACAAAAGTTAACACGTGCCAACGAAAGTGGGCAGAAGCTCGGCTACTGAGTGACAGAGTTATGGATAGCTAATATTGGTAAAAACTTGCAGAGAGATAGAAAGCAGCTTTAAAAAAGTTGTCAAAATATAGCTATCTAGGGGCCGTGAATTGACATTTGTTTGTAAGCTCATTGTTAAACTTTAGACAGGTCTGCATTGTATTTATACAGGTTACATATTCCATATACATGTACATATAGAGATGAGATGACATATATATTACATATATTTGGTGGGTAATATGTCTTAGTCAAAGTTTTTTAACCTTTGACCTTTATAATGATTCAACTCTTAAAAAGTATAAGTTATTACCCATCATGATATTTCTCTTTTTATAGATTTAATTCATAAATATTAGAGGGGTTACCCATACGGTTAGGAGGTGATGGCTTGAGGGATAGTTAAAAAGACACTGTTAAGTGTATACACATTGCACTAGGTACATTGTACGTTATTAGGTCTGCTCCTAGCATCTAGGATACACTTGGTTTCAACAAATATGCTAAAATAGATTACTTTTTGGAAAAAAAATTCTCAGAAATTAGCAATCGGTGACAATTTTGGCTAACAGGAAATTCAAAAGGAAACAAAGATACATACATGTAGATACAATAAGTCAAATTTTAAGTGGTATATAGTCCTGTCCTAGTACATTATCTATAGTAGAGTTCATCCTTATAAAATATTGAGCAGATATACAATGTAATACATTGTTTATTAAGTGACTTGCCAGAAAGACAGTACTTGTGTGGTGGAGGGGGGAGGGGCATGTGGAGGCTTTGGGGAGAGGAGACAGCAGAGACTAGGAAATGTGTGTGTGTGTGTGTGTGTTTGTGTGTGTGTACTGTTGTTTGCATCCAGTATATTGTGTGATGAATTTGTTGTTGTTGGTATGTGTGCATGTGAGTGTATGTATATGTTTATAGTGGGCAGGTACTGATGTTTGTGTCCAGTATATTTTGTGATAACTTGTTGTACTGAAGTACATAGTATATAAAGTTTATAACAATTTTAAAAGTGTCTTCCTGATTAAAATCTTAACCTTGTGTTGTGTGACATATATTTAGTCATAACCTGTAAGTGGCCTTCAGATGATTCATTAGATATGCTTGTAATTTGATGTGAATTTTACTGATCACGTTTGAGTGTGGAGGACTAAAAATGCAATACATTCCCAGTGATTTTCACAACTCATTTCAAAATATATTGATGGTTCAAACATTAGACTGCTTGGAGTTTTCATATGTGATGACTTACCCACACCAACTGTGAAGACATTAATTTGGTGATTTGTTATTCAGTGGTTGTGTGTTCAAGCCCAGGCTGGGTTGCATGGTATGTTCTTGAACAAGACAGATCACCCAGCTGCCAAATGAATGATTACTGGCAAATATGCTGAGGGTTAACCTTGCAACAGACTTGTGTTCAATCTGGGCAAAGGGAAGGGGGGGAGGGTATTGTACTCTCCGCCACTTCACATCATAGGCACAAGCACCAGCCTCTGAAGCCTATTATCAGAAAAGACTAACTTTTAACTTACTCACACTTAGGTTACACCACTGCTATGGTAGTCAGTTTAGTTGGTTGATTTTGCTTTACCACCAACAGTTTTACATGTAAACCAATGTCCATTGCTATGGTGTCAAGTTTGGTTGGTTGAACCAGCAGATTTGCAGCTGTATTTGTGACACTACAATTTTACTTATTTATTTGGGGAATTAATCTAAGTGGTGCTTGTGTTTTCTATGAGTGTTTCTTAATCTGTTCTATACTAGTGAACACTTAAGGTGACCTTTCTAGTGCTAGTGCACTTGTTTACATTGTCACAGATAAACATTTCATCCCATTTAGTTCATTAAATTGTTACCAAGCCAACCAGTTGAACACTTAGGATAGCTGTTGGGAGTGCTAATGCTGTGTCATACAAATGTAGAACTTGCATGTATATTAGTGCCTTTTGCCCGTTACCATGGCAAGAGAAATCCCTTTCTTACTTTGAGTTTTGAGGTCAACTGAGGTCGAAGCCACAGTGGTGATTTACCTTTGGTATGAAGATTAACACCTCCCACCAGTCAACATGACATAAAGAAGTTCCCTCAGTGCTTATTCTTGTAAGCCATAGCCAGTTTGAGATATATTTTATTTCTAAATTGTTTGCTTGCTGAAGGTTGGCGGTTTTCTCTTGGCACTACATCCTCTTCCTCCATTCCAGAACTGATCACCCAGATATAAGTGTAAGAATCTTGATTTGGCATAAAATAACATTATTCCACTCCACTTATTGCCAAAACTGAAATATTTGGTGAAAGAATTGCTACCAAATTTCAAATGTTTGGATGAGATTTGACCAATAACCTCTCTTCACTGAACAAGCATTTTGACAGAGGGGGTACAGTGGAGGGAGAAAGCATAAAAGGTTACACAGTCATGTTAAGAGTCAACCTTATCATTTTGATATTCCATCACGACCATTTGTTCAATCCAACTTTGGAAGCAAAAGGATTTTAGTGATAAATCAAGGTAGGCTTATAAAGATAAACAAAGAACAAAGGGAGTTTTGGACTTCAGAATGGTGTAGTGATAAGTGAGGTAGTAAAGTTATCTAGATGCATTATAATAAAGTTTCAGTGTACTGATATTGATATATTTCTAGTATTTATCATTGTTTTGTATTTTCAGGTAATCCATTGTGAGACACCATGCCGTTTATAGAACGGGGAATACAGCCTGTGGCTGTGAGCCGTGTGGAAGTAGATAGAAACATTCCTAATGAATTGGAATGTGTGACTAACCATTCATTAAGTAATATAATAAGACAATTAAGTAGCCTGAGTGTACAGGCAGAGGACATGTTTACGGATTTAACTTCCGAAGCTAAAAAGTTTTATGATAGGGCAAACCAACTACAAAATCGTATAGACCATTTACGAGCGAAAGTAACACAGCTAGACGCTGCTGGAGAAATAGGTATGTATAAAGCTATATTGATGTTTAGGCTATGTTTTATTTTTAGTTAGCTATAGTCCGTCAGCGATATCGTGGTAGAGTGTTTATAAACATGGAAGAGTCTATATAATGTAGATAGCCTAAAATAGGGATAAAGTGGAGTTGACAAATGAATGCATGAAGGCATGAATATGCGTATCCAATAACACAGTATTAATACCTATTGGTGTATAATATACTCGCCTGTGTTTATAAACACTCTGTCACAATATCGCTGAGGGACTATATGCACTCATATTTTGCTGTAAATCAGTTGTTTTAGGGGGTGATGAGAGGCAATGTGATCTGTATACAGGTGCTTTAGACCACTCAGCCACTGACGTCGCTTCCATTTGCATTTCATGTTTGCTTTATTTTGGCATCAATTTGCAGGAGTAAAAGACTCAAAAATAAAATATCAAGAATAAATGGAAATGACATATTTGACAAAATTTTCTGATATCAAAATTTGAAGGGAATCACCGCAATCAAGATTTTTTTCCACTTATTCACTTTTACTTACAATGTCTGCAGTCCATTCTGGGATGGTGAAAAACATGGGAGTACTGGAAGCAAGTAGCAAATTAGCTAACAAACCTTTTCACACTAAAAATGGTCTAATTAGGATTCAGGACATTGTGATCTGTAAGTCGGTGATTTAGACCTCTTGGCCAATAAGGTCCAATATTTTGTGATAAATATATTAGTTTATTATACTGTCAAGTTGTGACTTAGTATTTTATTATTCTAAATGCATAAATGAGTTTATGATACATTTGTTATTTGTGATTTAGTATTTCATTCTTTCTATTTTTATTTCAGTTTCGTTACAAGATATACATTTACGTAAACCATATAGAAGTTCACAACCACATGACCAACAGGTCGTTTCCAGGGCAACAATACCACAAGCAATAGACAAAGTATACCAGTCATGTGATCAACCACCAGCATTAGATAAACTTAATAAATTTAGGTATGTAACAAATCCAGACATTAGAACTTAGAAGTTAAAGTATTTGTGTATTGCTTTTAAGTAAAACAAAAGCTTAATAAAGTCATGGACAGAAGATTGATGCTAAGTCCATTGGTTTCTAAATTGGTCTTTGTTAATATTTATGTTTTTCCACTCCTTTTATCAAGAGTAAAATTGCCATTGACTACTATTAATTTCTCAAAAATTCTTTCAAAAGTTACCTATTGAAACAAATTTGTGAGAAAATACTTTAAAAATGATGTTTTTAATAATTTTGGAAATTAAGCTAGAATATGTCATGTAGGAAATTGTCAGTTACCTTGTTAAAGATTTTTCTCTGGACACTATATCCTTCATCATCCCAGAACTGACTGCCTCTACATACATATAGTGTAAGAATTTTCACTGATGCATAAACCCCCATTACTCCACTCCATTGTGGCAGTTTGTTTTAGCACTTCTAGCATTCTGGCCTTTCTGCTCAATAAATTGTGTGCTAAAATTATGTATATGTATATGTACATGTTTAAGTTCATTGAACATGCTTTTCATCTGTCTTGTTTTAGAATTTTGTAACCACAATAATTTTTCATTTTCACAAGTTTCACAATAACAAGGGCCATGGCCCCATTCACAAAAGATTTAGGGACATTCATGCAATATAAAGCTGTTTGCAGTTTTAATCTCTACTAGTTACAGAATGCCTGGTTACTGAAGGTTGGTGGTTTTCTCTGGACACTTCTGTTTCCTCCACCATTCTTGAACTAACTGCTTCAATATAATTAAAAGATCCTTGACATGGATGTAAAACACCATTACTCGACTCCACTAATAATGAATAATATGGCTATATTCATTGTTTTTACAGGGAAGATAATAAAGATAGTATGAAGTTTTACACAGATCCAGGGTATTTTTTTGAATTATGGTATTTAGAAATACAAAAAGATATAGAACAAAAAAAGACAGAATTAAAACAAAAGAGAAAAAAGGTAAGTAATGTTGACTAGGATTCGAAAAAATCTGAAACTTTCAATCTGAAAATAAATAGCATACAAAATATGATTAATAATGGTAAAACCGTGTTATAATGCTCCTCAATAACTTTGTCACCTCCTATTTATAAACTATTTTGAAGTCCAAAAATCCTATTCTTCTATGTGATTTTTCTTTTGCCTCCCTTGATATATTGCCAAACCCTTTTAAAGTGTCAAAATCTGTGTGAATAAATGGTGGACTGCTGATAAATTAACAATTTATGTTGTCATCAACAGCAACACCATAAAAAACTGAGCAGAAAATATCTTTGTATGGCCAGTATAGACACCACCATATTGTAGTATATGTATATTGTCTTTTGGAACACCCTTTTGGGGAAGTTGATGACACTGCAACGTTTTTAGCATCTTTAATATCCTGATTTTTGTATTAAATAAACTTCTGAGAGTTGAGACAATTTGTTCTGTACCAGGGAGTAGTTCAACAACTTTTATCAAAATTGGGTTTAATAGCATCAAAAATCTTTCAGTGCTGCATGAGTATCTTGAATTTTGTATTGGAGGCCACAAATCTAAAATCATCACAGAAGACCTATATACTTACAGTGTTGTTGAGATGATACCTACTATACAGTAAAACCTCGTTATAATGCCCCTCGATAACTTTGCCACCTCGCTTATCCCCACACTATTTTGAAGCCCCAAAATCCATTTTGTTTATGTTTTCCATTATTGGTCTCCTCCAAGTTATTGTCAAACCCCTTTATAACGCCAAAATTTTAATGAACAAATGATGGCAATGAATCGAGGTTTTACTGTATGTAAAACAGAAACTGATAATTATTATTATACATGCTATAAAGGTGTTTTGTATTGTGCCAAAGCTTATTTTGACAGACATATTTTGCAATTTTTTGGCAAATTCACTCTTAGATTGATTGTTTTTAAATAATACAAATATCACAATATATACATGTACCTGTCTGTATCTAAATTTGAGTCCTGTAGTTGCTGCTACAGGAAAGTATGAGCAAACGACAACACACTACAGAATGCCATTTAATACTAAAATAATATTTTTAAAATTTATTATTTTTCAGAGACCAAAAGCTCCAGAAAACACACGTAGACAAGTTAAACAAGCCGTGTCTAGTAAAGATAAATATGCAGCAATGAAACACGGGCAGGAGTTTAATCCTGAATATAGAAACCCTCAAGAACTGTTTAATATAAAACAATCACCACAATCAAAAAATACCAATAATTCTGCTCAAGTTAATGGCCAGGAGATTGATCCTTCTCAACAGCATCGGCCAAGTAATCTACCTGTTCAACAGCCACAGCAATACAATGCACAACAAGTTAACACGCGGCAGTCATCTTCCTCGGTCAAAATGAATGGTCCATATACAGGCCATCCACAAGAACAGCAGGGTTATCCACAAGGGGGTCATATGGACCCTAGTCAGTATTCTCCATCAATGCGACCTGGAACGCATGCACAACATCGGCATTCTAGCCGGGTCAATACAATGACAAGTCCTGCTAGGCCACAACAGCCTCCACCAGCACCACCACCGCCCATGGCAGGGGATGCAAGACACGAAGGAAAGCAGAGCCCATCTGGAAGAGACAGTTTACCTCCCCCACCCCCACCTCCCCCTGTGGAGGATGATGCATACAACCATAGGTCTTATACTCCCAGTCCGCAAACGACTCCACAGCCTTCACGTCATCCACAGATGGCTAATCAGATCGGAATGATACGAAGAGATTCATCAAACCGTGGATCTCCCATAAGACAAGATGGCCACTCTTCTAGTCCTTCAAGAGGTATACCAGACAGCAGTGAACTACCCCCACCCCCTCCTCCTCCCCCTTTTTCACAAACACCCGATACCCCTGAATCAATGCCACCACCCCCACCCTCACCACCTGGTATGGGGCAGTATGGTTCACCACCACCCCCTCCTCCTCCTCCCCCACCACCACCACCACCACCTTCAGGGATCAAGATGGTGAATGGTTTAGATGCTGCTTCAGTGTCATCAGATACAAGTACAATTACATCAGGGTCAACATCTACGGTGGAGAAACCAGAACTGGCACCACCTGAAGTGGGAGTGGAAAGAAATGCACTACTAAATGAAATCAGGCTAGGAGATTGTAAGTATACAATGATAAATAATTTATGTATGGTACATGTATTTGTAAAGGCAGAATTTTTATACACCGGTCAATATTGACAAGACGTATTATGTTATGATGTTGTCTGTCTGTGTATGTTTTTATGAAGTCAGAATTTCTTAAATGTTTTTGACACACAGATATACAATTCTTATATGGTACTTATGAAGACAAAATTTTGATGATGGGTATTTGACACATTTTGATGCACAAAAAATTATAAAGAGTAGAGCGCATGAAATTAATCTTCTACATGTAGAGAAAAAAAGGGTATAACATTATATTTTTATTATGAAATATTTAAACAATAATTCTGGATCAAATACCTTATGGTAGTTTAAGAAGAAAAAGATATGGTCCAAGTTTTATTTCCGAAGCAAGATTTTTTTATGAAGAAAGTTTGACTGTTAACTTTTTCTGACTAGATTACATTATACTGATGTCTTTCTTCAAAATGACACCTTAGATTTCAAAATAACAAAATACTTTCCATTTCAAGTTTGCAATATTTAAAACAAGAAAATCTTATTCTTACTAAGAATTGATTTTGTGATGTACTTGCCTTTAAAAGCAAGTTATATCAATATACATTGAAATTTTAAACAGAGATATTCCTTGGCCAAGGACCTTTAAATTGCAAAAATGGTTGACCTGCAATCAAGGGGACAATGATTAAAAATTATAAACACCTTTTTATTTATTTCATCTTAGGGTGCAGTAAATTAAGGAAAATGGAAGACAGGAAAGCTCGGGAGGAGCAGAAACGCACAACTGGTAGATTTGACGTTCACGCTATAATGAATCGTGCATTTGAGATGCGACGAAAAGCTGTAGAAGATAGTGAAAGTGATTCGGAAGATTTGTCTGACAATGATTGGGACGAGGTGGACGAGTCATAAAGGGGAGATAATTCAAGTTTAAAATGTGTTCTGTGTAAATGAAGTATAACTTGTACTGCTGCTGGAATGTTTGTTACCATGGTAACTGTGGTCAGCTAACAACAGATGCCCGCTGCTTCTACAGGAAATCATAAGGAATTGTCAGGATCAGGTCTATAATTGTTAAATGATTTAAGACAGCTTAATGTTGAAAGAAAATTTGTGTTTGCTAAAGAAAATTTAGAAAGATGAAAAAATGAATGTTGGTTGTTTAATTGGGTAAGAAAAGATATACATGTATATGGAGCTAATAATGTTCAAATTCTACAAGATCACTTCAGCCATTTTTCCTATTAAAAATCAATCAAAAGTAGTTAAATATAATCACATTATTTTTCATAAATCAAATTCATTATAAAACTTTTTATTGTATCAACATTTGTAAGTATGACATTTTAAATATACAAGATCTACTCTTGCCGTTAATGTTGTAGTAGAGCATCATGAAACAAAAGATAAAGGAAACTGATTTATCCAATCAAGATTCAGTTTAGATACATCATATTGTTCTTTAAATCTTATGGTACAAGGCTAACAATTGGTCCACTATCTTTTAAACTAATTTTCAATCTGCAAGTTCTACAAGAATGTTGTCCAAGAATATGTTTATATCCTGTTTAGATTTCACATGTTTTACTTTTGGGGATTGTAAAAAATTGTAAAAAAAAAAAAAATCCATTAAAAGATGGCAAATGTTACATTAAAAATAAATGCCACTTCGTCTTTATTCCTGGATTATCTCCCTTTAGTTTACCATGAGGCATTGCGATAGTAAGGCCAGTTCTTTATAACTTAATTAAATGTGATGTTTTTACCATAACATCTTATTTATTTTATAACTGCCTTCTCTGTTTGCTTTATTTATTTCATATTTAGCTTTCTCCAATATACTAGTTGTTATATCATCTACTAATCTGTAACTTTTAAAGGAAAAAAAAACGTTTCCAAACAGATTCCACATTGAAAACAAAAGAAATATTGCAGTCTTCTATAGAGATGCAGGTGATTTTGAATTTAGGGTAAAAACAGTCTCATTGACAATATATGGAATTGAATTTTTCTTTTTTTCTTTTTTTTTTTTTTTGGTTTTCTGATATTTAATTTTTTAAAGAAATCCATAAAAAAGGTGATTGACGAGAATGAAATTTACTGTAATAAGAGCTGGAGAACAAGAATTATACATTTTATAAATATTTTAAAAAACAATCAGGAGTTTTATTTGAACAAAGATACAATACTGTACAAGTAGAATTGTTTGCAGGGAGATATTATGGTACATAAGTGAATGCTATTACATCTGTATTTTCTGTCGGTATGTTTAACCTCATATCTGTGTCATTTATCCTTATTGTTTTCTTCCCATTGTCATTTAAGTGCCATTCAGTAAGATTAATTCTACATGATCACACACACACACACACACACACACACACACACACACACACACTAATTCATTGGATACTTGGTCTATGTTATATATATACATTTACAAGTTATTATATCCTATATAAGAATTATGACACAATTCTTTCATTTAATTTTTGTTTCTGTGATAAACTTACATGCACATTTCCATTATATAAGATGTGTACTCAGGATAAATGAATAAAAAATTCACAAAGTGTGTAAAAGTACATGTTTTGTTTTAAGGTCTGTAGTCATGGTTACTTGAAATAATCTTGTTTCCATGGTAACTGTTTCAAGATTAAATGTTAGTACTGGTGGTAGTTTGTTTCTAAGTGACTAAATCATGGTCAGCAGATACATATTTTGTCTTCCCCTTTTAAATGATATTAAATGTTTATTATAGATAATTTTTTCTTCTTTCTGCTCTAGATAGATAAAATTTGCAGATTGAGATACGAGAATATCTTATTCATAAAGAAATTAATTAGTCAAGTTTGATAGTGATTAATTTCAAAATTTACTTCCAGATTTATACCCCTTAAATAAGTTGGTTCATAGATATTGGATTCACAGACACAAATTCATAAATAAAAGAGTTATGTCTTTCATTCAGTTCATTTAGTTATTGAGGTTTACATCAGAACTTTGACTTGTAAAGTCAAGTTAAAAGTTTTGCTAACATCATTAAATTTTGCAAAGTCAACATGTGTTTTAAAATTTGCAGACCACAAATACTGACCTTGCCACAATTTAATTGATTTATAAACCTGAAATGTGCAACCTGATTAATGGTGTAATTTTTCCCCCTATATTTACTAATGGCATCATCCATTAATAACAAAAGGGGAATGTTCTATTGTCATGAGAGGTATGAAAGAGTTTTATCATATAATTGTATAAACGTGTGATTATATCTATTCTGTATATAAAATCCATTATTATACATTTTTGTAAATATGTATGTCCATATATATGTTTTTATACTACCCTGTATGTATGTAAGTCTGTGTGTCTGTAAGTCATATCTTTACCCTGTGCAATACTTGATAGTATATAGAAGAATTGTGTACAGTCAGACAGACGGACAGATAGACAGACTGAGAGGTTATAATTAATTATAATATATATAAACTCCTCGTTAGTATACAGAATAGAGAGTTATGTTTATATTTTTACTTGCTGAATATTGTATAATTCTTACTTATATATTTCTGTTTAAAAGTGCTCCAGTGGAACATTGTAATTGTATTTGATTGTTTGTCAAGGTCAAGGACATTATATTTGATTGTTTGTCAAGGTCAAAGACATTGTATTTGATGGTTTGTCAAGGACATTGTCTTTGATTGTATGTCAAGGTCAAAGACATTGGAAACTTTGACCTGATTGCTGGTATGTGTTAAAGTCAGTTATTTTTGTTTTTAAGTATAAAAGTGAAAGGCCAGTTTGTTGTTACTGTTGGTTGTTATGGAAACAAACTAAAATTTAATATGTAAGGATGTTACTATGGTTACACCCTAGTCCCATGACAACCAAGTACTCTAAAGTGTTTAAGACAATAAAATCAACATACGATAAAAGAAAAATGTTTGGAACAAAAATTTCATTGTATACATCATTGCTCAACGGAGTTTTAAAACCCTTTCTTAACGAAGATTTTTCTCAACTAAAATTTAGCAATTTTGAAAATCTATTCTGAAACTACAATTAAATATATTTTTGACAAAACTTAATAGAAATATTGTGAGCTGGAAGTCATCTTAAAAATGATGCCTTGAATTCCTGAACATCTTAAAAATTAACAAAATTATTAAGATTTCTTAATTGCCAGATTTAAGTTAAAAAAATCTTAGTTAAGAAATGATTATAAAACAGGTGGTATTTATATGAATCATTTCAGACTCTTTCAGTTGTCACTATTGATTACAGTCTAAAAGGTAAAAAAAGGTTTAACATCAAGTGACTGTAAAATATAAATTTTGGTCTGATTTAAACTTGTAAAAAATGTTAACAGTTTTGATATTTATATCAAGAATATACCAAGTGCAGTATACCCAATTTTGCATGGTCTAATTTAGAGTTTGTTATAGATTGAGTTGTTTTACAAAGCAAAGTGCAGTTGTGTTTGGAAAAGCTTGATGCTTAACAGAGCATTATTTTATATGCCTCATATTTATTTACGTAAAAACCTGTGATGTCATGATTTAATTTTCGACATTTGACTGTTTCATAAGTAGACATTATTTCTCATTTTCAGTACATATGTTTTGTATATTTTGGTTGCTGTTTGATTTTCAACTTACCATTATAATAATTACTAGAGACTTTAGTGATTTTCAAGATGATACAGTAGCACAAGATCACCTCTTTAACATTCAGACTTTTCACTGGACATATACTCCTATGTAACAGATCTACATTGTAGATTTACAGATGCTACAGAAGTGTTGCAGATTTTCACAGATATTGCAAAGTTCTTGCAAATTTATTTCACAGATCTTACAAATTTTTTACAGATCATATCAAATTTTCACAGATCTTACAGATTTTCAAAGATAATGCTGAAATGTTGTTGTCAAGACATAATAAATCTGATCATTCAGTACATTCAATCATTTTGTTTTAGAATAAATAAGCTTTAATGGTCCACAGTTTTAGTAAATTTTTGTTTAAAAAATTGAGAAATAGTTTAGTACTGGTCAGGGTTCAATTGTGTCGGTTGTTCAAAGCTCTGTTAACTTAACCAAATGGATAGTGAAGATTCAAAATGGCATTAAAATTAACAATATTTGATATGATAAAATACAGTTTTTACGTTTAACTGCTTCTATTTGATAATTACAATAATGTACATTAATTTTTGAACAAAAATTTCAGAAATGGTGTCTTGAATACAAAAATTTTGGCTAACTAACAAAGCTTTGAACAACTGGACTTGGTACATTTAGTTGTAACAGGTCTGTTTCACATAGCCATGTTCAATTCAATTTCCATAGCAGGGAATTTTAGATGTTACATTTGATTTCCATAGATGGGAGTTTTAGATGTTTAAATTTGAGGGATATAGAAATTGATAAGTTTTGTATTATGATCATGTGTATGAGTATTTATCACTTAAATTACACAATGTTAAAATTTTAATTAATCATTAATTATACAATTTAAACTTGTATTCAGTATTAAAAATATTTATAAATATATAAAAATCATTATAATAATGAAGTATCACCCTGTTACCTGTATGATAATTTGAAGTCAATATATAGAATTATCTCCCTTTACAGAAGTCGATATATAGAATTATCACCCTGTATTAAAGGCAGTATATCTGTAATATTAACCTGTATATCAACTGGTATAAATATTCACTTCTTTATAAGTTATTATACACATCAATTATGAATATTTATTGTCATTTTGTATCTGAGGAATTATGGCTTGTCAACACATTTACTGGGAATTGAAGTGTAACCAATTTACAAGATACCATTTGAAACAAATTTTTGCAGCGTGCCTATTTTTCGATTATTGCAATGATATCCCTCATGAAAGAGTTGTCTGAAAAATTAAATTTTAGATTTCATCATTGAATGTTTTTATTTTTTCAGAATAAGTTCAAAATTTTCAACCCAAATTCAGAATACTGACGCATTAAAAAAAATTCGAACAAAAATGTTTAGTATAAGAAAAATTCATGTTTATTTGAATTTACCAATTTATAATTTGCTCCAACATTTGTACATGCTAAAATGTGTACACACCAAAATGTGTACACGCTAAAATCAATACAGTAACAGAAATTAAAGGCAATCAGTAGTTCCACAGAGGAAGTTGTCCCAATACAAAATGGCGCTAAATGTTCTACATTTAAAAATCATTAAAGATTGAATCTCTTGATTTAGAGGAATCTCATCATAATTTTAAATGATCATATAAAATTTATGATTCTCTTTAAATAACTTGGATTAATGCTGACCCCCCCAGTTTACAATCATTCCTTAACTAAGATTTTCCTTAACTTAAATTTTGACAATTTTGAATTATGAATATACATTTGTATAACATATATTACAAGCTTGAAGTGATCTTAAAAAATGACACCTGAAATTCCTGAATTTTGTTACAGTTACTTAAAACAAAGTATTCAAATTGCCAGATTTAAGTCAAGGAAAATCTTAGTTAAGGAATGATTGTAAAACTGTGACATGATGTCCTAATTGACCTGCTGATATAGATCCTGATTTGGTCAACCTTGACCTCTTGAACTTTGATCCTGGTGTTATACACACATATATACTATAGTTATCATTTAGATGATTCAATCTTGCCAAAAAACCCAAATAGCAAACAATGTGTTAAATAAATCAATTAAATGATATTAATCATATTAGAGATCATGTTAAAAGCATAATATTTTTGTACAAAAAAAATTAGTTTTCACCATGTTAAGTTGTAGAATATGGTTGTATTATTTTCATAAATAACCAGAAATTTAGATTTTAAGCATGAACTAAGAGAGATAACCCATTTAAATGATCATTGGAATGAAATTCTAGCACAGGATTTTGCTTTATTGCTTCTCACAAGACAAAATAGTTAAAAGGCTATAAATGACAGCAAGATGTATAAGTGGCTTCCAGATACTTTAAAAAATGTGAATTGTCATCTTCCCTTAAATTTATTAAAATTTTGTAAAGGTAATTGAAAATAGTATTGAGGAGTATCTATACAAGACAAAAATATAACTTTCTTTGTACATCTGATATGAGGTTCTCATCACATTACAAAGGAAGTACTGGTAGGGGTTTTAGTTAGTTGATTCTGGCTCAAGTTGGTCAAAGCTCCATTAGCCTTTAACGGAATGTTTAGTGAAAAATTCAAAAATGTTTTTAAAATTGAAAGTGTCCATCATTAATAAATTTTGGCTTAAATTGCTTCCATTTAATAATAGCAAGCAAAAGTACAGGTATTTTAAAAATTGTGTTCAGACATTTCCTAATATAAAACAAATTTTAGCTAACCAATTATTGAAGCTAATATAGGTTTGAGCGACTGAATTCTGGTGGGATATTGAAACATTAGGTAGACTATTAAAAATACATGTATAAGATTACATTAACAAAGTTATTAATTTTGGTCACATTCAGAAATTTGCACTAGTAGTTCAACCCAACATAAATATTTTCATTTTATAGCACAGTTACGGTAATCTATGTTATCAATTCTGTTAACAAGCACCTGTTTCACTAATTACATGTACAAGGTCACAGAATTTACATGTTTAATCAGGATATAGGTTCAAATTTGGGCATAGTAGAAAATTATATTAATTCCAAAGGATGCTCAATTTGCAATGTCATTGTTTCATTTTATAAAAACTTCATATTAAGAACTCCCTGTTAATAAGTCTGAATCCCTGTTTTATGTGAAGAACAAAATTTACTTTGTTAAACCAGTAATATTACAGAGAATGCCAAAATCTTTCACATTCTGGATTGTTCCTGTCATAATTGTCAAAGAATAAATTCAGAATAATTTAAACACGTGTGTATTTGAATTTCCACAATTTTGGTCTAAGCACTACCAATGAGGTCAAGTAATAATTAATTAAGAAAAATAAATAGGATAATTTCTGAAATATGGAAGACTTTTAACACACCTTGTATTTTACAGGAATGATCCCTTTGTTGTTTAAGTATTACACCCCTTAATGTAGTTATGTTGTACGGAACAGATACAGGTCATAAATGGATAAAATACGATTTAGTTAAGATTATTGTTTACTGTATCTTGTAACAAAGGTACACTTGTTGTTTATTATCATATTTTAAAACATTTAAGTTTTTATTCTATGTTTATTACAAATTCCATATATAAAACCAAATTGGTTTGTATTTTCATCTTCTCTCTCATTGATCATAATAAGCATACTAAGATATACCAGGCTTATTTTTAACATTTATTATATATACTATGTACAGAGGCAGAGGAACATGCTGTCATCGTCATGTCTTATATTTTATGTAAACATTGTAGACAGGATTTGTACATTGTAGTCGGCTATGTAAGTATGCAATAAAACTCTGCTTTAATTAAAATATAAATAATGATATTATGTGTGTTTTATTTTTTCATCTTCTGTACCAACCACTGCGATAGCTCAGTTGATAGAGTGATTGCTCTGTAAGTGGGAGGTTATGGATTCGATCTTCAGCCAGGTCTGACCCAAGACTTGAAAGTGGGTAATTACTGTTCTTTCACCCAGCACTCGGTATAACAAAATGAGAGTCGCGTTTCTTTCAGATGAGAACTTAAAATAAACTAGGTCCCGTTTCATATTAGGTATGGCATGATAAAGAACCCTGCTGTATAATGCCATCAGGGAATACACAGGTAAAATCTCTGCATCCTAACCTATAGCTGGCAACATCTCGATATAAGTGAAATATTCTTGACTGGGATGTTAATAAACACCATTACTTATCTTCTTTACTTAGATTTTGATTCGTTCATGATACTGATCTAGATCATATCGTATGCTGCTGTCCATCCATATTTGAACATTTTTCAGTAAGTTCCATAACTCTTTAGACAGTCTGGGTGACTCAATGATAGAGTGTCCACCTCAAGATTGGGAGCGTATGGGTTCAAACCCTGACTGGGTCATACATAAGTCTTAGAAACTTATACTACTTCCTCACTTAGCACTTGGATTTAAGAAGACAGCGTATTGATGATTGGTTCACCAGGTGCCAATAGATGTATGATGTGACTGAGAGAGTGGTATGCTTGTCCATTGCATACTGACTCTGTGAGCTAGTACATTTAAAGTTCACCAGAGTGCACACCAGTACAAGCAAGGTTATAAAACACACTTGTACATCTCACATATACAAACTTGTTCTTAGATTGATCTTTAAAGTTCTTTCAATGAATATATGACAAATTTCTGATGCATAATTAAAACACCATTACAACCAACAAGTACTCTTCAAAATTATAAAAAAATTTAATGTAATTTATCATGTTCACAAGCTGTGCTGTACACAATTCCACAATGCATGGAGGCTCAAGCCAAGGTCAGATGCAGAAATTGTTTTTGAGTTAATTTTAAAGGTTTTGATAATGACCACAACTCTTGAATCCCATAAAGGGTTTAATGCAACTTGCCATGAATGTTTGTCAGTTCGAGATATGCAGTGTGAATTTATGGCGAGTTGAGTATTGGTTTTTAACGTCCCAGTCAAGAATATTTCACTTATATCGCAATGTCGTTAGCTATGGGGATCCGAGTCAAAGGTCAGTGTTGTTTTAGTGGAGTGTCCCTTTCATAAATCTTAAACAGTAAGAGCCAGGATGAAGGATAATTGATTTACATCACAGTCAAATATATATCGAGATGTCACCAGCTACAGGAAGTGGCAAAAATTTTGACCATAGAAATGTGTTCAGGACAATGTGTACTACGCCTACCTTGGCAGGTTTTCAAAGTGTCTTTCATTTCTAAATATTTGGTAAAAAGAGCCACTAACTATTTTCAAGTCTTGGTCAAACCTGGCATGGGGTTTGAACTTTTATCTCGCATATGGAGTGAACACTACCAACTTAGCTACCATAGCAGGATCAGGAGGAAATCTGGAGCATAGTGTTTAAAAACATCAGTTAAACTACTGCTTGCACGCACATTGAAAAATGTTATTTTAGAAAACAGTATTGCACCTATATGGTGCATAAAATCTGCTGGAAGAGAAATGCATCACAAACATGAATGTTCGAATATGCAAAAGTGTTGTTAGATCTACCATTCTACAAAATGTGGAAGAACTTATTTTATACTATTCAACTATAAATCTATAATTGCCTTAAACTGTTTGATACAATGGGCAAATTAAACATTGTGAAGGCGACTTCCATTTTAAAAGTTTTTTCAGCTACCTGTATGCTATCCATAAATAACTATACAAATTTATATTTCTCAGAGGGTTGCATTATAATGATCATAAGAATTGAAATATTGAAGTTTTTCTTGTACAATGTATTTGAAAGTGATATCTTAGCTTAATGATTTATATGTTTGCAAAAAGTTGTTTTTCTTTAAAAAAAAAAATTCTTCAAATTTTCTGAAATTTTGAGAATACCAAAAACTGGCATAAATATATTTTTCAAGCTAAAATACAAAGTTTGCTGTTTATGAACTTTTAATCTTCTCTGAATGTAATGGGCCAACTGGAAAAAAAACCCTAGAAGGTTCCTGGATTTAGCAGACCAAAGTGAAGACTTGAGTTGATAAATACTTAGCAACCAAGTCGCCCATTACTAAGTAACTCTAGACACCAACTGACAAAGATTCTAGTGTGAAAATATTTGTCAGCTTGTGGAAAGTCTGTGGTTTTTTCCATGTACTCTGGTTTCCTCCATCATCCCTGAACTGGCCACCTTGATATCATATAAGTGAAAGAGTCTTGATTTGGGTGTAAAACTCACTACTACATTCCACTCCTTCTGTTGCAATGCTTCATTTTGATCGACTGCAAATGATGTTGCTAAAATCATATTTAAAAAATATTATATACTGATGCTTATGTATACTTTATACATTCTTTTACCTATACTTTATACATTCTTTTACATATACTTTATACATTCTTTTACAATGTATCTTGAAAGGAACTATGGTTTTCATTCCTAAATGCTGTTTGTTTTGAGAAAAAACAACCATGTACAAAGCACTCAGATAAGCTACCATAGAGGTGAAAATGTAGGATGATTTGAAACAGTGGTAATTATATGGTACTGGTATGTCTGTTGACCGACAAAAAATAACACAACAATGTAAGTTTTTATGTAACTTAAGTCTTTCTACATTTATTCAAAATGATTACACATTTGCTCTCTTTCATTTTAAAACTACAATTAATCTTATGTAACTAAATGTGGACCAAGCATTGATGCTGATTTCAAATTATCAGTATTGTTTGAAATTGTTGATTTGAATGGGCAAAAGAAGAACCAATGGGTGGATAAACAGGATGGCGTTTTACTCCTCAACCAATAAATATTGAGTCAGTAATTTCTAGAATTGGTAGAGGACAACAAAGGACTGGGCTTCAAACCAAGATGGTAAGACACTGCTCCATAAGCTGAAGGTTTAGGTGACTTGGAGCCCCTAAATACAAAACAAAATACATCAGTCGTTATCCTTTGTATTATAAAACTATGTTCGAGTTATCAAAGTTCTAATATACATATTAAAACTCAAAGCACTTTTCACTCTAAATTAACAGTATCTTTAAGCTCTTCAATGAAGTTCACCAGGATACCACATGGTGAACACCCCTCAACATGGATACCACATGGTAAACACCCCTCAACATGTGTTTTGGATGTTTTGCAAAAAGTTTATGTCCCAATTTCCAGGATCAGAAAAAATGTCAACATATGTGATTACATATCCAATGGAAATAATTGTTCCATACAAACGTTAGGATGGCATCACATGGTTTGTCAAACCCCATTTTAAATATATTTTAGAAGACATTCACTGTGGTCAATTTGGTCCAAATAATGACATCATGTTACTCGGGGTATTTTAGAGTACAGTGTTCTAATAAATGAAGTTCTATATATTAATTGATGAAAGGAAGTTTAATTTGTACCCTCCGCTAAAATTTTAATTTTGATTGATAAAAGTCTAAAAATGGCGAAATAAAGTCATTTTGAACATTTCTGTTTCTATAAAATCAAAAATTAAATAATTTTAATTTAAATGGATGGGGGTACAAAAGAAAATGATGTAATAAATATTTCATTAACTTTTGGTATGTCAAATTTAACAATAAATATGTAATGATATAAAATTAAATAGTACTATATTGTGCTTTATCTATGATGTACATTTACTCCGAAATTGCCATTTTCAGTCAGATACTTAAACAAAAAAATTGGTGTACATTAAAAATAATTTTTAATTAGAGAAAAAAAAGTTTACTTCTAATTACAAGTCTCAGAACAAAAAGTAACAAATTTTTGTTGGAACTAAACTTTTATACCGTAGACTCCACTTATTTGCATATCTGTTAATTGTATATTACAGTTAATTATTTTTCTCTGGACCAATCCTTTTCTTTTCAAAGTACCGGTTATGTTTTACGAGGGACTTGCATAATATGCTAATAACCACTTTTTAAAACAGACTGTTTTAAAAAGCGGTTATTTGCATATTATGCAAATTCCCGGAATTCAATTAACTGCATATAAAAACCCTAAAATAATGCAATATTGGGGAAAGAAATTTGCTGAAAATGGAATTTTTATTATAACACTTAGTATAATGCTTTGTGTTAACTAAACTACCGGGTATGTATGTTTTCCTACTCCTGATACAGGACATGTGTGGTATTATATTTAACATGACATTATTGCACTACTATAAAGTCAACCTAATCAAAATGCATCTAATAATGAATTTTTGTTGTAAAAAAACTTAAAACTTAAAAGAGGCATCAAAGTATATTGTCATTTCTGGTAACTGTACTTTTTTAACAAATCTTAACTTTTCAACAAAAGAGTTTCCAACCAAGCCCAGTATATAAAGACCAAACACAGCCTTTCTAATGTAAACAGTTTTTTAACAGCACTTTTGGGTTTTGAAACTTACCTTGTTAACAGATTATAAAGCTTGTGCCAAACTGTCAAGTATAAAGAGATTATTACATAAGGCTGTTAAAACTACAGTATCCAACTTGTCTTAAAGTAACATTTACTTTTGTTGCAGATGGCTATACAAAATTTACCTTGTAATGAGCTTTGAAAATAAGCTGAAATTTTCAACCAGTCCTTGTATGATGATTTCAACATTTTCTATTGAGGTTTATTGGAGACTATTGAAAACGTTAACAGTCTTGAAATCTGGGACTGGTTTTTATTCCCAACATTAAAAATTGCAATATGTGTTTTGAAACTGTTGTGTAAAGGTCCAGATCCCAAAAGATACTAGACCCTACATAATTTATACTAAACTAAATATATTATCAAGTATAACATTAACAAGAGAAACAAATGAAGCACCTGTTTTTTTGTTTGTTTTTTTTCCAGGTAATTAAATGTTGTATAAATATCACAGACATATTTGTAATTTAAATATAATAAAACCTTGATTCATCACCACCGTTTGTTTGGTAAAATTTTGGCATTGTAAAGGGAGTTGTCAATAAGTTGAAGGAGAATTTCATGACTTCAACATAATACATTGATAATTAAGGTGGCAAAGTTAGGGACATTATAATGAGGTATTACTGTATACTTATTTGTAAATACAGTAAAACCTCATAGTAATGCCCCTCACTATCTTTGCCACCTTGCTTATTACCATGCTGTTTTTAAGTACCAAAATCATTTCCTGTATGTGTTTCTTAATAGACCTCATTCGATTAACCGTCAAACCCCATACAGCAATTAAATTTGACTAACAAATGACCAAGGTGTTACTATAACTTCTGTAAATACTGTAGGTTCTTGACAAAAAATTTGCTGAATAATAATAAATGGCTGTCTAGACTGCATGTACAGTAAATTGTTTTTTAATGGTATATATAGTAGCAATGTATAGGTATCCATAGCAACATTATGTCACAGGTATCCATAGCAACAATATATCACAGGCATAAATCATTGTATTGCAGGAATCCATAGCAACATTATATCACTGGTATCCATAGCAACAATATATCACAGGTATCATATAGCACATAAAATCTCATATCACATGTGTCAACATCTCACAACTGCAAGATCACAAAATACAATGGACTAGCAATTGAGGTATAACAGCAGGGCTCATTGGTCATCTTGTGAATCAGCCTGGGCCAATCTCCTTGTTCCCTATATTGCAACACCCAATCGATGTAGAGTAAGATATATCACAATATTGCAGCTCAACCAATCACCTTGCTTCTTATATTGCAACACCCAATTGATGTTGAGTGAGATATACCAATATTGCATCTTGGTAAATAACAGTTAGGTATGAAGTAACATCATTTATCCCTCGATGTGTCTAGTGGATTGTCTACCACTGACTCATGTATCATGATGAACAATGGAATATAAGTCAAGAAATCTAATAAATCTAGCGCATGTAAATGTGATAATGTCCGTCGTACTTCATCTTCATGTTCTAAACTAATTCCACCAGCTCTTAGTTCAACACATAACTGTTCTAATGAAATCTTGTTTGTTTCATGGTCAACATTACATTCCCATAGAGTCTGAAATAGAGGGAGAGAATTTTAATGTTTTAAGCAAATAAGAGTGGAGTGAAATATTGCATTTTATGCCTCAGTCAAGATACTTGGTGGTCATTTCTAGGATAGTAGAGATATCTAAATGCCTGGACTTTTAGTAAGAAAACTGACAAACTTTCTCACACTAGGACTTGAGTGGGAATAAATTCAGATGATGAGAGGTCATGTGGATAAAACCACCAAATTTCACAAAGAGAACTGACTAACCTCCAAACACTTGACTATGCCTGAATGTGATTTGAACCCAGATGGCAAGACAATGTTATCTGTTAGCAGGCACTTAAGACAGCTCTACAACAATATCCCTATGTAAGAAGTATTATATAATCTCTTTTGCAGTAGACAGATGACAATGAAAATTTAAGTTATAAATGAAGGAAATCTACTTATACTCATGCCTTTAGATTGGCACCCGACACCAGCCAATAAAATAACAAATTATTTCCAGTTTTCTGGTGCAAATACTTCTGTATTTACAACCTAAAACAAGACTACCGGTGTTAAATATTCAGTCACAACATGAAAATATGAGTAAATACTGTTGTACTCCCCGGTCAACTCAATATTCTTTCACTTATATTGAAGCAGTCAGCTCTAGGATAGTGGAAGAAACCAGAGTACCTTGAAAAAACCATGCAACTTAAGCTATTAAACTAACAAACATTTCAACAAGAGGTAGTGAGAGGTATGTACTATTATCTGTAAGCTAACACTTTTAAAACCAGTTGGCCATTGAACTCCATTGACACTGAAAAGGAACTTTTTTTGCCAACTATGGCAGAGCAAAATGATGTGAAGAATTTACACTAAAAAGAGCTACAAGACAAAGGTTAGACATGGGGACAAGTGCAGCAATTGTCCAGATGGCAGGTATAAATGGAAGTCTCTGATGACAGCCTTATGTGTACACCAGCACAAAGAGGATTAGACTAGACTTGGATCATTAATACACAGGTGTTTTCCTGTACCAGGTTCTTTGATTTTCTTTCCACATTAAGATAAAAAAGCATGGCCACTATACTTGTATAAGTTGTAATAACTTAATAAAACTATGATTCACCTACCTTACACATAAATGTTTTCATTTCTAACATTTGGAAATCCATTTTACCAATCTGATTACGCATCCAGTTACTGAAATATCAATAAGGTAATATATTAGTGCTAATTAAAACAGTCTCAGAAATGTATTATAATAGAAAGATTATGTACTTTTTGGGAAAAATGGCAAAATCTGTAAAAAGATGCATACATTTTTCAATAATAAGATAAATCCGTTCATGACATGTATAGATGAACCATCCAATGAACACAAGACAAGTATATGGACTTTATAACAAGTGGTCTTTATACAGAGGTTCTGTTTGGTTGAAATATGAAGTAAAGAGATCTGATAACAGTGGTCTTATAGGAAAGGTGTTCTTTTTATAGCAGGTCTTTTTTTTTGCCATGTCAGTGCTTGGAATTTATTTCTATTAGCCTGTTGCCTAATGTTTGTCACATTTTAGAAGCCAAATTAAAATTTGACTAGCCAACAAAATTGAGGAAATAAACTTTATTTTTTATTTGTCGCAATACAAAAGAAACAGGAAAACAATTCTTTGACTTTGTCATCGTAGAGCCATTGTGTTTTTCGCTTGTTATAATCTGCAGACTTTTTGAGTTTTCGCCACTTTGGTGATTCTGGATTATTTTTAATCGCCAGAAATCATATACAGTCGAAACCACTTAATTGCATATCGGATAATCGCATAAATCGGTTAATCGCATAGGATTTTGAAATCCAAAACCATTTCTTATTTATTCTATTGAAAATTACCCGCATAATTGCATAGCCAAAAATGCCCAACTCCGGTTAATCGCATAGAAAATTTCCCGTCCCAATCCCAAAACCCTAGGATTTTTAAAAAAAATATCCTAATTTTTCTTCAAAATACGATGTGCACTTCATTTCATTTCCAGGTTTTGTGACAAACCCAAGATCGTCACCGTTATCGAGGGAAAGTATCAAATATTTATATTATACAGACGTACAAGAACATTTTTATTTAATGAATAAAATATGTTGTATAAATTGTGTTTACTTGTTTGTGTTTTGTATTTTTTCCTTCATTCTGAACATCGCGGTACTCCAGTAAAACAGACGCCCTTTTGAATATTTTATTGGTTTGTCTACCTTATCGGAAACTTACTAAAATGTGTATCGCCGATGACACAAAACCTAACAGAACTCAGGTGTTTAACTTATTTACAATGGGTCATTCCGATTAGCCATTAAGAGCTGTTTGAAGTTTCTATTGTGTAAATATTCTGATACAAACAGCAGTAACTTATGTCAGTTATAATTTTAATTGTTAAAAAAACACAGTGGTAGGTTAAGAAACTGAAACCAATGATAGTAAAGTAAACATCGGGGATTATTCTATGATCACAGGAGACAACACTTTGATTATTAAAATAACAACGTTTGGAATAAAAACTGCTTTTATAATTAGAAAAAGTTCTAATGTTGTTAATCACGATCTTTGATGGTGATCCGAAAAAAGAAGGAAATTACAAAAAGTTCAGTTAAGTTACTTCACCAATAGACGGAATTTATTTTTATGCAATTTTCCCTAAGTTTCTTATTTAACAACTTAAAAATTATTACAACTTAATAAAATTATTTCAAAAAATATCGTTTTAATAACTTGATGTAGATGCCGTTTCATGACACATTATCGAGCACATGTTACACTTCTTAGTAATACTCTGAAAACGGAAGTTATGAAGTTTTATTCCATTCAACTCGTGGCTAAAAAAAAAAACGACAACAACAAACAATTTTTAAATTATTTTATTTTCGGGATTATCGTCTTTCTTTTTGTTTAACACAAGAAGTGTGGACATGTTACTTATTCTGAAATTATATACAAGTACATTGTATTTGATGACAACAGTTTGTAGATGCAGATCCTCCCCCCCAAGCATGCGTCTCGAGTACCGACATCGGTTATCCTTTCTTATCGGCTAATCACATAGAATTTTGAATCACGGAGCCTATGCGATTAACCGGGTTCGACTGTATATATATATGAATTGGTGATCGGGAATCGCTCACACAATTTTGGTTGAAATATAAAGCTCTGGGACCTTAAAACACTGGCCTTAAATAGCCAAGTGGTCCCTATATAGAAGTGGTCAAGCAAGTTTTACTCTAACAATGCAATCACAATAGATTAGGTCTATAATAGTGGCACCACTTGTTATTTTAGACATCAGTACCTGAATCAACATTAAAATTGACAAAACATGCATGCCTTAAATATGTCAGGTTTTTTTATAAATACGAGTAGCATGTAAAATATACATGTATCACACAGCAGCAATAAAAATAGAAATACTAACTCTAGAGATGAAATCTTCTGAGATAACGCTGCTAGCACTGAAAATAATTTAAAATCAGCTCCTTTTGTGATACTGTAACCTGTTAACTCCAATATCTAAAATAAATCAATCAATCAATCATTACTACATGTATATTAAAACAATTCAATTGCTTTAATCTAGGTTCAAACAAATTTAAAATTATTAGTAGCCAAATTTCCAAAATATGTAAGAATTTCTCAGAAATTTGTATCCAATGGCAATTTTGGCTACCAGGAAATGGAAACATAGCTTCCTGGGCACCTAGGCTTACATCTATACACAGTACTGACATACCTTATATTGATTGTATTAAATTTAATAGTAAATATTGTCACATGATTTTGTTTAGGGCAGGTTATATTTGTTTCATATTTGTTTCATATTTGTTTCAGGGATATCTAAGTTTGTTATTATTGAAGATACATTTGGATTTTTGTTCCATGCCCATGACAAAGAAAGCACTCTCTTGTTTTCAATAATACCAGAAGGAACTGCCTTGATATCTTGACTGGCAAGTAAAACACCATTACTCCACTGCACCATTCCAGAACTGACAACCCCAATATAAGTTAAAGAACCTTTTGAGGGCAATAAACACCACTACTCTATTCCATTCTTCTCTCTCTCTAATCCTATACTAATGCCATTTCTTACTCTATATAAATATTCCTCCTCAGCATCTGTAAGTTTATTATTTACTCCACGTAAAGCCATCATGACTTCTACTGGTGTTAACCAACCTTTATGTTCATCGTCAACCTAAAAATAAATCAAAATTTTACATCAATTTTGCAACAAATTATGTCATTTTTTAGATTGGTGACAAAAATAAACAACTGTCTTTCATTCCTCATACAGTATTAACAGAATGTTAATACATCATGTATTCATGATTTTGTGTATGTACAGGTTTGAAAACAAATTAATGATAAATCTTCAACCATTACCATAAATTTTATGGTAAGCATTTATGAAATTTTCAAGAAGGGAGAATTCAATTCCAGAAAGCACAAAAATTTCACCATACAAATATAGTCAATATACATGTATAACCTGAACATGAATTCATATATACCATGTTGACACCATGACACTGAAAGACCACAATTTCTATTGTGTAACAGACTGTTTGAGGGGCTCAGTGGTAGAGGATCCACCTTGACAGGGAAGTTATTGATTCAAACCCTGGCTGGGTCACACATAAGGCTTTAAAATACTGCTTACTTGACTAGCGCTCCATATTAGTAGGACAACTGATTTACCGGTAGTCATTTTAACTTGACTGGGGAAGTAGTATGCTTGCCTGTTGCATAATGGCTCTGTGAGCTAGCACTATTACAAGGCAGACCATAAAACATGCTTGCACATCTCATGCATAAACCAACCTGTTTTAAGCTTGATCTTGTCACATACAGCTGAAAAATTGCTGATGTGCCATTAAACAACATTATCACCAACAACAATCTATTGTGTAACAGAAAATCACTTACTATATCAAACGTATATTTATAAGTTTGTAGATGTCCTTTGTTAAATATACAATATTTGGCAAGAAAACCATCTGAAAATACAGAAAATTTTTTACAGAATATGATGTTTTTGTACAGTAATTATGAAAAGCTAGATGGGAATCTTTTCAGTAGAAAATTTAAAATTGAAATGATACCAATGCCAAAAATAAAAAAATTGAAGATTCCAATCTGCTTCATGCATAAGTAATATGACTTGACATCAACAGTTATGTGACTAAAAGACAGGTGTCACAAATGACTGTTGGGGAAAGTAAAAACTTTGATTAACATATCAAAAATGAAAAAAGGGTAGATGTGACAATTGTTCCTTGATTTAATACTCAGAATATATAAATAACCATTTCATGATATTCAATTAGATATTTGTATTTCAAAAATACCCAGTAACTGTATTAAAGTTATACCCTAATTCCCTTTGGTTAAATAAACAAAGGCTTCAAAAATACAATCACAAACTTACAATCTTCAAAGTTAGGTGAATCATCATCATCGTCAACATCTATGTCATGATGATGTCGTTTTGTTTTTAATTTTTCCAACATTTCCATTTGTTTTTGGCGTCTTTTCTCAGCTAGTTCAAATTTGCGTAGTTCGTCTTCATATGATGTATCTCTCCTAAATCGTCCAAGTTTTAATTTTTGTGTCGGGAACTTTGGAATTGGCGTGACTAATGTTCCACGTCTGGATTTATGTTTTTTCTCTTTTTCTTTGAAAGGATCTGGTAATGCTGGTTCATCTATACAAACATGTGGCCGGGAAACCACTTTAAATAGAAAGAAAACAAGCACTAATTCTAATGAGTAGAGTGGAATAATGGGGTTTTACACTCTAGTCAAGAGTTTTACACTTATAATAAGACAGTGAGTTCTGGGATGGTGGAGGAAACCAGAGCACCCAGAGAAAACCTTCAGCAAGCAAACTGACAAATTTCTCACAGTAGGATCTGCTCAAAGTGGATTCAAACTGACATGGTTAGAGGCATTGTGATTCCTGACAATTCTAATGGGATACCATTATTATTTTCCTTACATTTTAATTTTTAGCTGGAAAATATGTTAAAAAAGAGTTGTCAGAATGACACTATAGATAGTCTATGCATCTCCTCCATAAAATCATTTAACCAAAAAAACTTTTGTGTCCATTAAATAACATTAAATACCAACTCTGACAGTTGAATCTCAGTATGACATATTCATTAAATAAGGTTTTACATCTTAAATCAACAATATTTCACTAATACTGAAATGTCACCAGCTATAAGTGATGTGATAGAAAGTTTGACATTTGCAGTGTACTTTGGGCAATGGCATGGACAGGTTTTTAGTGTGCCGCGCCTACTGTGACATGTGGCATTGGTTTTTAAGGTCTCTTCAAAAGGACACTGTTACTTTCATTTCTAAATGTTGAGTGTTTGGGGAAAGAACAGTCACTACCTTTTTTAAGTCTTAGTCATATCCAGGCAGAGTTTGAAGCCCAACTTCCCAAATACAGAGCAAGAACTATTTAACCGAGCTACCAGAGTGGTCTAACTAGACATTATCTCACCAGTATCTCATGCAGGTGATTTAAAAAGTGTTCAATCTAGAATTTTTTAGAAGGGACCATTTTAAAAAAAACTTTTCTCTTAAACACCATAACATCAATATTTTTTTATTCGTAGAATGTTAAAATGGCCCTTTAAAGCCTTAGCAATAGGGTCATTGGGCCAAATGAAAAAGGACCCCTTCTAAAATGAACACTGCACAACATTAAAAATCATGTACTACATACCTAGATTATGGTTAGATAACTCATCTTTTGACTCCTCTTCTACTTCCTCATCAGACGGTGTCGGAGACTGAAAATCCTGGTCGGATGTCGGAGATCCTAATGATCTTTCTTTTAAAAGTCTTTGGAGTTCATATCTTTCCTTCCTCAATATTGACTGTCTTCTCTCGGCTGATGGTACAAATTCCTATATCATATAAAAAATAAATATGGAACAACCACTGAAAAAGATCTATTTGAGAAATAATGAAGATTGATTGCACACCTTGTGTCGTTGAATATTAAAACCTTAACTCTCAGTTGCTCCCACACATTATACTTTTATATACATATTTTTTATTCTGCAAAATTTCTTAATCCTTAATATTGAACTTGTCTTCCTGTTGGCATTAAAAATTTCTACATCATGCAAAAAAATTGTATATGTCAGGAACGTAAAAAACTATTTTTTAATAAATCTTTTTTAGATATTTCTAAAATTAAAAAATTCCAATTATAAACGTCTGTCTCATACAAAGCATGAATTTTAACTAGATATAGTTTCATATCAAAATATTTTAATATGGGAGTTATTAATCAAATTATCTGATAAGCGAACTAGCACTTAATCCAACCAAATACAACTTTATCCAAACAATCTGAAATTTCAATTTTCTCCACTTAAATTTCCGTTTATGAATTTAATTAACTGATAATCATCATGGTAACCCAACCTTTTTTTCTCGTGGTGTTCCGGCTCTCTTTGGAGAAGATTTTAATTCCAGAGGACCAGTTTTAGTATCTCCACGGTTGGAATAGGTTGAAGTACTTCCACTGAAATATAAATAAAAATAAAATTGTCTGCGAGTCTGTCACGTGTTAAGATCATAATTATGATGTTTTATTTAATGATATAACTGGTTCCAGTCAATCTTGAATCACTGATTAATTATATCACGTTTTTACAACAATAACATAAAGTCAGACTTACCAATTCCTAATATTAAATAATTTCTATCTAAAAAATAATATTTTATCCAAAATAAAACCCAGTATAAAAACTCTGAATAATTACTATTTGTATAAGAACTTAATGACTAGCATTATATATCATTATTTATTAAATAAGAATAATCGTGAAAGATTTAAAACTTCAATATTGTACAACAATAATGATGAAAAGAATAAAATAATGATATACAATATATTCAAAGGGTTTGTGTGAACGATTTCTATTTAAAATTCAAACTTTTTATACACCTTTAAATAGAAGGAAAACTGCTCATTATCCAACATATAATGTACATATTTACCAAATCTCCAAGCTAGAAAAATGTACTGTAATATAAGTCTGTCACTCGCTTGCTAGCCGTTATATAGACATACTTTAACCACTTTGTTATATGATAATCAAAAAGGCTAAATTTGTTTGTCAGGCTAGAACTTGGGCTTGATATCAAAATATATAAATTGAATAACTTACTGATCAACAGAGGGGTTTTAAATCAAAATTAAATCTTCTTTCAAAATTTTGTAATATTGAAAAAGTATATTAACATTACAAGGTACTGATAACAATGAAAAAATAATGGCATCTCATTTTTAATATAGATTTTTTTTCACCCCTATAATATTGATTTATTGATTTTTTTTTTAAATAATTTTTTTTTGAAATGTTATAAATCAAATACTGGTAAGTTCATAAATCATTGTTTAAATTCTATAGAAAATCTTTAAAATTTCATCTTAAATGAAATTGAAACTGTTATTAAATTTATTAAAGGCATTTCAAATTTCAAGTGTTCAAATATTAAACTGACACTTGGAGATTATGATTTGCCAGTCTTTAAACTCCATTATAGCAATACACTACTGTATTAATTGAAAAATTATGAAGATTTTTTTTATTTCAGTTTTTCAAGACCAGTGAACTTAGGCATCAAAAAATAGTTTTCATGTATTTCCTCACAGTGTCCTTAGCAATCTATTTTAATTTTTCAAATTTATAAAACCTGTTGATAAAGCAAATTTATATAGATCAATATAGCAATACACATAAACATATAAAGGGCAGCATGCAGGTATGTATATAATAGTGTTTGTTTAAATGAATGGAATAATTTAAATATCACATTTCTTGGCAAGAAGTATATCTAACACAAATATACCTGTCCATGCTAAAATCACAGGTAAAATTTTGAAAATGGTCGAAATAAGTATATATGGTAAGCATATGAACTTCCACCAGGGAAGTGAGGCCAGGTACTCCAGAAGGGTAAGTGGGTCCTGTCTAGCTAGCTACACCTGCCATGTGTGATATTTATCAGTTAAAACAAATTTTATATGAAATAAACACAGAATAATCTTCTCTGAATCATATGGCACAACAGAACATATTTTTACAGTTCCGTGAAAGTTTGCATTATCCGCTTTGTATTTAACAGCCACAAACAAACTTCTACTTCTACCATATGAGCATTCCTTGACAGACTGGCCCCATGAGAGTAACTGCTATACTTTACAACCAGTTGTTTTAAAAGTATCGATAGTCTTTGTCCAGTCTGCCACAAAAAGATAATCTTACAGTCTGGTCAAGAGATGAATACGTGTAATCAGCAAATCCAGGATTCATATGGATTAGTGCATTTCAATTATTTTCTTTTATAAGACAGCTTCTTTGAGCACCAAACTGTAATGTCGTTATACATAATCTATATTTCTTTTAGTAATGGAGTATAATACCTCAGTTAAGATTCTCACATTTTTATCAAGGTGGCCAGTTCAAGATGGTAGAGAAAACCAGTGTCAAGATGTATAAATTTGCAGTGTATTTTTAAGGATGGGGACTTTGCCCATCAGAAATATAAACAAGATTGAATTCTGAAAAGGGAGACAACTCTTAAGACTTTATAAAAAAAGAAATATGTTCAGTTAAATGAATGGCTGTTTTTCCATGCATATAAATACTTAAAAACAGAAAATTAATATAACAGAATAACAGCTGATATTAAAAATTCAGGTTTAGGAGGATACAGTGTGTTAGGTTTTGTAATGTATAAAGCAAGGTTATCAAATAATAAAATAACGATATACCGTAATATTCTTCACTACACAAATTATAAACAATACTGGTTTATACAATACTGGGAATCACTGTACAAGTTTGAATTAATGCCACTATAAACATCATTGAAATAAGCAAACTAAACATAAATCATATGGTAAAAATTAATAAAACTCGGAGTTCTGTCTAGGATACTATAAAGCCATTTAGGGAGTCTGTTAGGGACACGAAGCCTGGGTTCTATTGACTAACACAATGCGTATATGAAGCCACGATACAAAATTACCTCCTCTTGGATTGAATGTTTGAAAATTACATGGAGAAACGGTTTCTGAATCACTGAAGTCTGTAACACAAACTCTGACACCGGACTCAATTTCGATGTCTAAAAATTCTTTCTCCTCTATAACAGAATCTATCTTGTGTCCTAAATTACTGGCACTCAATGTCATTTGTGTTGGTGGTGCTTCTAAACAGGCAGAACTTCTACGTAAAGTTTTTATGTCAACAGATCTACTGCTGACTTGTTTTGGCACCTTATTTTGAGGAGATCTTGTTGAAGTGGCAGCTGGGAGTTTCACTGGTTTAACAGACTTGTGGTGCCTGATTTTGTTACTCTTTGTGGTTTTCATGACCTCGTTTTGATGAGGCAAGTGTTCAGATTCTTCCATTTTTGAGTTTAATTCAGGAGAATTTATCAAAGTCTCTGTAACAAAGTTATCTACGTTGGGTATTTTCAAGTTGTTATCTGCCTCTGTTACCTTAGTAACAGTCTTGTGTTTTTTCTGTATTGGTCGTAATTTTTCTAAAAGTCAACAAATCAGCATTATGCTAATACTATGAATATATTGTAAAAAATCTTTCCTAATATCAATGCAAGATTGGCTGCAGGGTAAATATATCAATTTTAGCGATTTGCTATTTTAGCGGTTTTGGCAATGAATGATACAGTAGAGCTAATTTACATCCACTGCCACATTAAATAAAACAACAAAACCCTGTAGACTATATGTTTAACTTTGTGAAATTGTTATACATATACTGCTATACAGGAGTGGTAATTTGGTACTATCCATGTATTTGGTTCAAGCATGTTTGTTAAGTCCGTGTTTTACTGTAATTAAAGTTCACAACTTGATCCATGATATTTATACTTATTCATGTCCATATGAGTTTACTTGAATTATAATTGGTCACAATAACACATCATTTGATAGTAAAGCAAAAATATACAAAACATTCTAACAATTAGGATGTCAGGATCATTACAATTTTTAATTTAATTTCTAAGTTCTAAAATACTATCTTTTTTACATTAACAGTTATATAATTAAAATAGTAATATGACTGATAGTGTGACCATTAAGAAGGTGTAGTATACACACTGGCAGAAGTTTTTACTCTAATATTTTAGCATAGGCCTAACACACATTATGTACTAGGTCAAACCTTTTTAAAGTCCTGATCTTTTTATATATTGGTCAGGGAAAATCCCGAATTCATTTATAAAGATTCATTTTAAAATCTCTTAAGATCTCAGGAGATCCTACTGATAAGATTTTTTTGATGTCTCAAAATGGTGACATATTGCAGGAAATTCCACATGAATTTGACAAAAAAATTTTTTTAACTCACCAGAATACAGATTGTTGTGTTGAAGTAATTGACTTTCTTTTAGTATGGTTGTTTTAAATGTTTAATATGTACACATATTATCTATGGTAAAAACCAAGCTTTCGCTGCCTTGGTCAAGAAAAAGGTGCACTTTCTAATAATAAAGATGTTGTACAGGTAAAAATTATTTAATTGCATGTTCTGATAAATAGATACTATATCGAAAATCTATCACCATAATTTTATCTATAAAATTTGGAATACATTACATTTTGGTAAAAATCCATGTGATCTGTTAAAACAACTGTAAATGGGAAAAATTTTGGAAAATATTTTTTTTTTGGTTTTATTAACTGGCATTTGCACTGACCATCATCCAATAATGCAAAAATTTTGGAAAATAAATTGATGCAAAGATTGTATGATTTAGATTAATATGGTTGTGTGTGTGTATATGTGTATATGTGTGTGCAGGCATGTGTGTGTTTGACTTTATTTACCTGACTTGTCTTTCACCGCTGTCATACTTTTCTTGCTTGTTTTACTGGTTATTTTCACCAATGATTTACTTGACTTGACGGTTACCGGGATTTTTGGAGTTGGTAAAGGTTTAACTCTCTCTTTAATGGCTGAAAATTAGAAAATTAAATGTTTATATAAGGTATGCTAAATTATGTGACAGAAAATGTATAACAGAATGAACTAGAACTGTCAGTGAAACTGACTTATACCCCCTGTATAGGGTTTGTCATTAAGTCATGAAATAATTCTGGAAATCACATTAATTCCCGATAATTCTGCAAAATAGTACATAAAATCGTATTTTTGCAGGTGCACAGGTTTTTATCACAAGTAATATCTGTGCATAATTAAGATCATCATAACTGAATAAATCTATGGACAAAATATTAAGACTTTTGTAAATTTTGAATTATGTCTCAAACAGCAGAAAACATAAATGTATAGGATATATCATTTGAAAAAATACCACCTTTATTGAAAGATTGCAAAGGAAAATAACTCTGCCAGACATGTATCTGTGTCAAAAAATTGTTAAAAAATTCACTTACTTTTCTTCTTTTTAACATCTGGAAAAGAAAAGAAAATAATCAATTAATCTGTTATTTTATATATTATATTTTTAAATTCATAACCTAACTTGCTTTAACTAATTAACTAAAACATTTTTATTTAACAATTACAATGAATATGCTAATCTTAATCAATAAATGACTGTTTTTTAAACTTGTGAATAAATTTTGATGATTATAAATTTTAATATTTTTACCAAAATGACACATATTCAGTCAATTTTTATCGATACAATGATTTATCTAATATCTTAAACAATTTCAGTATTTCACTACTTAATCAACATACACAACCGATTCATACAAATCTGTAGTGCCATGTGTTGACACAAAGGCATAGTTTTAGTTTAATGAGTGATGACAGTTAATTGTAAATTTATGCCTATTTTTTCACAAGTTTTATGAAATAAAATGGCAATCAATAATAAATTATTTCAGACTCTTAAAAGACATACATATTAAGTCCTGAGTGGCTATGAGACTGACTGTTAATACTTGTGCGTGGTAATTCAGTGCTTGTTGTGCTTGTTCTAAATCACAACATGATATTTTATTTCAAACTCTTGAGTGACCTAAAATTTAATACCCTGAGTGTTAATGACTGTGCTGGGTTTTTTTTTTGTTCTAATAAGTCAAAAATCAATGAATTTTTTCAAATTCTTGAGTGACCTAAAATTTGAAGTTTGGAGTGGTTATGAGACTGAAGCCGAGTATTAATAGTCGTGTAATGGTAACCCAGTGCTGGTTGTTTTTGCTCTCATGTGACCTAAAATTTAATGTCCTGAGTGGTTATAAGACTGTGCTGGATTTTCTTGTTCTAATAAGTCAAAACACAATGAATTATTTCAAAATCTTAAGTGACCTAAAATTTGAAGTTCCTAGTGATTATGAGACCTAGGCAGAGTGTTAATAGTCGTGTGATGGTAACCCATTGCTGGTTGTGTTTGCTCTCAAGTGTCGTAAAATTTGAAGTTCCAAGTGATTATGAGACCTAGACTGAGTGTTAGTCCTGTAATGATAATCCACTGACCAGTGATGGTTGTGCTTGTTCCCTCACAACACAATTGTATACATACAACTTACATGTTAATGTGGTTTTCATTTTCACTAAAGCACCTAAGTACACATTATAATTCAGAATTAATGTTAGGGTAAACAAGAATAAAATGAAAACCTAAGCATATCATTTAAAACTTGTCTTTTACCATATAACAGTACAAAATATTCAATGGTGTTTATTTTTGTGAAAAATTAATTTAATTATCTATTTACATGTGTAAAAGAATAGTTTTAGTTTTCTTTGAAAATTTATTAAAATTTATCATTTACCCGATATAAATCTATGGCTACTGCTAGTGACTACTGTAGATTATAAACTATAAAACATGACTATGGAATATTAACTGTATCTATTGTTACTAGACAGGTATATTGTCACATATAGGTTGTTCACAAACTGATGGCAATATATACAGCGAGTCTATTTGAATATGACTGTTGTTTTGACAAATAACAGCATAGGATAGTGTGAGTATCTCCAACCGCAACACACTATTATTACTGTTTAGGTGGTAAACACTTGCAACCTGTGTTAATAAACATGCTGCCATAAAATCATGAACAACCTATACATGTATAACAATGATAGATAACTCTATACTCAAATTCTTTTTAAAATCAAATTATTATTGTTTTATTTCATCATATGACTTATGATTTCTGTCAACTTATTTAGGTTTACACACCAAACTCATGTTAGATTTAATCAATTTTACAATACACAAATCTAATGTTAGACTGTAAATTCAAACTTCACAAAAACAAAATTATACAATTAATGCCATGTTATTTGTTATATTTTTTAAAAATCCATTCTTATTAGTATGACAATATTACAGTTTTTCTTTATTTCAAAGGTAAATTTTAAATTTACCAAACACAAGATTTATAAATGATAACAATTAATACCACTATGGTTGGTTGAGTTCTTGCTCAGCATGTTGGAGGTCTAGGTTTGAACCCTGGCAGAGTATGACCAAGACTTGAAAAAGGTAGTGGCTAGGGGTGTCACGATATGCTCATAGCAGTACCATGATATATTGCAATATAAGAAGAGTGCAATACTATCACAATATATTGCCTTTAAAATCTTTTGTCTGTTTCTATATTTTTTTATGAATAAACTTTTTATTGACGAGTTATTCATACTGTTGATCCACCATGTGTTTACTTGGACATCACATGGACGCTTATGTATGTCTTACAAACACCTGTGTAACAGATACTTTCTTTTGTGTTAAACAAAAAATCATGAATGAATTCCATTTTGTACTTTTATGTTATGAAAAAAAAAGAAAATATGGATAAAACAACTGATTTTCAAAAGCTGTGAAAATATTATTAAGTACTGGTACGTAGCAATCGTATTGTTATACAATACAATTTTTATTAAAATCGCAATATGCTGGTACCTGTTTTATAGTGACACCCTAGAAGTGACTATTCTTTCTTTCAACAAACATTAAGCATTTAAAAATGAATATCACAGTGTCCTTTAGAGGAGATCATACAACCTGATGCCCAGTGTCATAGCACACTAAAAAACACCCCCCCCCCTGCACACTTACATACTGCAAAGGTAAAAATTTCTCCCCTGGATAGAGCTGTGTGTGAAAGTTATGTTTATGACTACTAATTTCAAGATATATATATGATTACATAAAGTTTCTAAAATCATTTTTGCTGGGTAACATGTAGCATTAGCAACTATCAGTATCTAACTATGCAAATTTTAATTTAAACATCAACACATGCATAAAATGTTCTACAACTTGTTATATACACATTCTATAATTTTTTTACTTGTTAACAACACAAATATTAATTATTACATATAATTTAGCATGGTTAAAACAGCTCAAACAAACATAGGATGAGGGTATCATTACATTCAAGGAGGGGAGAGTGTAACAATGCTTCTCAGGTGTAAAATACTACCTGCTGTAGTTTTAGATAATATTTTTGGTTTTTGGTTTGTAATTGGTGTTGGTTTAGCACAAGGTAGCTCTATAATTTCCTCCTGAAGGACTGTGGGTTCCTGAAGGATGGTGGGTGGTGAATCTCTATCACTAATTACCGGATCGTCGTAACAGTCCACAAAGTCCATAAATACCTCTAATTCTGTTAGGATGATGATGACACAACATAAATAAATAATATATAGATCTGGCAAATATCTTCTTTACCTACTACTTCTGCAGATTTTATAATAATGCTCTTCTATTCCTATTCATTCATTTTTGGAGCTTTTTCTGATTTGAGTTACTCCCCTTGGAATATACACTTTTTTCAAAAGTGACAAATTTAAGAACCTCATGCCCAACTGGTTGTATTCATTACAATCAAGATTTGATAAAACAAATGGAAAACTTAGTAGACTCAGAAAACTCAATCAGGAAAATTAAGGTTTATTGGCTTAAGTTTCAAAACTGAATAAATAAAGCACATGTATATAATTTGGTTTTATTTGGTCAAGAAGTTCCAGAGAAGAATTTCAAAGAGCTGGTTAAATTTAACATCTAATGTGCATATTCACTAATATCAATCCAATGAAAAAGTTATTCAAAAATCCTGTTAAAATGCTAAACGGCTAGATTATATCTACTTTCTATCTATCAAATTTGAACTAGATTGATTCAAAATTACACATTTAAATGCAATTTATACTTTTACAGTAAAGGTGGTTATTTTGATTCTGGATCTGGCTGCCATTTAAAAAGCTTTAATCAACCAAGGGACCTTCCACATCATATTTTGGTTCATTTGTTTCAGTAGCTTCAGAACAGAAGCTTAAAGCTTAAGCACAATACCTGCACACATGAATGCTGTTTTATGCAGTAAACCCACATTGCAATAACCAATTGAGCTAAAAATCAATAGTACTTACAGCATGTCAGTTCATTTTCTAAACTGTTAAATATTTAAACCAAACTTTTTTTTAAAAGAAAAATTTAATAATTCTCAGAATAAACAAAAAGTGAAAAGTATTTAAATCAACAACAATAATAAAGATTGAATTGCCTACCTCTAACTTTCTTTTTTGATGAGACTGGTGGTTCTGTTTTCAGTGGAGGTAAGGTTACGGATGTGTCTATGTCATCTTTTTTATCCTCAAATTTAAAACTGTCAATGGTTACTTCACTGAGAGGTGACACAGGCAAACTGTCAGACACTGCAGATAATTCAAACAAAGAAATTGTATTTTTATTTTGCTTTCTTAGAAAATTTCAACAAAAGAAAGGACCACTGATGAAAATCTAAAATTTTAACTACCAGTGATATTTTAATAATTCTTGACAGTCATATCAGCCTGTGAGAATATTTATGATAAAATGACCAAGCTTACAGATTAATGATTTCAAAAGATCAACCACAAATATACCAGTCCATTTTCAAATTACAATCCCCAAAAGCACAGTTTAAACTTAATAAACTGGCAAATAAGAATGAACATGTGAGACTGGGTGCTTCGGATGGGAAAGCTCTTTCTGTTGAGCTAGCTACACCAGCCACATGTTGATTTGAGTGATTAAAAGAAATTCAACTAAAAGTAAATATTGAAATCTACCTATATTACTACTTTCAAATAGGGACAATCTGACTGCAAAGTTTATATTGTTTTGTCACACTTCTGATTAAATTTTCTAGAAAACTTAGTGAAAATATCAAGATGCCTACATAAATGCTTCTCACTAGAAGAAAATGTATATTGTATACTAACCCTCATCCTTAATATTTGGTAATGACTCTTTACTGTCGCTGTCAGCTGGAGGTGAAAAAACATCATCTCCAGCCTCCATTTCATCGAATTTACCGCTGTCTACGTCACCTTCGTCTTTTGTGGGTGTCGTCACATTATCTTCCTCAATGACGGGAACTGGAGTTTCATCCACTGATGTAGATTCTTTTTTACTGGCAACACGGAATCTTACCTTTTGCTCTACAAAATACATACACAGTAACCATGGCAATAATCTAAATGATGATGGCATAAAAAAAACAAAAAATCATCTTCTAGTTTGTGATAGTAAAAAACAAATAAAAATAAGTTTTACCTTGATGACGCAAGTATAAAACAATATTTATAATTCATTAAGTCATGAAAAATTAAGTTATTTTAGTTAAATCTCGTAAATAAATTAATTGATCAAAACCTTGATGATACAAGATAGAATAAAAAAGTAATTAAGTCGTAAGACATAAAACATCACTTTACTGTTTAAATCAATGAGTTACGATGCATAAACTATAATCTTAATCAGGGATTTATATTTATAATTAATTCTCCGTAATGATCAGTTACAAGCAGGGTTAACAGGTACCGGTAATACATACATTAATACATACATGTATTTCACCATCAGTCTGTCATTATAGTATAAGAGTAGAGTGGAGTCATGGTGTTTTATGTCCTAGTCAATATTATTTCACTTAATACATTCAGTTCTGGAACAGTGGAGTAAACTGGAGTGTCTTATATTGAGGCATTCAGTTGTGGGAGGCTTGAGAAGCTGGTGTGCCTAGAGAAAACTACCTACCTTTTTTAAAAGTAAAGCATTGTGCTTTCTATGTAAATCATTGCCCTCACTAATTTGTTTCACAGCCTATAGAGTGGAGTGGAGTAATGACATTAACAGCTCCAGTTGAGATTTTTCACTTAGATCAAGGTGGTCAGTGGGGGAAGCTATTAACTTTTGTCAAGCAAACTAAAACTGGAGTACTGGGTAAAACCCCCAACCTTTGACAAGCAAGCTAAAACTGAAGTACTGGGTAAAACCCCCAACCTTTGACAAGCAAATTAACAAACTTTCTTACTCTAGGATCTACCCAAAAGGAGTTCCCCCCCCCCTTACAAAATATCTTTGCTTTTCATATCAATAAATCTCATGAAATTGGATTCGCCTAAAATTAAAGTGACCAATATTTGGCTGTAATCCCTTTCAAATGGTTTAAGAGCAACTGAATTTTGAAAAATGTGTTCCAGATAATGAAAAAAGTCCACCTTAGCTAGTTTTATAAGGGGGACAACAATTTATTATAATATTTAACATTTGCAGATATATTTTTGGGAAGAATCATCAATAGGGCTGAAACGATTCACCACAGTTTTGATTCTGTTTAATTCATTTTACATTAACTTCTCTTGCAAATTCTACGTGATTAAAAGGTTTGACAATTTCAAATTGTTTAATGTAGTTCATAAATATTATAGTTACATACTTTTTTCACTAAGTAATGACTGCGTTGGTGATGTATGAGATTTCCGTTGACGTCTCTGTTCCATCATTTCCTCAGCTCTACGTCGCATCTCCTCTCTCTTCTTTAAGTTCTGATTAAATCATAATAATCAAATATGTATTTCGTTTCTATATTGATTTGAAGAATTCAAAATTTAAATAAGTTTTCAATCACAACAAACTGGCTTATTTATTTATTTATTTATTTAATGATTAACAAATTATCTCAAGAAATCAGAAAAGATAAGTTCCTTTTAAAATATAACAGTATAGATTTCATACACTAAATAAATGTGAAAGGGTTATACTTTACATAAATGATAAGTGCGAAAAGTTACAATTAAACAAAATATATATATACAAATAAAAATAAAAAAGTTTGTGATATAATATGTTAAATAATGTTAATACTGTTATTTTGTTATGCACCAGTAACATGATTTCAAATATAGCATGCAAATAATCGAAAGAAAAAATATTACGGTAACATGCAAACATGCAAATGGAAATAATATGTATCAACTTGTTTTATGATAACTGGATCAAAATATTTCAAAGAATAGTAAAAGATTTGACGAAAGACTGTCCCTTAAACCAAATACCTGATACATGATATAGCTGTTTTAAATTGCTTTTCAATCCCTTCTGATTGACTTCCATATAAGATATGATGCTTTCAATGACCTTGTAATAAGTTATTATGGAATTAGCTTGTGATTGGTTACTATGGAAACACTATAAAGTTTACTATCCAGTTATCATAAAACATACGATCCAATAAAGGAGGTATCTATTAAGTCATCTAGATCATGCAGGGAGAGAGAGAGGGGGGGGGGGATATGTAGGTGTGTCCAATATTGTCACCAATCCATACTTTTATTACACATGTAGAAACATTTCTCTTCTGATTGACTCCAGGTACAGTCAAACCTGTCTAAAAAAGGCTGTCCAAGGGGACCAGTAAAAGTAGCCTTTATGGGTAGGTGGTCCTTATATACAAGCCCAAATATCATAAATAAAGAGAATCAGGATAGAATTTTACTGGCCTTTAAAAGCAGGTGGTCCTTTCATAGAGGTGACCTTTAAGATGGGGGTAAACTGAATATGTTCATATTTTAAAATGATTATTCAAGCTGTCCAACCTGCCCGAGACCTACCAATGATATAAGAACAAACAATCTCAAAAAGTGTAATAAAAAATTAAATAAAAACAATATACAAAAAAAATGAAAACAAAATAAAAATTAACAAGAAAAGCACAACATGTAAAGTGTTCAGAAAAACAATATAACACAAAATGTAAACAAAAATAATTAAGAAACATACTGTGTTATACTGTGATAAGATATAAATGTTAGTAAACTTGATCCCATACCGTTAGTCTGTTAGCGTAAGAGTAATCAGGGTGAAGTGGGTATTCCTTTAACCCCGAGGTTTTGTAAGATTCCATGTGTCTATTGTAACGGTCACATTCTCTCTGAGTAACATCACCATCTTCTAAATTCTAGGTACAAATTTTAACTGATTAACTTAATGACTAATCATGGAAGTGAGACAGTTCTCAAAAATCTTTTTAGATACAACTGAGTTGCAATTTCATATTCTATATGATGCATGATTCACAACAGTACAAAATTTTAGTTCCAATATCTGCAATTTTTAGAAAAAAAAGTCTAGAAAACTGCTATTCTTAAGAATTTTTTCAAGTCAAAGGCCCATAATTTCCCAAACAATTAATGAATCAGAAGAACAAAACTCGAACTTGATCTGTAACTCATGATGGTAAACACAACACATACCAAATATTAGATCAATATCTGCAGGTGTGCATAGAAAGAGTTTGAAGAACCTATTTCTGCCTGTTTGCATCACCAAATTAATAGCCGAATTCACTGTTCAACTTCACTTACAACTCAGCTAAAAATGTTTACATGAATTAATCATACACCCAGTCAAGAAATTTGGGGATGAAGCTTAACTATTTTTAGTTAGGGCCCCAGCTCACTTCAGAAAAGAAGGCGTAATAGTAATAAATAGCTAAATGTGTAAATATTAAGGGGCCCAGACTGATTTTTAGCAGCCATTGGCTACTGGGCCCCTGCTAATCTTCATCCCTGAAACTAAACAAGCTTAACCATCTCCAGTTTTATTGGAGATACTCATCTCTTAAATTGGTCATTTTGATTTTTCAAAGTGCTTTAGTGCATTTTACAGAAAGCAACATAAAGCTGTATATCCATAAAAAAAGGCTATTTGAATACAAAATATTAGGTAATTGACATTAATGATAAGTCCAATGTATCAGCGGCCTATCTGTTATGTTATTTACCAACAGGAGTTATTCCACTTACTATAATGTAGCCAACATACCAGAACTTTTTTTGTTTCAGATTTACTATAAACAATTTGCAGAAATGTTTTGTCACTGTTCATGTTTGTTTATATTTTATTCAGGGCCCTTATTCAATTTTATTCCCTCTCCATGAAGTTTATGAATTGACTTTTGAGACACATTCTGATAGCAATAAAGTATTTTTATCCTGTTATAATTATACTGTTTGTTACATGTTTAATCTTTAACGATTCTATATATAGTTTTTAATCATTCTTAAACATTATACAACAAATTCTTAGCTGCCAACAAGTTTTTTTTAAATATCTGACCTTGATCCCTATGCACCAAGTACACCCTAATCTTGCAAACAAAATTATGTTTTGAAGAAAAAACTATTTAGTCTTTATTTGTAAATATAAACAATATCACTAGCAGTGGTCAACACTAACACTAGCCGGCTAGCTTGAGGCTAGTAAATATTGGTGAGGGCCAGTGAATCTTGTATTACCAGTAGCCTGATGGACTAGTAGTTTATCTCAAAACAATGAGATCATATACTCGATACAGAGCTTTTTAGACCTAATGAATATGCAATCAAAACTTCTCCAGATTGCAAAATTTTTCAATTTTCCATTTTTCAATTTTTTTCTGGAGGATGGGGAATGGGACATGCCCCGGACAACTCAACCTCAAGCAGGGGTAGTAATTTCAAAAAACTACTACCCCTATCAGCTACTATTAAAAAAAGTTAGTGTCAAACCCTGGCTAGGTATTGCATCTTTTCTGTTTTGTGTATTTACCCATTTGAAGATACTTGAATTTTTTTAGATATTGTTAAGATATTTTCAAAATTATGTTTTGAACAACAATCAAAAGTGTATATTTATAAATACAAACAACATCAATAACTAGGGCCTTGAGATTTTTTTCCGCCGTGCACACAAGCAGCCATTAGATGATACTTGATACTTTTTAAGATGTTTGCACAGAAGCAATAATTTGTCATTAAAGCACTTGTAAACTAGTCAAATGTAATGTCAGTTAATGTATTAATGTCAGAAATCATCAGAACCATTAAAGCTTGTGTACTAATTCTTAAATAATGATGAATTATAATGATTTTTTACACTTAGTCCAGACATTCAGGATTGATGACAGTCTTAACTTTTGCTTAGCTTGAATTTATTCAATTTATCGGTTAAGTGTAGTTTTGTTTTAGATCTAGATGATGGCAATTCTCAACTGATTGGAAATATGTTTGATATAAGTCAATCACTCTCGTGATTAAGTTTTTGTTCTTAATGACAATATTACAGTATTTGTGAAATTAGGGCAAAGTTTTGGATAAAGTTGAATTCTGATGTCCACGGTACATTTCACTAATGAAGGCTTAGACTTAGTTACTAAGATAAGTGGAAACTGGCTGTTTATGGTGCATTTCTATTAATGAAGGTCTTGACTAAATTTCTCGGGTAAGTGGTACTTCACTGTTTGTGGTGCATTTGCACTCATGAAGGCCTAGACTAAGTTGTTCGAAAAAGTGGTATTTTGTTTTTTATAGTTAGTAACTGTTGTCATCAACATATAGTAAGGCAGCAATAATATAATGTGATAAATAAACAAATTTTTAATATGTTACTCGAACAGTTTTTTAAAAAACAAGACTATTATCACAACCACTACCATGTGAATACTTAAAAAAAGTGCTCAAATCAAAATAATAATAATGTGACATACATGTGATGATTTAACCACTTATAAGTTAGTTATGTGATGATAATATCTGTATAACCACCAATATTATACGTGATTATGTCAACACAATTTTAGAATATTAATTCTGGTGTTTTGTTATACCACAAATGTGACTTTCATTATAAATGTGAAATTTGTAAATTTCCTGTTGCCCAAATGATCATGATTTGAAATAAAAAGGAAAAGAAACAGTTCTGAAAAATGGCCTGAGCAGAACTAGTCATAAAAATCTTTATTATGTTCTGTTTGATTGGAGATGCTCATCTAGTCAGTCATGATCATAATATAGTCTTAATTAGGGCACAAAATACATTAAATTTGTGCCCTTAACTACATGTTAAATCAACACAAACACACAGGTCCATGTTTAAATCGCAATTTAAAAAGCGAAGTCAAAAACTTTGAAAAATTAAGTTAAACATGTAAACTTCCACTAAGGAAGTGATGCTAGTTGTTATAGAATGGTAAGCAACTAAATACCATTTCTTCTGAAAATGTTTTTATAATTTTTGAAATTCAAATTCCACAAAAATAATCTAGTATTAGGATATAGTATAAAGGTGAATTCTGTCATATTAAAAGTGATCATTTGTTACAAAATTTTAGTTTTGGTTTTAAGCATGCAGGTAATATAAATGTTACCTCTTTCAGGGTGGAATAAAGTTTAGCTACGGTCGGAGCTGTGCCTACAAAACTTAAATAAGGCTTTGGCTGTAACTGAAATAACAATTTGTTGTAAACAATAAATAATTATATATACAAGAAAACGATATCAGTAATTAAATTCTCTGTGGTGATTTGACAATATTGAGATTCATTTCCAAATATTTAAATTACAGGAACATACAAGATATCCGACATACAACAGACCACATACCGGATCACATAATAGTACATTACCACTATTCTACATAAAAATACATGCTTGAAAGATCTATATATCCAACTTTATTGAGATAATAATTAGGGACAAAATAAGGTACAATATAGCTGGTTTTGTTAAGAACAAAGTTGTTCATCTGTTTCCAACTAATGATTTATTGACATATGTATACTATAACACAATATAGTTCCCACACAAACAGGAGGTTGGCATAACCTCTTTTGAAACAATGTTAAATATTCTGTACAAATAGCACTAGAAAAAGAAGACTATTCTCTTCTAGTTGGCACATGTAGATCTTTGAGAACAGCAATATGTTGGCTTCAAACCTGTCAGTGTGGAAGTATGTCTGACTGATACTAAGGTGGAATGCCCGAAACCCCAACCAGGGGCCAGTGGCCACCCTTTTGGTGCATATTCTGCTGGTAAATGTGAAAGTATGTCTGATGCTAAGGTAGAATGCCCGAAACCCCAACCAGGGGCCAGTGACCAACCTTTTGGTTTGGTGCATATTCTGCTGGTAAATGTGAAAGTATGCCTGATGCTAAGGTAGAATACCCGAACCAGGGGCCAGTGACCACCCTTTTGGTGCATATTCTGCTGATAAATGTGAAAGTATGTCCGATGCTAAGGTAGAATGCCCGAAACCTGAACCAGGGGCCAGTGACCAACCTTTTGGTTTGGTGCATATTCTGCTGGTAAATGTGAAAGTATGTCTGATGCTAAGGTGGAATGCCCGAAACCCCAACCAGGGGCCAGTGACCACCCTTTTGGTGCATATTCTGCTGATAAATGTGAAAGTATGTCTAATGCTAAGGTAGAATGCTCGAAACCCCAACCAGGGGCCAGTGGCCAACCTTTTGGTGCATATTCTGCTGATAAATGTGAAAGTATGTCTAATGCTAAGGTAGAATGCCCAAAACCCGAACCAGGGGCCAATGACCACCCTTTTGGTGAATATTTTGCTGGTAAATGTGAATGTATGTCTAATGCTAAGGTAGAATGCCCGAAACCCCAACCAGGGGCCAGTGGCCACCCTTTTGGTGCATATTCTGCTAGTTTTATTTGTCTTTAATTTTCAAGTTCATTTACAACCATACAGGAAATTGAACTTCATTATAATTTAGATATATTTACATATGTATTTGCTCTACCAAATATGCCACCCAGAAGACTTTTTTATCCGTTTTTATTCAAATGACTTCATGGAGCCTAAAAAACACCAGTTTATATTTTTAATACAAGTACGGTACTTTATTTGATAAAAAAAATTGCAAATGAGGCACCTGACACTTGTACTGTTCAACAACAGTGGACAAATGGGTGGATGGGAAGGACGGAATGCATTATTATATATCCCCTCACAGATTTCTCAATAACAAAACCAGATTCAAGCCTTCACTCTCCTATACTACAAAATTTTATTTTGCTAAATTTGAATTAATTGGCCTATAAAGGAGTGTCATATCAGAGGTCAATAACTGTTTCTTAAAGGTAATTATAGCATTAGGGCATTAACAAACACAAATAAATGTCATAATAAGTTAACCAGTAGTACCATAGTACTATCCACCTGGCCAACCCACCGCCGGGGCATTAAATAAAAAACGTCATAACCCATTCATAAACAAAAGTATTTTTATGAAGTAAAATTTCCTACAATAAAAATTTAATCCTTATTTCATGCGGGGTGACATATCTGCAATCCTCGTAATACACACAAATAAAAGTCAGAAGATCATAAACCAAGTCATTTTGAACTAATCTAAATACCATGTAGTACTCTATAAGCTGTTTTTTGAAATCTTAATTTTTTATATAAGTTGTTTGTTAGTAGTACTATAGTATGCTATTTTACCAGTACTTAATGGACAATGTTTAAATAATACAGACTACAAAATGACCTTATAATAATACCCTAATGTTTAAAATATATAAATAGGAAAGTGGATTATGATATCTGTGTCCATGAATAGATTTTAATTTTTCTATAATTAGAGCTTTTAATTTTTTTTTTTTTAAAATATACAGTAAACAGTTTGATAACTTGACCACCTTTAAATATTTAAAAACTGATTTTGGTCCAGATAACATACTTCTGTAATTGTTTACATTTTACTAACTTTGAGTTTTTAGTTTTGTCAACAATTTCATTCCTTAACAAGCTACAAGATGATATTTTTTTCTCCCAAGTAATTTTATGTTTAAAAGTACAGTACATGTATACACATATACAAAGGCAATATTTTTATTTTTTTAAATTGCCAGTAAACAAGATCATCTGTAACTGGCACTGTTTCACATTCATTTCTTAATTTAAAGATTTTCCTTGACTTAAAGTTAGTAAATTTTGACAATCTTTTTCAGAACTGCAATTTAACATTTAAGACAAAACTAAACAGAAATGTTATAAACTTGAAGTAATCTTCAAAATGACACCTTAAATTACCGATGAGATTAACAAAACTGTTAAGATTTTAAATTTGCCAAATTTTTTTAAGGAAATTTTTTGTTACGAGTTAGTCTCGTAAGAAATGACTGTGAAATTGGTACCAGGTGGTTTGACTTCCTTTTCAGATGACTAGATACAAAATTTGGACTATATATTTTAATTAAGTTTTATCAAAACTTATAATAATTTCTGAACCCAAAGATTTTATTATTTGGTATTTATTCAAGCAAAAATTAAATTAATTACCAATTAATGGTTGATTTATTAAACTTTTAACATACTACTAAAAGTTTTTCTTATCTTATCTTTCCTTAAAGAAGTTTTGATCATGATAATGTCACAATTAAATCACAATTATATCAAAGCCAAATGAAAAAGAATCAATTATCTATTCTAAACCCCAATTTTTTTTTTTCAATTTAATTGAACTTTTAATTTAAAGATTGTTTAGCTGCCGTGTTGTTAACAGTTTTATGGAGTTTTTAATTAAAGGCAAAAATAAGTTTAAATTATTTCTTTTTCTATCTTGTGATTATAAAATTAAGGAAAATGAAATAAATTCCTATCTAATTAAAACTAATTCACCATATGCTGACGTGTGACTTGTGTGAATTCATTTTTAAAGATTTTCAAAATAATATCTTTCTGTTTAAAAAGCCATTAAGAAACTTGAAAATGGTATCAATAGTGAAAGATTTCGGTACAATTGAAAAGAAAATATTTGTACTTGTCCATAATAACCCAGGTGTAATTTCATTAAAAGCTGGTTGTGTATATTATAAACTTAATCATATAAAAGTTGTTTAAACAAAACTTTGAGTGTTGAGTTAATATCATGATTTCTTAAAATGTCAAACACTTGTGAGATTTATCTCATGATTTTAAAAGTAAATATGGAAAAGGACAAAATCGGCTGATCTTCATTATCATATCTCATGTGTTGCTACTGCTTAATTAAGGACACTTCAATACAATCTATACAGCAATTGAAAAAAATTCTGAGCATGAGTTCTACCACCAGCTTCAACAAAGTTCTGAAATTTAAATTTTGCAAATAACCAAGTACTCATGAAAAGGATAAATTTCATCAACTACCAATTCCAACTATTGCATTGACCCTATCCTTTAACACTAAACAGTTCTAAATTTTGACCACTTTTCTTTGTCAACAACCATAAGTCTCTTTAGCTTATTTAATACTTGGTCATAGTAAAAAAAATATAGCTAGGTGATTAAATAAGTAGCTATCACACAAAAAAGCCTCGCCACTAAGGGTTTGATCCCTTAAAGCACCTGCTATAGTGGATTAAAGTGGAGTCACTGGAGTGGAGAAATGGTGTTCAACACCCAGTCAAAAATATTTCACTTATATCAAGACATTGCCAGCTTTATGCGAAGGTATTAAAAATTTAACCTGTTCATTGCACTGATGGCATTATACAGCAGGGTTCTTTATCATGCCAAACCTTTTGTGACACGGAACCTCGTTTATTATTAGTTCCCATCAAAGAATGGTGATTTTCATTTCAGAATGCTGAGTGCTTTGCGAAAGAACAGTCACTACCAACTCTTTCCACTTTTCTACTAACATAGGCATAACATAGGTAGGCAACCTACCCAGAAATGTGCCCCGAGTCACTTTTACGTGCACCTGGTTACCTGTAACCTTCTGTTACATTTGTATAACTAGCAAAACAGAAATTTTGAAACGAGTGCAATTTTACTCTGAAGCAAATATCAAGTCTTAGACAGATCCGGTTGGGGTTCCAACGAGAAACCTCCCACTTACAGAACAAGCACTCTACCAACTCAGCTACCGCAGTGGTATAGGTTAATTCTGGAATGTTGGAGGAAAAAGGAGTGTCTGTTGAAAACTACAGACCTTCAACAAGCGAACAGACAAACTTTCTAAAATTAGGATCCGCTTGAACGGATTCATACCTAAGCGGCGAGTATCACAGCGATAAGCCTGTGCTTTAGACCACTTGGTCACTGAGGTCTCCTGTGAGTGAGAGAGGTTTTCTGTATAGTCCTTGGCCTAGAATGGTTAGATCTGTATATATTAACCAAATTATCAGACACTTAATTCAATCATTCAGAGATGGAGGGAAGGCAGACAATGAGTTAACTTTCAGGCCACAAAATAGTTGTAATTTATATTTCATGTGTTTCTGTTCAAGAATTGGTAAAGAAGTGGATTTTTACACTCAAATCAAGTTTTTTTCAATTATATTGAGGTGATTATTTCAGAGATGGTGAAGGAAACCAGATCAAGACAGATGGTAGATTTTATGCCCAAATCAAGTTTTATTTCCTACTTATATGGAGGTGATTAGTTCAGGTGGAGGAAACCAGAGTGCCTGGAGAAAACCACCAACCTTCAGCAAGGGAACTAACAAACTGTTTAACAAAATACTTGTTTTATATTTTCATAGTGTTTCTGATCAATAGATATATAGGGTACTTATAAGTACATGTACTTTTAAAATATCAATCTTATCCAATAAATGTAAAGAAAGAAATGTGGGCTTTATTAATTTCTAGGTGTGACATCATATTATGGATTGTTTGGGATTTTTACCAGTACATGTGGGTACACTCACTACACTGGGTAGATTGTGCACGCATACCATACTAAGATAACATTATTGAATTTAATTTTTATATACAGGTACATCAATGTTATCAGTGCAACAAGTGAATGCAGTTTCATTTTGTAGCAAATATACATCTGTGCATTACACAGCATCATTCTAAAATGAAGAATAATTCTGAATTTTGTATTTATTTTCTATGAAAAATGAACTTTTTCATATATATATATACATATATATGAATTCTGAATTTTGATTATAAATGCATTTGTCATAAATTTTCAGATACAGCATTGAAATTTTATTATTATTATTACCGGTATTTTTTTTTACCTATTTAAAATTTTTGTTGTAAAGTGAAAATGAAGTTGGTTGGCTAAATCAAATCGCCTAAATACTGTTCCATAAGTGTGATATTTGAATAAGTTGATAAAGTGACACAATGTCATAGTGACACAATGTCATAGTGATGATGACCTATATAGCATACCCTGTGCAGCATACAGTAAGACAATGTCATGGTGATGATGACCTATATAATATACCCTGTGTAGGATACAGTAAGACAATGTCATGGTGATGATGACCTATATAATATACCCTGTGTAGGATACAGTAAGACAATGTCATGGTGATGATGACCTATATAATATACCCTGTGTAGGATACAGTAAGACAATGTCATGGTGATGATGACCTATATAATATACCCTGTGTAGGATACAGTAAGACAATGTCATGGTGATGATGACCTATATAATATACCCTGTGTAGGATACAGTAAGACAATGTCATGGTGATGATGACCTATATAATATACCTGTGTAGGATACAGTAAGACAATGTCATGGTGATGATGACCTATATAATATACCCTGTGTAGGATACAGTAAGACAATGTCATGGTGATGATGACCTATATAATATACCCTGTGTAGGATACAGTAAGACAATGTCATGGTGATGATGACCTATATAATATACCCTGTGTAGGATACAGTAAGACAATGTCATGGTGATGATGACCTATATAATATACCCTGTGTAGGATACAGTAAGACAATGTCATGGTGATGATGACCTATATAATATACCCTGTGTAGGATACGTAAGACAATGTCATGGTGAGATGACCTATATATATCCCTGTGCAGCATACAGTAAGACAATGTCATGGTGATGATGACCTATATAATATACCCTGTGTAGATACAGTAGACAATGTCATGGTGATGATGACCTATATAATACCCTGTAGCATACAGTAAGACAATGTCATGGTGATGATGACCTATATATACCCTGTATAGGATACAGTAAGACAATGTCATGGTGATGATGACCTATAATTACCCTGTATAGGATACAGTAAGACAATGTCATGGTGATGATGACCTATATAATATACCCTGTATAGGATACGTAAGACAATGTCATGGTGATGATGACCTATATAATATACCCGTGTAGGATACAGTAAGACAATGTCATGGTGATGATGACCTATATAATATACCCTGTGTAGGATACAGTAAGACAATGTCATGGTGATGATGACCTATATAATATACCCTGTGTAGGATACAGTAAGACAATGTCATGGTGATGATGACCTATATAATATACCCTGTGTAGATACAGTAAGACAATGTCATGGTGATGATGACCTATATAATATACCCTGTGCATATACAGTAAGACAGTGTCATGGTGATGATGACCTATAATATACCCTGTATAGGATACAGTAAGACAATGTCATGGTGATGATGACCTATATAATATACCCTGTGTAGCATACAGTAAGACAATGTCATGGTGATGATGACCTATATAATATACCCTGTGCAGCATACAGTAAGACAATGTCATGGTGATGATGACCTATATAATATACCCTGTGCAGCATACAGTAAGACAATGTCATGGTGATGATGACCTATATAATATACCCTGTGCAGCATACAGTAAGACAATGTCATGGTGATGATGACCTATATAATATACCTGTGCAGCATACAGTAAGACAATGTCATGGTGATGATGACCTATATAATATACCCTGTGCAGCATACAGTAAGACAATGTCATGGTGATGATGACCTATATATATACCCTGTGCAGCTACAGTAAGACAATGTCATGGTGATGATGACCTATATAATATACCCTGTGCAGCATACAGTAAGACAATGTCATGGTGATGATGACCTATATAATATACCCTGTGTAGGATACAGTAAGACAATGTCATGGTGATGATGACCTATATAATATACCCTGTATAGGATACAGTAAGACAATGTCATGGTGATGATGACCTATATAATATACCCTGTGTAGGATACAGTAAGACAATGTCATGGTGATGATGACCTATTAATATACCCTGTGTAGATACAGTAAGACAATGTCATGGTGATGATGACCTATATAATATACCCTGTGCAGCATACAGTAAGACAATGTCATGGTGATGATGACCTATATAATATACCCTGTATAGGATACAGTAAGACAATGTCATGGTGATGATGACCTATATAATACCCTGTGTAGGATACAGTAAGACAATGTCATGGTGATGATGACCTATATAATATACCCTGTGTAGGATACAGTAAGACAATGTCATGGTGATGATGACCTATATAATATACCCTGTGTAGGATACAGTAAGACAATGTCATGGTGATGATGACCTATATAATATACCCTGTGCAGCATACAGTAAGACAATGTCATGGTGATGATGACCTATATAATATACCCTGTGCAGCATACAGTAAGACAATGTCATGGTGATGATGACCTATATAATATACCCTGTGCAGCATACAGTAAGACAATGTCATGGTGATGATGACCTATATAATATACCCTGTGCAGCATACAGTAAGACAAGTCATGGTGATGATGACCTATATAATAACCCTGTGTAGGTTACGGTAAGACAATGTCATGGTGATGATGACCTATATATATACCCTGTGTAGATACAGTAAGACAATGTCATGGTGATGATGACCTATATAATATACCCTGTAGCATACAGTAGAGAAATGTCATGGTGATGATGACCTATATAATATACCCTGTGTAGGATACAGTAAGACAATGTCATGGTGATGATGACCTATATAAATAACCTGTGTAGGATACAGTAAGACAATGTCATGGTGATGATGACCTATATAATATACCCTGTGTAGGATACAGTAAGACAATGTCATGGTGATGATGACCTATATAATATACCCTGTGCAGGATACAGTAAGACAATGTCATGGTGATGATGACCTATATAATACCCTGTGCAGGATACAGTAAGACAATGTCATGGTGATGATGACCTATATAATATACCCTGTGTAGGATACAGTAAGACAATGTCATGGTGATGATGACCTATATAATATACCCTGTGTAGGATACAGTAAGACAATGTCATGGTGATGATGACCTATATAATATACCCTGTGCAGGATACAGTAAGACAATGTCATGGTGATGATGACCTATATAATATACCCTGTGTAGGATACAGTAAGACAATGTCATGGTGATGATGACCTATATAATATACCCTGTAGGATACAGTAAGACAATGTCATGGTGATGATGACCTATATAATATACCCTGTGCAGCATACAGTAAGACAATGTCTGGTGATGATGACCTATATAATATACCCTGTGCAGCATATACAGTAAGACAATGTCATGGTGATGATGACCTATATAATATACCCTGTGTAGGATACAGTAAGACAATGTCATGGTGATGATGACCTATATAATATACCCTGTGTAGGATACAGTAAGACAATGTCATGGTGATGACGACCTATATAATATACCCTGTATAGGATACAGTAAGACAATGTCATGGTGATGATGACCTATATAATATACCCTGTGTAGGATACAGTAAGACAATGTCATGGTGATGATGACCTATATAATATACCCTGTGTAGGATACAGTAAGACACATGTCATGGTGATGATGACCTATATAATATACCCTGTGTAGGATACAGTAAGACAATGTCATGGTGATGATGACCTATATAATATACCCTGTGCAGCATACAGTAAGACAATGTCATGGTGATGATGACCTATATAATATACCCTGTGTGCATACAGTAAGACAATGTCATGGTGATGATGACCTATATAATATACCCTGTGTAGGATACAGTAAGACAATGTCATGGTGATGATGACCTATATAATATACCCTGTGTAGCATACAGTAAGACAATGTCATGGTGATGATGACCTATATAATATACCCTGTGTAGCATACAGTAAGCAATGTCATGGTGATGATGACCTATATAATATACCCTGTGTAGCATACAGTAAGACAATGTCATGGTGATGATGACCTATATAATATACCCTGTGTAGCATACAGTAAGACAATGTCATGGTGATGATGACCTATATAATATACCCTGTGCAGCATACAGTAAGACAATGTCATGGTGATGATGACCTATATAATATACCCTGTAGCATACAGTAAGACAATGTCATGGTGATGATGACCTATATAATTACCCTGTGTAGGATACAGTAAGACAATGTCATGGTGATGATGACCTATATAATATACCCTGTGTAGATACAGTAAGACATGTCATGGTGATGATGACCTATATAATATACCCTGTATAGGATACAGTAAGACAATGTCATGGTGATGATGACCTATATAATACCCTGTGTAGCATACAGTAAGACAATGTCATGGTGATGATGACCTATATAATACCCTGTGTAGGATACAGTAAGACAATGTCATGGTGATGATGACCTATATAATATACCCTGTATAGATACAGTAAGACAATGTCATGGTGATGATGACCTATATAATATACCCTGTGTAGGATACAGTAAGACAATGTCATGGTGATGATGACCTATATAATATACCCTGTGGCATACAGTAAGACAATGTCATGGTGATGATGACCTATATAATATACCCTGTGTAGGATACAGTAAGACAATGTCATGGTGATGATGACCTATATAATATACCCTGTGTAGGATACAGTAAGACAATGTCATGGTGATGACGACCTATATAATATACCCTGTGTAGGATACAGTAAGAACAATGTCATGGTGATGATGACCTATATATATACCCTGTGTAGGATACAGTAAGACAATGTCATGGTGATGATGACCTATATAATATACCCTGTGTAGGATACAGTAAGACAATGTCATGGTGATGATGACCTATATAATATACCCTGTGTAGGATACAGTAAGACAATGTCATGGTGATGATGACCTATATAATATACCCTGTGTAGGATACAGTAAGACAATGTCATGGTGATGATGACCTATATAATATACCCTGTGGAGCATACAGTAAGACAATGTCATGGTGATGATGACCTATATAATATACCCTGTGTAGGATACAGTAAGACAATGTCATGGTGATGATGACCTATATAATATACCCTGTGTAGGATACAGTAAGACAATGTCATGGTGATGATGACCTATATAATATACCCTGTGTAGGATACAGTAAGAAATGTCATGGTGATGATGACCTATATAATATACCCTGTGTAGGATACAGTAAGACAATGTCATGGTGATGATGACCTATATAATATACCCTGTGTGGATACAGTAAGACAATGTCATGGTGATGATGACCTATATAATATACCCTGTGTAGGATACAGTAAGACAATGTCATGGTGATGATGACCTATATAATATACCCTGTGTAGGATACAGTAAGACAATGTCATGGTGATGATGACCTATATAATATACCCTGTGTAGGATACAGTAAGACAATGTCATGGTGATGATGACCTATATAATATACCCTGTGTAGGATACAGTAAGACAATGTCATGGTGATGATGACCTATATAATATACCCTGTGTAGGATACAGTAAGACAATGTCATGGTGATGATGACCTATAAATATACCCTGTGTAGGATACAGTAAGACAATGTCATGGTGATGATGACCTATATAATATACCCTGTGTAGGATACAGTAAGACAATGTCATGGTGATGATGACCTATATAATATACCCTGTGTAGCATACAGTAAGACAATGTCATGGTGATGATGACCTATATAATATACCCTGTGCAGCATACAGTAAGACAATGTCATGGTGATGATGACCTATATAATATACCCTGTGCAGCATACAGTAAGACAATGTCATGGTGATGATGACCTATATAATATACCCTGTGCAGCATACAGTAAGACAATGTCATGGTGATGATGACCTATATAATATACCCTGTGCAGGATACAGTAAGACAATGTCATGGTGATGATGACCTATATAATATACCCTGTGTAGGATACAGTAAGACAATGTCATGGTGATGATGACCTATATAATATACCCTGTGTAGGATACAGTAAGACAATGTCATGGTGATGATGACCTATATAATATACCCTGTGTAGGATACAGTAAGACAATGTCATGGTGATGATGACCTATATAATATACCCTGTATAGGATACAGTAACAATGTCATGGTGATGATGACCTATAAATATACCCTGTGTAGCATACAGTAAGACAATGTCATGGTGATGATGACCTATATAATTACCCTGTGTAGGATACAGTAAGACAATGTCATGGTGATGATGACCTATATAATATACCCTGTGCAGCATACAGTAAGACAATGTCATGGTGATGATGACCTATATAATATACCCTGTGTAGCATAGTAAGACAATGTCATGGTGATGATGACCTATATAATATACCCTGTGCAGCATACAGTAAGACAATGTCATGGTGATGATGACCTATATAATATACCCTGTGCAGCATACAGTAAGACAATGTCATGGTGATGATGACCTATATAATATACACTGTGCAGCATACAGTAAGACAATGTCATGGTGATGATGACCTATATAATATACCTGTGCAGCATACAGTAAGACAATGTCATGGTGATGATGACCTATATAATATACCCTGTGCAGCATACAGTAAGACAATGTCATGGTGATGATGACCTATATATATACCCTGTGCAGCATACAGTAAGACAATGTCATGGTGATGATGACCTATATAATATACCCTGTGTAGGATACAGTAAGACAATGTCATGGTGATGATGACCTATATAATATACCCTGTGTAGGATACAGTAAGACAATGTCATGGTGATGATGACCTATATAATATACCCTGTGAGCATACAGTAAGACAATGTCATGGTGATGATGACCTATATAATATACCCTGTGTAGGATACAGTAAGACAATGTCATGGTGATGATGACCTATATAATATACCCTGTGTAGGATACAGTAAGACAATGTCATGGTGATGATGACCTATATAATATACCCTGTGTAGCATACAGTAAGACAATGTCATGGTGATGATGACCTATATAATATACCCTGTGTAGGATACAGTAAGACAATGTCATGGTGATGATGACCTATATAATATACCCTGTGTAGGATACAGTAAGAAATGTCATGGTGATGATGACCTATATAATATACCCTGTGTAGGATACAGTAAGACAATGTCATGGTGATGATGACCTATATAATATACCCTGTGTAGGATACAGTAAGACAATGTCATGGTGATGATGACCTATATAATATACCCTGTGTAGGATACAGTAAGACAATGTCATGGTGATGATGACCTATATAATATACCCTGTGTAGGATACAGTAAAACAATGTCATGGTGATGATGACCTATATAATATACCCTGTGTAGGATACAGTAAGACAATGTCATGGTGATGATGACCTATATAATATACCCTGTGTAGGATACAGTAAGACAATGTCATGGTGATGATGACCTATATAATATACCCTGTGCAGCATACAGTAAGACAATGTCATGGTGATGATGACCTATATAATATACCTGTGTAGCATACAGTAAGACAATGTCATGGTGATGATGACCTATATAATATACCCTGTGTAGGATACAGTAAGAAATGTCATGGTGATGATGACCTATATAATATACCCTGTGTAGGATACAGTAAGAAATGTCATGGTGATGATGACCTATATAATATACCCTGTGCAGCATACAGTAAGACAATGTCATGGTGATGATGACCTATATATATACCCTGTGCAGCATACAGTAAGACAATGTCATGGTGATGATGACCTATATAATATACCCTGTGTAGGATACAGTAAGACAATGTCATGGTGATGATGACCTATATAATATACCCTGTGTAGCATACAGTAAGACAATGTCATGGTGATGATGACCTATATAATATACCCTGTGCAGCATACAGTAAGACAATGTCATGGTGATGATGACCTATATAATATACCCTGTATAGGATACAGTAAGACAATGTCATGGTGATGATGACCTAATATAATATACCCTGTGTAGGATACAGTAAGACAATGTCATGGTGATGATGACCTATATAATATACCCTGTGTAGGATACAGTAAGACAATGTCATGGTGATGATGACCTATATAATATACCCTGTGAGGATACAGTAAGACAATGTCATGGTGATGATGACCTATATAATATACCCTGTGCAGCATACAGTAAGACAATGTCATGGTGATGATGACCTATATAATATACCTGTGCAGCATACAGTAAGACAATGTCATGGTGATGATGACCTATATAATATACCCTGTGCAGCATACAGTAAGACAATGTTATGGTGATGATGACCTATATAATATACCCTGTGCAGCATACAGTAAGACAATGTTATGGTGATGATGACCTATATATACCCTGTGCAGCATACAGTAAGACATGTCATGGTGATGATGACCTATATAATATACCCTGTGCAGCATACAGTAAGACAATGTCATGGGATGATGACCTATATAATATACCCTGTGCAGCATACAGTAAGACAATGTCATGGTGATGATGACCTATATATATACCCTGTGCAGCATACAGTAAGACAATGTCATGTTGATGATGACCTATATAATATACCCTGTGCAGCATACAGTAAGACAATGTCATGTGATGATATACCCTGTGCAGCATACAGTAAGACAATGTCATGGTGATGATGACCTATAAATTACCCTGTGTAGGATACAGTAAGACAATGTCATGGTGATGATGACCTATATAATATACCCTGTGCAGCATACAGTAAGACAATGTCATGGTGATGATGACCTATATAATATACCCTGTGCAGCATACAGTAAGACAATGTCATGGTGATGATGACCTATATAATATACCCTGTGCAGCATACAGTAAGACAATGTCATGGTGATGATGACCTATACAATATACCCTGTGTAGGATACAGTAAGACAATGTCATGGTGATGATGACCTATATAATATACCCTGTATAGGATACAGTAAGACAATGTCATGGTGATGATGACCTATATAATATACCCTGTGCAGCATACAGTAAGACAATGTCATGTGATGATGACCTATATAATATACCCTGTGCAGCATACAGTAAGACAATGTCATGGTGATGATATACCCTGTGCAGCATACAGTAAGACAATGTCATGGTGATGATGACCTATATATACCCTGTGTAGGATACAGTAAGACAATGTCATGGTGATGATGACCTATATAATACCCTGTGTAGGATACAGTAAGACAATGTCATGGTGATGATGACCTATATAATATACCCTGTGTAGGATACAGTAAGACAATGTCATGGTGATGATGACCTATATAATATACCCTGTGCAGCATACAGTAAGACAATGTCATGGTGATGATGACCTATATAATATACCCTGTGCAGCATACAGTAAGACAATGTCATGGTGATGATGACCTATATAATATACCCTGTGCAGCATACAGTAAGACAATGTCATGGTGATGATGACCTATATAATATACCCTGTGCAGCATACAGTAAGACAATGTCATGGTGATGATGACCTATATAATATACCCTGTGCAGCATACAGTAAGACAATGTCATGGTGATGATGACCTATATATATACCCTGTGCAGCATACAGTAAGACAATGTCATGGTGATGATGACCTATATATATACCCTGTGCAGCATACAGTAAGACAATGTCGATGATGGTGAGATGACTATAATATACCCTTTGCAGCTAACTGTATCACCCTAGTGACACAATGCCATGGTGACCTATTGTATATCTTTATAACGATTAACTAGTGCACCACCTGTTTAAGTAAGTAAGTAATAGTGTTTAACGTCCCAGTCAAGAATATTTCACTTATATCGAGACCTCGCCAGCTATAGGCGAAGGTGCAGAAATTTTGCCTGTGTGTTGTGCTGATGGCATTATACAGCAGGGTTCTTTAGCGTGCCAAGCCCATCGTGACACGGGAGCCCGGACCTTGTTTTTTAAGTTCCCTTCCGAAAGAATCGTGACTTTCATTTCGTAATGACGAGTGCTTGGTGAAAGAACAGTCACTACTCACTTTCGAGTTTTGGGTCAGACCCAGCCGGAGATCGAACCCACAACCTTCCACTTATGGGGCGAGCACTCTACCATCTGAGCTACCGCAGTGGTTAAGTTTTTGATCTTTTTGATATAGTGTCTCAATGTCATGGTGACAAAAACCTATACATGTACACATAATATACCCTGTGTAACTATATTTAAACATTTAATGCTGTAGTGATGGTGACACAATGTCATGGTGACAACTGTATCATATAATAACAGTTATAAATTCATAAACTAGTAGTACAATATATGTTAAAGTATGTGACTCTGTGATGGTAGTGACATTGTAATCCATAAACCGTTATAACATAATTTCAGTGACCATTTATTTGAAAACTACTACAAAGTTATGTAACGGCTTATTTACCCCATGAAATATTTTCCTTGGATAATGTTTTCTGTCAAAATTTGTTCCATGGATAATATTTTACAGAATAAGCCATGATATTTATTCTGACAGATAGATTTTACTAATCCTTTCGGACACATTTTCACCTGGATAAAATTATCGATTACACATGCAGCATGCACTAATTATTTTACACTCAATGTGACTTTTGTGACAGTGATACAATCGTCATGATAACTGATATTATTTATTATACCTTTTGTAAATTTCTCGAAATTTGATTGGTTAATAATCATTTGGGCAAATTTAATGTCACCCTTGGAATTCAGAAAATCTGACGTAACAGGGTGACATCAAGTGAGCAGTTGACATTATGAAAAATGTCACATTTGCAGAAAAACTGTGTATGCGTTTCAAACACATTCATCTTCTACATCAGTAAAACGCTTTTCTAAAGTAATGTTCAATATGCATCTCACAAGTTGCTTAAGGATGACAGTCATGACTGTCATGATTTTCAATCTAGTATAATAGATATATACAGTATAATAAACACCAACAATCGGTATAATGAAATAAACATTACATTTCTGATAGGGTGACAGTCCATATTGTCACCCCTCGAAATTTATTGCCAACCTCGTCTTCTCTCGGGGTGACAATATGGACTGTCCCCTATCAGAAATGTAATATTTATATAATATACATTAGGTACTTTATATATATATATATATAATTTTCGTCATGCAGCATGCCTAAATAGGGGATTTTACCACCAGTGACTGTTGTGACAGTGATGATACAGTTGTCATGGTAACTGATTATACATTGACTACCTACTATATAATATATCCCATGCAGCATGAAATGGAGAGTTTTACCTTCAATGAGACTGTTGTGACAATGATAAAGTTGTCATGGTAACTGTTTATACATGAGCTACAATATATAAAATACCCCCAATCAGCATGAAATGAAGAATTTTACCCTTTATGAGACTGTGGTACAATGGTACACTTGTCATGGTAACTGATTATACATTAACTAAGTGCTATGAATAATATACCTCATGCAGCATGAAATAGAGAATTTTACGCTCCATGTGCTTGGTATTGTGACAGTGATACATTGCCATGGTAACTGATTATACATTAACTACTACAATGTATATAATATATCCCATGCACTAAAGCATTTTACCCTCAATGTGACTGCTGTGATAGTGATATATCTCCATGGTAACTAAGTATACAACTACTACATAAGATAGCCTATCCAGTATGCACATTTTGCCCTCAATGTGATTGGTATTGTGACAGTGATAAATCATCATAGTAACTGATTATACAGTAGCATGCAATTAGTATTTTACCCTCAATGTGACTACTGTGATGGTGATACATTGTCATGGTAACTGATTATACATTAACTACTATATAATATACCTCATGCAGCATGCCTAAATAAATTATTTTACCCTGCTGTAAAATGAGCACTGATTTGGTTGTATTTCCAGGGATAGATCTAGATGACTTTCCAATACCTCCTTATAAACCAATAATGAAGTTGACACAATTCTTAATTTTTTCCAATTTCGAAAATTCCCGAAATCCCTCAAATTTCGGTTTGAACGATTTACCACATCATCAAGTAATTCTCCATTTTGTTCAGCAAATGTCCTCGGAGTGGTCATTTGTTGACCTTTAATCTGTATAAAATCCAACCCTGTCTTCGGTGGTTCCGTTACGCTGGATTGTCTCTCATGGTTAATTTTCTGCTGCATCTTTTTGTTCTGTGCCTTCGGCAACCAACGACATTCTGTTACTAAATGTGTAATCATGTTTTGACACAAGAGTTTATATCTATTTAGAATTTACTTAATACATAAAAAATTTCATTGACTATGAAGTATAAAGGGAAGACATCGACCTCTACCCTCGTCTGTTTATTTAAATGTCAAATTAATTAATTTTCATCAACAAATGGTACAGGTAGGAACTTTCACTTCAAACATTAAACATGTATATGATAACACAACAGGTTACCATGTCACACAGACAAGTACTAGAACTTCTATACAAATTCCAAATTACACAACCTGAAACACTCCAGAAAATTTAAATCTCTGTTTGTTCAGTGTTGACTTACAACCACTGTACTACAACAAGACAAACATTCATCAAAGCCGCTTTTTTAAAACAAAAACCTGACAATGCGTTGGTATTTTGGCACTTTCTATAGGATGGTATTCTTCAGAAGAAATTTTGACAGATACAGAAAATAAATGTCCCCCATCTATCCTGAGATTAAAACTCTTACTAGTAAACCAGGCAACCAACGATTCACTCACAGGTATCGGTGAGCAATCATTTAAACAACAGCACAATCGTTTATACAAAACAGGTGAGAACAAGGAAACAAAAAAATCATAACTTCAATTAACTCATTAAATTTTATGTTTACCCGTTTTTATTACCGCCAAACGAAAAACCTCAGAGCAATTTCCTGTCTATTTCCATTAAATACACAAACAGGTTGAAACTTTTAAAACTGTTACTTATTAAGTAAATAGCTAACTGTAAAAGATTTCATCAGGAGTTTCATGTGAGAAAATTGGAATTTCTTCAACCTGTCAAAATGGCCCATCAGAAAAAAGAAATGTATATTATTCCTAATGTTTCTTTATAATTATCTACTTAATCAGGCTATGTTAATGCAAAACGGATCATTGTGTATTCCTCTATATACCTGGGGTATATACACAATGTATCAGGGCGAGCCAATACACAGTTTATTTCTTACTTTATAGTTATTTAATTATTGTCTTTATTTCTTATTTACCTTTTATTTATTAGATGTTTACTGGTAATATTTTCAAATAAAGCCCATTCACATCAAAGTGTGGGTTAAAATAATACCCTTTTAAATTTTATTAAGGTACATTACATTATTTAAGAGACCCACTCTCTAAGACACACTCCTATAGATACATAACAATCTTTGTTTATTATTGTGTTAATGTTTTTGTTGATTTTATTTACAATTTAAAAGGCCTTAGAATTTCCAATCAACTTAAATAGAAACATATCATTTTAAATATTATATAATGAGGAAAATTATATACAATCTCAATGGGTTGGGAGTCCTATTTTATGTACCCATGGTGTCTGATACTCTTAACTACCAGGTGAACATGACAGGCCCAGATAAGAAATGTATAAGGCACAGAGCAAGTGTGTTAGAGTGTTTTTCTGTTACAACATTTTCAGAGGCCTTAGGTTTGTGTCTTGGTTAACTACTGACTGATCTTACGGAACAACTTCTATTTGTACACTCCTTCAACTGAAAAAGCCTAAAAGTTACCTCAAACAAGCCATTTTGAACCTTTTTATGAAAAATGATTTTTAAACATTTTACATAGAACTTAATGGGTAAGGGGTACATTGGAAGTCTTACTGATACAATGTACTACTATTTTGGATGAGTAGGAAAAACAGCGGACACCTTTAAGTTCAAGGACTAAGGGTTTTGTCAGTAGATTCATTTTCTCTAGATACACCATTTATAGTTTTTTTTAATTACATTGATATTGTTGATATATGTATATAAATAAAATTACTAATTACTGAAATAGATTGCTTGCATGTCCATCAATTCAAAAAGTGATGGCATTAATTACTGAAGGAAAAATTTGTCAAATCACCACAGAGAAATCATTATTATAGAAACACACACACACACACACACACACACACGCACACACCAAAAACTTTAAACAACTATTTCAGATCAAAACAAAAGCAAAATATATCAAATATATATAACTAAATAAAACTAAAATTCAATCTTTAAGAATTTGTTTTATGTCTTCAAAATTTGTGATAAAATTCATTAATAATGAAACTGCTGACATATTTGCAACAGTTTTCTCAATGAAGACTATCTTTATGTCAATTTGTATCAAAGAATTCAAAAAAATTGATATTGAAAACACTGGTACACAGTATTACTGCTATATTTCTGAAATTACCAATCAAATAAGACTTACTATCTTCCCTGTTGGTGGTATTCCCTGGTCATTAATGATTCTAGTTGCCTCCACCATTTCAAAATTGACCACTTCAATGAGTGAAATAATCTTGACAGAGATTCAAAACACCATTCAACTACCAAATACTTCTCATTGGCAACATTTGGAAGATAGAGTATTGTGACAGTGTTATTCAACAAGGAGTCATGAAACCATTACATTGATTCCTTATTTTTCGAATGGCCCATTATCAAAGCCTTAGGTAGCCATTTTATACATAAATGAATGCAAAAATATTGAAATTATGGTGTTTAGGGGAAAGATTTTGAAAACAGCTTTCTCTGAAACAAATCCCAGATTTAATACTAGTGATAAAAATTAAAATTTTAAAATAATTTTTGTTAAAATTTTACCTGTTGTTCCGGAACCCACTTATTCAAAGCATCCACCCACACAATTTTATCCTCGAACAACGTAAATTCATCATCATCATATAATTCTTCTTCTTCCTCTGCCTCATGATGTAAGATTGATGGTAATGATTTCTGTTGCTGTGGGGGAACACCGGGACTTTCCGATCGCGGGAGAGTAATTGCTGTTTTAGGTCTACGTCTGATATATCCATGTTTAGATGCGTAGCTGTTTGACGGATAAACTACTGCGTGTGACTTTGATGATTGGTTTCCTGTGCTAGTACTTGAACTGGCATATCCCTAAAAGTAAACAAGAGGCCCATGGGCCTTAACGCTCACCTGAGAAAGAGTACATATCTTATGCAGAGGTTCAATGGTCAATGACATTAATAAAAGAGAATATCAAAATTTTCAGCGGTAAGGGCCAATAATATGCAAGTATTTTTGCAAATTAATTATAATAATTATTATATAAGTATGCTATATATAACATATTTAAAGTCTAGCTACAATATATTATTTATAAACAGCTAAAACATCTGTATATTAAAATGTGCATTAGGCCAATACCTACAATATTCCAATATACATGCCTATACAAAAAGTTTATAGTTTCTGAGATAATTAACCATTTAAGTATTAGTTTGCATCTATGACCTTGACCTTTGAACCAATGAACTTCATTCATATATCAAAATGATTGTTGTGCAAATGCCTACAATATTCCAATATACATGCCTATACAAAAAGTTTATAGTTTTTGAGATAATTAACCATTTAAATATTCGTTCGCAGCTATGACCTTGACCTTTGAACCTATGACCTTCATTCATATATCAAAATGATCGTTAGGCCAATACCTACAATATTCCAATATACATGCCTATACAAAAAAGTTTATAGTTTTTGAGATAATTAACCATTTAAGTATTTGTTCAATTCTATGACCTTGACCTTTGAACCTATGACCTTCATTCATATACCAAAATGATCGTTAGGCCAATACCTACAATATTTCAATATACATGCCTATACAAAAAATTTATAGTTTTTGAGATAATTAACCATTTAAGTATTCGTTCGAGTCTATGACCTTGACCTTTGAACCTATGACCTTCATTCATATGTCAAAATGATCGTTAAGCCAATACCTACAATATTCCAATATACATGCCTATACAAAAAGTTTATAGTTTTTGAGATAATTAACCATTTAAATATTCGTTCGCAGCTATGACCTTGACCTTTGAACCTATGACCTTCATTCATATATCAAAATGATCGTTAGGCCAATACCTACAATATTCCAATATACATGCCTATACAAAAAAGTTTATAGTTTTTGAGATAATTAACCATTTAAGTATTTGTTCAATTCTATGACCTTGACCTTTGAACCTATGACCTTCATTCATATACCAAAATGACCGTTAGGCCAATACCTACAATATTTCAATATACATGCCTATACAAAAAGTTTATAGTTTTTGAGATAATTAACCATTTAAGTATTCGTTCGAGTCTATGACCTTGACCTTTGAACCTATGACCTTCATTCATATGTCAAAATGATCGTTAAGCCAATACCTACAATATTCCAATATACCTGCCTATACAAAAAGTTTATAGTTTTTGAGATAATTAACCATTTAAGTATTCGTTCGCATCTATGACCTTGACCTTTGAACCTATTACCTTCAGTCATATATCAAAATAATCGTTGTGCAAATGCCTACAATATTCCAATATACATGCCTATACAAGAAGTTTATAGTTTTTGAGATAATTAACCATTTAAATATTCGTTCACAGCTATGACCTTGACCTTTGAACCTATGACCTTCATTCATATATCAAAATGATCGTTAGGCCAATACTTACAATATTCCAATATACATGCCTATACAAAAAGTTTATAGTTTTTGAGATAATTAACCATTTAAGTATTTGTTCAATTCTATGACCTTGACCTTGACCTTTGAACCTATGACCTTCATTCATATATCAAAATGATCATTAGGCCAATACCTACAATATTCCAATATACATGCCTATACAAAAAGTTTATAGTTTTTGAGATAATTTACCATTTCAGTATTTGTTTACATCTGTGACCTTGACCTTTGAACCCATGACCTTTATTCATATATCAAAATGACCATTGTGCCATTACCTACAATATTCTGATATACATGCCTATACAAAAAATTCATAGTTTTGCAGATAATTAACTATTTTGGTATTCTTGAACATCTGTGACCTTGACCTTTGAACCCATGACCCTGATCTATGTATCAAAATGATTGTCATGTCAATACCTACAAATAACTGAAAATCCTATGCCATTATCACAAGAAATGTTAAAAAAATAGCATTTTTTATCAAAGGTCAAAAACTTGGACATGACCTTGACCTTCGACCTTGACATCAATTGGAAGAAAATTGCAAGACAAGATCAACAGTGAAAACTCCATACAATTATCTTCAGCCATTATGAAGTTATAACAATAAATGTCTCATTTTAAAAATTATGTAATTTTACGCAAAAAACGCGTAACCTATTTTTCGTCTAATTTTCATGAAAAACACAATTTTTATGTTCCCAGGTATGCTGAATCCAAATATCCAATCAAAATTTGCCTGCACCTTTTGGTTTCAGAGAAAAGATTTTTTTGTCTTTTTGCTATTTTTAGTAACAGCGGCCATCTTGTTGGGCGTGGCCAAACCCCGAACACAATTTTGAAAGGCTGTTACCCAGGCATGATAATCACCAAGTTTCATCAAATATGGCCCAGTAGTTTTGGAGGAGAAGATTAAAATGTAAAGTTTACGCACGACGCACGACGCACGACACACGACGGACGACGGACGACGGACGGTGATAGATTGCAATAGCTCATCTGAGCCTTTGGCTCAGGTGAGCTAATAAAGAACAAAATGACATTAATGCCTCAGAAGGATCCTTGATGGGGACATTGATTCCTTTTTTGCCTAATGATCTCATTTGTTAAAGCTTTAGTGGGCAATATTTAACATTACATGAATGCTTAAGATACACACAAAGGTACTGATGTTGTGCCACTTGTGGCATTTTGAAAATGGCCTCTTCTGATAACTTCTTGATTGAACACCGCTACTTACTAGCATGAGTTGCACAGGTTAAATGAATAGTTGTCTTTTTGGCATTGTCAAACATTTTATGTTCAAAGAACATGTACCGGACCTCATACAGACAGGAAGCAGTGCTTATCTTATATATCATTTATGGCATTCATTATTAAACCAGCCATCAAATATCACCCCTGTTACATTAGATTTTAAGGATGGTAGTTGGTTGAATGTTGCTTAACATAGCATCAGCAATTTTCACGGCAAGAACTATTTTATTAATCTCTATGGATTAATCTGTGAACAAGTTTGTGTATGCATGTAAAGTGTGATTGTGTTGCATGGTGCATGGTCTGCCTTGTATTAGAGCGCACCCAGGGCGACTTTAAGGTGCTAGATCACAGAGTCAGTACACCGCAGACAAGTGCACCATTCCCCCAGTAACATTAAACTGACACCAGGTGAACCAGTAAAGATCAACTGCAAGGAAAATTCACTTTCCGTCATGTGGAGTGAGCGGGGCTGGAACTCACAGCGGTGAAAAAACCTTTATTTCTAGACTGACATCTTATCCATTAGGGCACCGCATTCTTAATTTTTTTAAGGATGGCTAAAGGTTCATCATTGTGTTGGAATGGGCTTGATAGGTGGCCGAGAAGCTTAGCTGATAGAGCTTCCCACTAGTAATGGGAATGTCTCAGGTTCACATCTCAGTTTGAACATTGCATGTTTCCCTTTCCTATTACACTTGGGGGCTAGTCTGGCCTTAGAAAGTGACAGACCAACAGGTTGGTGTCAGGCTTGGACATGGTGGTTATAGATTCAGGAGGCCAGGTAACTTAGTTGGCAGAGCCTCCTGCTATCATTGAGAAGGTTCATAGTTTGAGTCCAGGTTTGGCCACTGCAATTTTTATCTTTGCTGTTACATCTGGGGCTAGCCTTGTACTGGGAAGTGAAACAGTTGGCTCCAAGGTGAAACCTGGTAATTTGGATTAAGGTAATGTAATGGAAGAAAGGAAGGGAGTAATGAGGGGGACAGGGATCTGTAGGTGACTAAGTAGCTTGGTCAATAGACTAAGAGCCTCTTGCTAGTATTGGGAAGGTCCCATGTTCATTTAATGCATTTTTCCCTTTCCTGATACAACTGCTTCTAAACATTTTACTATGCTTCCAGAAATTTATTTATGTTGAACAAATGCAGATGACTAAAAAAAGTAATATGGGCTCCCTTACTTCAACTTTGTAAAAACATCTGATGAAATTGTTGTGAAAATTATCTCCCTTATTATCATAAATTTGTGATAATGCATTGTAACTTTACATATCTTGAGGTCTATCTGTATACATGGGTTAATATTTAAAAAATCATTAAAATTCATTCCTGTACTGGTAAGGAACACAGCATGAAATGTCAAATGCAGTGAAAATTTTGTTGATGAATTGTCTCCCTTGGAGATAGTAAACCCCCCGCCCCCCCCCCCCCCCCTTCCAAAAATGGGAGGTGGCTGCTTCATTTATTTACATTGGGGGCCATGGATTGCTGTATAACTTTTAAAAATCAAGGTCTATATATTTGTTAAGAGTCAGTGTCATCATGAACAGGTACAACGTGGACGTGTTTGACGTTGACCAACGTCGAAGTTAAACGTCAGCCTCACGCCAAGACTGTCAACGTCCCGAGGGAACTTTTGACAATATATAGTGTTACAGTGTAGCATGGCATACTTACAGGAAGCCTTGATGATGCAGGAGCCTTTCCCTCATAAAGAGAGCGTAAATATTCATAATAAGATACAGAACATGAAGATGGCAGGTTAAAGACAGGAATATCCGGAGTCAATACGTTGTCACGGGCGCCTGCTGACCAACATGAATCCGGTATGGTGTGTGACATTCATCATTTACTGAATTATATTTCACTTCACACAATGTAGCAGTTCCATAAAAAGACGTCATTTTATCATTTACACTGTAATAATATCCACCACATGGCATACAAGTCGCTGTTTGAATATTTTCAGAGATCCGCCAATCTGTCAAATGACATTGACCTACCGTTACCACGTTACGTTTGCCGGATATCACACATTCTGGCGCGCTATGACGTAATCCTTATGGAGATGCCATGTGTTAAACATATGGACATCCTCGCTGTGTTTTCAACTTTCAAATGTTAAAATTAAAAACTCTTGTGATAGCAAACCATTCATTTAAACTAATTCAAGTCGAATCACCTCTATAAATCATGGCTGTGTGCTTTAAGCATGAAAAGTTAAGCCCTTCCATATTATTGGCGATTATCTTTATAAGCTGTTTTGAAAAGACAGTTAAATATACTTCAACAAATACAGGTAAAACCATTTTTATGTATTTGAGGTAAATAGTCAATCAAGTGTTAATAATAACCACAACACGCAATTAAAACAAAAGTTGTTCAAATAGAAGACATTTTAATTAAAGAGTAGGACTGTGCCGAGATGATTCGCGAATTAATATTATCATTATAAAATATTTAATTCCGCGAAATTTAAAGTATACAAACGTTAGAAATCAAACAATGACTCGACGGTAACATATTACACAATGTTCATTCAATTTATTGTGGTTATGGTACAGTTACACAATCATTCCTTAACTGAGATTTTCGTTAACTTAAATCTGCCGGGCAAAATTGAAATCGGAATAATTTTGTTGGCTTTTAAAGATATTAATGAACTTAAGATGTCATTTTGAAGACCATTGTAACAGTCTAAGCTTATTACATTTATATTCTACTTTTATTGAAACTTTTTATTTAAAGTATCATAAAATGTTGTCAAACGTTACTAGATTGAAGTTAAAGAAAGTCTATACGAAATGATTGTGAAACTGGGCCTAGTTCATGAAAAAAATCAAAATCTCTCTCGTAATTGTTTGTATTTAAATCATAAACCAAACTGGAACCATTAATCACAGATTCAAAATCTGGCAGCGTGTATTTTTACAGGGTTGTCCCCCTTATCGCATTTAGTCTCCAGGCTTCTGATTGGATAAAATTCACAGTGTATGAACGGAACTGTACGCAAAAAGGTAGCTACTGTTCGGCGAAGCGAGAAGAAGGTGTATGGGAAGACACGAGGTTGTTGATTATCTATCTTTCTAGCTCAATTTTAATGAATTTAGTTTATCCCTTTTATTTAATCCATCTTCACTAAATAAAGCTTTAGTGGTAGCCATATGCTCTCAGAAAAGTGTCAACTTATATAATAAATCATCAAACGTCGAGCCGTGGGCTTCTCACTTCTAGTTAAATGATGTAAAATACGTATTATTTCACATTGTATGTTCCATTATCAGTACCTATATGTAGAAATATATTCTTAGATTCCCTAACTCATGTACAGAATGTTACAAAACTCGTATTTACACTGAAAAAGCAAGTTTTCCTTCCGTGGTCGAAAGTTAGAACTGTACCGGTAGTTTTCAACATCTGTATTGTTTCTGTACCGGTAGCTACTTTTCTCTTCCACGCCATCCATACGAGTTAGATGGAATTTTCAGTTTGATACTAGAAACTTTTGTAATTCAATTATAAATTATAAATCATGCTTTTCTATTGAAGCAAAATATGCTTTGGACAATATTAAAGACCAATAGCCCCTTAATTATAGTACATTTTGCAATCGCATTAAAATATATCGCATACTGTAGCATGTTTTTGGCAATTTATTACTCAAATTTCCATATTGCAAGAACTGAGGGGGTGATAGCTATAATATAGAAATATTATTAAACGTAAGCTACTGTTCGCGACGAGAACAAGATTATTACCCTCTGAGAATTAATCTATGTGCGTGAGATTTGCTAGTGTGTTTATTATCAGTCATTAGCAAGGAATTTAGCTGTATGGCCATTGCATGGATTAAGACAGGAGTAGACAAGAGACTCAGGAAGGAACATGCAGGATTAAGACCAGGAAGAGTAACAACAGAGCATCCTGAGAAAAATGCTGGAACAAGCAAATGATTTCAGAACTCCAATATACACATACTTTGTGGACTTTGAAAAGGCATTCGACTCGGTGCACAAAGAGCCTTTGGACGATAACGAAGAGCTATGGGATTCCAACCAAAATCACTAATGTTATAAGAGGGATATCGATGTATGAGTGATTCGAATGTGCTGTCATTGAAGAAAATGAAACATCAGAGTGGTTCGCTATTAAAAGTGGTGTAGAACAGGGATGTGTAATGCCAGGGTTTCTTTCTACTAATTATAGATTGGATGATAACGAAAACAACAAATGGAGTGAGAAGAGAAATAAGAAGTGACTTTACAACATTATTGTTAGGTCTTGGGTTTGCGGAAGATATAGCACTTTTATCCTCCAAATTCTAAGACCTGAATGATAAGACTAGGAAAATGACTGAAGAGGCATCAAGGATAGGGCTTAAATTAAATCCAAAGAAATAGACTTAGAAGGATTTGGAACACCAAAAATATTGGAAAAAATACAAAATGCACCTATTTAAGACCTTAGTAGGACATATATTGTTTTATGAAAGTAAAACGTGGAAAAGAACGAAGAAAGATGAACACCTCTTACAAACGGCTTCCAAACATATTGCCTCAGAAGGATACTAAGAATAAGATGGCAACAGAAAATACCTAATGAAAAAAATATTGAAAACAGCTAGACTTAACAACATAAGCTATGGGATCAGGAGAAGAAAGTGGAACTGATTCGGACACATACTTAGGAAAGAGGGAACAAATGACTGAAAGACAACACTAGG